>JAJPUD010000112.1:181850-233516 GCA_023553655.1 Myrmecobius fasciatus
CACTCATATGTTTTGCAAATAAAATCTTTATTAAAAAAAAAAAAAAAACCCACTAACTTTCCTGGTCCCTTATCTCTTATTCTCCCCTTTTGTTTTACCAAAGGAATTATGCAAGGAGGAGTAAATAGGGCTCTAGTTGTCAAGTCTATCTCACATACAAGGCCTGAAAGTGAATTAAAGTTCCTATAAATAACAGACCAGTATAGTAGGAACAAGACTGATTTAGTTCCACTCTGAAACTAAAGATCCCTCAAATAATTATATATCCTGAAGGGAACATTGTGATCAATTCGATAATGCAGATACAACCTATCCATTATAGCAACAGTCACCCAAAATTGTAACCCAACATTTTTCATCCCTAAATCCAAAATACAGTAATAAGGGGACCCAATCAGGATTTTAACAGTCATATATCAACCATTTTCAGTTCCCCCCAAATCAATGAGGCACAAGGTCCATTGGGAGCAGGGGCAGTCTCTAAAACTGCTTCCTGCTGAGAATGGGAGAAGAACTGTGATCCAATTCCAGAGAGGGGGAGTGGGTGTGGTAAAAGCAGGCAGTGAGCTGATCCAGGTCCAGAAGCAGGTCAGTATGGCTGTAACTTGACCAAAATCTAGAACAGAAACAAATCTAACAAATAAAGGTTAGAACAATCTGAGATAGAAAGACTGGTGCACAAGGATGCTACAAAATATGGAGAAGTCAGCATAGATTTGCCAGCAGCTTCCCATGTAAGGAGACAAGTTTGTCTCACAGGACAGACAAATGACTGTCAGCTGTAGTTCCCATAAACAAAATACCAGTTAGATCTCTCAGACAACTGTACCAATTGTTCTCCCATTATTTAGAAAGCTATCTTCACTCTCTAACCAATCCTTCTCCCAATTTAAATGAATTGCTTTGGGATTTTGAAATGACCAATTGCCAAATTCCTTAATCATTGTTCTTAAAACTTAGCAGAGTTCTTTAAATCAAGAAAACAGACAGACAAGTTACAAACACTGACCACACACATACAACGTTTAACACATAAAAGCTAGGGGCTAACTTCTGCTATTCAGTAATGCCATGAGAGGAGTTTTTAGGTCACCTTTAGGTTGCCTATCCTGTGGAAATATTATGTGTGCCCTTTTATATGTTGGCAAGGATCCACCTAATATGTTGGTGCCTTCCTTTCCTTCTCCCAAAATCAAAGATAATAGCAGATCCCATAGGTTACCAACCCTAGTTATTAGTTACTTACTGCAGGAACAGCTTATGTTCTTTTTAAAAATTATATATTTACTTCATGACATCTTGTACTTAAGGATATACATATATATATGATATATATGCACATATATTATATATATACACACACACATATATGTTCATGCCTATCATTTCTAATACTTTCTGAATTCTCATGATTTTAATTCTATGAAGACTAGTTTTCTATGACTTATAGTCAGACCATATTACCTTTAGAGTAAAGGTATTTTAAAAAGATGGGAATTTGTTTTTTGAAAAAGTTTGCAATAACAAGCAGATTTACCAGTTCTCAGAGGCAGAGGCCCACTTTTTTCCTATTTGGTTCTGGACTCGATTCACATTCAATTTGCACTTCCCATCTAAGATACACGCCTTTATGTATGATCGCTATTCAATGATATTTGGAATGATTACTCATCCACTTGGTTTTTACCACGTTCATGGTTCAACCGAAGTTCAAAGCGGTTCTGAATCTTGTCCAGGAGACTTTGCAATAGACCAGGGCTTCATGCATATAACACAATGTCATTTATAAATGAAAGTACCTGGAATATCTCACAATCTAATGGGAATTCTCCTCAAAATTGGAATCTGTGTTTAATAAAGGCATTCCTCATGCCTTGATATATTCTTTTATTTCAAATAGCTTTTTATTCAATTATTTCTTAATGTACTTTAAGTCATGTAGCTTCCCCCATGTATATCATCTGTGTGTACTTAGGCTAATCCAGTCTCATTTTCCAACTTTAGATACAATTCTAACACCTTAATACGTAAATATTTTTAGTACAAAAATATTTGCAATGAAGTGAATAGAGTAGTGGGTTTAAAGGTCTGGGATCAGCTTCCAGCTCAGATTTTTTTTTTCCTTGCTGGGCAGCCATGGACAATTTGCTTTTCTCTTAATCTGTGAGGTGGAAATAATAGCATTTACCTCAAAGCTGGTTTGTAAGAGTAAATGAGATAATGTATAATAATTACTTTAAAGTGCTTAAAGTTGTTATAAACTCAGATTACCTGCCTTTACATAATCCAGACTGGCCTGTACCTGAATTATTACATCATTGCATGCTTCCCTTTTTAGTATATAAAGGATCTCATCAATAAATACATATCTTATCTGGTGAAATGTGGAAAAGGAAATTTAACCACCTCACTTTGCAATTTCAATTGATAGGAAGTTGAACTAAGAATTGTACAGGAATAGAATAATGAAAATATATGAGTGGATCTACAAAAAATATAATGATGCACCCCCTTCCATAGTTAGAAAAAGCACTAGTTCTTGATTTGTGGGCTGAGTTTGAAAGGTCTTTACATACCATCTCTTCATAGAATTGCAGAATCTAGAAGCCTTAAAAGAATTTTCAAGATCATATAATCGAACCCTTCATTTTAAGAAGGTGTAAATCAAGGCCTAAAAAAAAGATAAGTAATTTGCCTAAGGTCATACAGGTAGCAAATAACAAACTGGAATTTTAAACTAGATTCACTGACTTCAAATCAAATTTTCTTTCCATTATATCTTATAACAACAATTATCATATATGAACTAAATATTAAATAGATATTAGAGTAGGAAAGTCATAACAAATTTTAAGTAGTTATTGTAAGTTAAAGGTTTTGTCAATTTAATGTCTTGAATCACTGAAACACAGATATCCATTACCCACCCCCCAGCAATGTATAAAGTCTTGAGAAGTGATCACATTTTAATATCTGTAATATAAATCAATATACATAAGACTCCTATGAACCCACTTTTAAATCAAAATAAAAATATGGTGATTCTTGTTATGGTAGGGTGGATTTATTATTTATTATTGGTATAGAAATCTCTTACAATTATGAAATGAATGGAGGGAGGAGGGTGAAGCGCCTTCTGATTTGATCCTGAAGCTTCAGAGTTCTGTAGTTATAGGGCCATAATTATGTACCCAAAATGGACCTTAGAGGATATACTCTTTTACACTATAATTCTACTGATGAATAAATTGAGGACCAAAAGGAGGTCAATTGTTTTACCCAAAGGCACAAGTGGCCTGTTTCTGTACTCTAAAGACCCATGGCCATGACATCACTTTGCCAACTGAAGCTTGCAACCTTGCTTGACTTTGTCACTCATCCTGCAGCAAACAGTTGCTTCCTTTTATTAGAATGTGAGCTTTGTGAGAGCATGGAATATCTCACTTTTCTGTGCGTAAGCCAAGAACTTACCAGAGTACTTTGTCTTGTGTTAAATGCTTAATAAATATTTTATCAGTAATTAATTTATCAATCATACTCATATGGTTTCATAAAATGCAAAGTTCATAAAATTTGTTAACCAGTGGCCAACCTCTGATGATATGTCTCTATATTTAGGTAGGCTGCTCTTCAAAAAAAGAATATATAACAAGGCCTATGTTAAATTTCTCAACTTAACAAAAAAAAACCTTTCAGAGATTATGCTTTTTTGAAATAGTCATCAAGAAGTCAAAGTCACCAGCAGACCAGTATATCTCTTCTGAACTGTCAGCCTTATCATATATAGGCTCCCAGATTTTTATTGGCTCTATTAACACATGTCCACAAACTTTGGACAATTTACTCTTCATAGGGTATGAGGACCAATAGGATCTGATGTTAGAAATCCATTCTCCTTGGAAGACTTGGAAGCCACTTATTAAAGTTAATTGGGCAGAACATACATAAACATAAGAAGAAAAAGTCACTCACACATACAGAAATCATGTCCTTTTCATTTTTGCATATAACTTATACCTCAATGCTTGTCCAGTTCAGGCCAGAAAGTACTACAACAGAAAACTTAAGGAAGGTAAGAAGGCCTATGAGAAAATAAGCAACAATGGGTAGAGCCTATTTGTAGCAGAGTAGCTATGAGATATTGTACTGGAGGACAGAGTAAGGGGTATAAAAAGAAGCTGCAAGATGAAATAAGATGAGAAGGATAAGAGAGAAGAGATTTGGAAAAGAAACTGTCAACTGCTACTTAAGTTGGCATTTAAGTTGAAAGTTATTTTTTTAAATTTCAGGTCCTCTGAATAATAAAATGCTTCTTTTTGTTGCTTAAAAATCAAATATACTGTTAAGCATTAATTTCTCAAAGAAATCAGAAGGAAAAAAAAGACTCAATGTGAGACAAAATCTAAAAGGAAGACAAATATTGCAAGAGTTTCCATGTTTCCTTTTCCTGCAACATATGAATAACTATGTCTAGAGAGAGCAGTATTATTTCTCAGGTTGTATACTGATCTTCACAGTGCAGGAAGTGTCATCACAGTCATTTATTTCTTTCCTGACAAAGCAGAGTATCAGTGTAGTGATCTTAATAAAGTTCACTCCATTCAAGAGTATTTATAGATCACCATTTCAGACTCTTAAATATGGTCTAACCCAACTATTACTTTGTCACTTCTCTGTTCAAAAAAATTTAAAAAAAAATTCTATTGCAGTTAAGATAAAATGCAAACTATTAAGCATGATATTTAAATCCCTCTCCAAGTGGGCTTCTACCTACCCATAAGGATTTATTTCCTAGTTGTCATTGTACCATTATCCACCACCCTAAATAACCTACTACCTGTTTTCTGACCTTGATATTCCCATCTTGTGTTTCCACACTTTTGCCCAAACTATTTCCTTTATAACACCTTTCTAACTTCTGTCTCTTAGAACTCTTACCTTTTTTCATGATCATTTCATGTGCTATTTCTTGTGAGAAGTCTTTCCTCTTCCCCAAGCATCAATGAAAATTTTTCACCTGAAATGATCTTTGATTTAATTATCTTTAGTAGATATCTTAAAAATCAATAAACTGCATACAGTAATGTAACATCTTCGAGGTCAAGAATTGTTTCATTTCTGCCTCTATATCTCTAGATCCCAGCACAATACTCTGCTTATAGTAGAATCTTTTTTTTAATTGATTAATTCATCTGAATTAGCTAAAGACCAAGAAAATCAAGAAAAATTGGCAGCTTGCCCAAAGTAGTTACAAATTGCCAAAAATCCATTCTAGCTTTTCCAATGATCAGATTTTAGTCAAAATTTTTAAAAGATCTGGAAGTTATACATCAACCACAACTTGAGAAAGTAACATTTTATTTCACTGGAAGATACTTTCCCCCAAAACGTTTTTGGAAATGTTTAACTTCCCTCCCCATGATGGAAATAGTATTTTGTTATTGTTATTGATTTATAGTTTACAAGAGATAATCAGAAACAAAATCTTCCAGAAATTCAAATGTTTTCAAACTTCATTAAAATGTGCTAAAATAACCATAAATTCAAATTCACAGCATATTAAAGAATTTTTTAAAAAACCTATAAATTATGCAACAGTTGTTAATGTATTCAGGAAAATGTGAGAAGCAATTTTTAACACCAATTAAGCAATCACAGCCTATCAGATTTTGTTGTTTACCCAGAAGAAAATAACTTATGTGCAAATTTGTTGATTGAAGAGATATTAAAACATTATAAACCTAGTGTTAACATAGAGCAGGGCTTCTAATCTTTGTTGTGTGTTAAGAAATCCTTGGGCAATCCAGTAAAACCTATGGATCTCTTCTTAAAATAACATTTTAAAACATACAAAATAAAATTCATTGGAATTGAATCATATTGAAAAATAACTATCAGCACATTTATTTTTTTAAAAAAGTTTGTGAAATCCCAGGTTAAGAACTGCTGGCCCTGAGATTTTAGTTTGATATAAGTAACAATTGGAACAACAATATAAAAGGAGGTTTTGGTAACTTTTTTGATAATTTTAAACAGTCCTAGTTTTCACAAGTTATTGAAATGAATTAATTAGATGTGAAAAAATATGTGAGCTATTCAAGAAAATACTAAAAAGAATGGGCTATTGAATCTGTTATTTTCAAAAGTTATGTAACAGACTCATGATACATTTTTTCCCCCAATATATTTGGCCAAATGAAGATTTGAGCCATTAGCATGTAGTTTTCCATTATTTTACCCTCAGAATGACCATCAGTGAAATAATTTTAAGAAGTATTGTCACATGGTTGATTTTATCCTATTTCAGATGATACAAAATCTTTTAACTGAGAAAAATTCTAGACTTTTTGAATAAGGACAGATAAAGTTTAAGTTGTCTTCTCTCCCTTTTCTTATTTGCCATTACAAATGTACCTCACTTTTCAAAAGATATTTTCCTTTAAAAAGCTGGTTGCACAATCCATTGTCTTTTAAGACCTGTGGCTAAGGGAGAAAATTAATTTCCAAAGTGAAAATCCCCTCTGTTATATGAATAATGGTCTAATCCATCTGTTCTGTTACTTTTATTAACTCACTTAATTTTTAAGGCATGTTTACAGATATTTTAGACCTTACATTCTTGCTCTATAGTCATATTGGAAACATTGTTCAGATTCATTCCATTGCACTAGATTATTGTCTTTGCCAGCAAAGACAGATATAGCACCATATAGAACACCAGTTCTGCTTCCAGACTAAGCCATACAGCTAACCTATAGGGAAGCACTTAGGAACCAGGGGCCCCTAACAAGCTGTCAACCAATTGCCAGTCACAGAGTGTGTAAACCAACCTAGCTGAAGCACTAAAGCTCCCCAAGAGAGAAATACAAATACAGCATGTGGCAAGCAAGTCAAATTGTCCCAGCAATCTTGACCATCATCATTATTGACCTTCTCATTATTATAGGGACAGCTCAGGATCCAAAATCCAAGAGCCTTGAAAATAGCCATGCATCCAGCATAGTACCCTCTGCCATCATACTGAGAAGCAATTCCTGTGGAGATTCAGAAACCTGACTATTCCTCCAAATATTACAGACATAGTTACCAGGGATCCAGAAAAGGAATTTCTTTCAACTAAAGTATTTGGCATTCTCAAATGAGTCAATATTAGAAATAAAAGTGATATTAAAGATATTATATAACAACTGTTTTTCACTCAAAGATCAATGGAACTTTTCTATCTGACTTTTAGCTGAAACTTGCTAACATCTGTTATCTCCTCCATTAGAATGTTAGCTCCTAGAGAACAAGAATTGCATTATTTTTTCTATTTATATCCCCAGCACTTAGCATAGTGTTTTGCACATAACACTTAATAATATTTATTTCATTCATTTGTGGAGATAGTTGTCTTTGATTGGTCTTTGTATTTGCCATAATGTAAAGTGATAAAAACAATTTTCTTGGGATGGAATTTCCTTTCAAGAACATCTTTTGTATATTCTTATTTGGATTACTAAATCATTAACTATACAAAATTTGAAAAGAGATTACTAAAGATGTAAGCCTTTTTCAGAATACATGATCTTTATTCAAATGATGTGGAAATGGCAGTGCAGCAATAAAGAAGAGGTTATGGAAGAAGTTTATCTTGTGGTTGAGGAAGTTGAAAAAGCAAAGGAAAAAAGACACATAGAGAGAATAAGTATCTAAACCATAATTTCTGAATTGAGTCCATTATACATAACTGTGATCTGTAGACACATTTGCAGATACACCATTAAATCATTGGCTCTCCTCATATAGACTATTATTTACACAACAAAAAATAATTTAGCTCTAACTATATAAATATTTAAAATAGTAATGATATAAGTAATCCTGTGAATGTATCAGCAGTAAATGTTATAAAAATTCAAAGGGTAGGGGATGCTTTTGGAATCCTAGGGAGAACAATAACTCGGCCAGTTTCCATGATCACAGTGGAAAGTACTATAAGTGCAGAAAGGCAGGCTTATTAGAGGCTGTATCTGTTATTAACCAAAGATCTTGAAAGACATAGTAGTCTTCCAAAATTTTTCTTAAACTATCAATACTAATGTAAGATTTTAACTTCTCTGGCTTTAATTATATATGTATATGTAAATATATATGTATGTATGTGTTTATGTATAGATAAATATGTAGATAGATATTTAAAAGTAAATAACACACAATTACCTGTTGAATGGACTGTTCTTCATATCCCACTTAAAGATTGATTATTTTTTTTTAATCAGGATGAGTTGACTGTGGAACCAATTAAATATTAAATAATTATATGCCAGGTGTAGTTTTTATTCACATTATTAACTTGTAGTTAGAAGAACGTTTAGGAAAATCCAGTGGCTTTGGAGTTTCAGATTTTGTATGTTTCTAGCATTTTATTTAATAAGACATTTACTGTAGGATGAAGCAAATTGATTAAATTTCTTGCTCATGGTGATTTTAATACTTGAAAGACATAATGCAGTAAAATTGTGATTATCCTGAGTAGGAGAAGAGCAAAAGAAACATAGAAAATGTAACAAAACTTAGATCAATTCAACTCTCTTATTGACCAAATTAAAAAAAAAAAAACTAGTTTATTAACTAATCAGTCAAATTGGTTGATTGTATCTATGACTGAATTACCTACTAAGTTTAATCAAAATAATTCTTAATGCAGGGAGACAGGATTAAGAGTTGAAAGAGAATTTAGAGATCATATAAACCAAAACTCCTTATTATACAAAGGATGAAACTAAGTAAGGCTTGGGATGTTGTAAATTGCCCAATATCTCATACATAAAAGAACTAGAATTTGATTAGAGGACATAGGGTTGTGAAATAATAAGTCTCGAGGGGTAAATCTAGAGCTTAAGATCATCTAGTCCAATCTCCTTATTATACAGATGAAGGAAACTGAAGCAGAAAGTGATTTAAGGAAATTCACAGAATCAGTTGGCACAACCAAAATAAGAACTCAGGTCTTTTGACTCCAAATCTAGGATTGTTTATACTCCATCACACTTCTCCAAATACTAATACACTAATGCCTTTCTATTATTGGTCCTAATCCCTCTTAATTTGAATTCTTTGCTAGTAACTTGAGGGAGGAGATCCCAAGTCACAGTATTATTTCTCATAAAGCTATCTATCAATACATTCATGGATCAAAAAGTTTTCTGCTTTAGCATATTTAATATATTGAATACATTTTGAAGATATTCAATTTTTACTTTTAAAATAAGCAGATGTGATTAGCAATTGACATATACAGACTATGTAGATTGATATTGCCAATAATTAGTACTTATTTGAGATTTCATTGATATAAATGCATATTGTTTCATTTTATATCTACAGGTTATCTACTTTATCAGACTAATAGAGAAAAGCACTTATTTACATGTGCATTTTCTCTTTCTTACAGGTGAGTACATTAGACTGGGTGCGAGCTGAAAAAATCTATAACCTCTGTGAGGTACTATTTAAAGTTCACAAGGTAAGTATACTGTGGTAATGAGATATTTTCAAATAACCAAGAGAGTTTGGCGTTTCAGATAATAGGAAAAGAAAACAAATGCCTCATCTTTTAGGAATACCTTTGAATTTAATAAGAAATTTAAAATTTTCTAAATATCCACATAATCCTTATGGATTTACATCTAGTCTACTCAAGAGTGATGCATACTTACTGGTGGCTTTTACTATCAGAAAATATCATTGGTAATATGTACCATTTTATCCATGGCATTTAAATCAAAGACATTTGATTTAGTGTGGATAATTTCAAACTAGTTAATCTCTTACTGCACAAATCAAATTTTAACTGTTTCTAATAAAAGAACATTATTATGGCCTATCCATGTATTAACAAAGCTTGTCAATGTAAAAGAACATGATATCTTTGAAATACATTGAATTATTTAAGAGTCTTTATCTTTTTTTGGTAATGTTAAGCAGTGTGATATGGAAGTAAATTGAATCAATTGAAGAAATGACTATTGTTTTGATGAAAATTATTTCATCAGAAAGTCAAATCTCATTATATATAAAAATCTCAAATCAAAACATAGTATTATATACAAGAGCATTTGAACAATGCATATGAAATGAAAGAATTTCAAATGACATAAAAATTTTAAAAGCATAGTATCCAATTAAGAACATTATAGTTCTTAATTGAAAACTAGCTATATAACATTGAGGAAATCTATTTAACATCTTCAGCTATAAATGAAGTATTTAATGATTGCTTTAATACCTTTAAGATTTCAATTTCCATGATGATATAGCACTCTGTGATCTAAATCTTTCAATCTATCTATCCTTTGAATCAATCAGTGAATCACAAAGTGTTTATTAAGTTAATCTTAATATACACTTAAATAGCATAGTCAATTCTCTGTGGGCTGAGGCTTTTTTTTTTTTAAAGTGAGATAATTCCTCTCAAAGAGTTGATATTCAATTGACAGATTACAACATACTCACAGATAATTAAATGCAAGAAATAGACTCATAGACAGGTAGAGAGATAAACAGAAAGACAGTAATTTCAAAGTAATAAGGGAGGAGTCCCAACTGAGAAAATTAGGAAGGCTTCTTGAAGGAAGTGATTTTCAGCAGATCCTTGAAGGAACAGCATAGAATAAGGCACAAAGGGGGGAGATGGAATGTCATTTATGCAGGAATAAGGATAAGTATTTATATAGTGCCTACTGGGTATCAAGCATAGTGCTAAGCAATTTTAGTATCTCATTTGATCCTATGAAGTAGATGTTGTTATTATTCCCATTTTCCTGTTGAGAAAACTGAGGCAAGCTGAGGTTTCAGTGACTTCCCCAAGATCACACAGCTAGTAAGTTTGTTTTTGTACTCAGTTCTTTCTAGGATCAGTCTTCTATCAAATGTGCCACCAGCTGCCAGAACAAGTAAAGTAATTTAGCTGGAGCATAGAGTGCATGAGATGAGAAGCACTATAATTATTCTGAAAAGAAAAAGTGGAGCCAAATTGTGAAAGCACTTTAAGTGATTAAAAGAGGAACTCTTAACCCAGAGTATATAGGAAAGCCACTGAAGTTTCTTGAATAAGGGAATAAGGTATACATGTGCTTTAGGAATATCAATCGGGCAATTGTATTGATGATAGACTGAAGAAAGGAAAGGCATATTCAAAGAAAAGGGTATTAAAATAGTCCAGGTCAGAAGTAATGAAGAATGGAACTAGTATGATCTCTCTTAATATTAGTACCTTGTCATCATTGATCATTTCTAAAAAATCCTATATAGTGTTTGTACACAATAGTTTGCATCTTGCCTCCTCCACTAGAATGTAAATTCCTTGCCTTTCTTTGTATTCTCAGTGTTTTAAGCAGTATCTAACACATACTTAGATCTTAATAAATGCTGCTAACTGGGTGACTAGTAAAGGAGGTGGAATTGGTAAGGAGAATCTCTTTTTCAGAGATTGGATCAAAGATCAGGAAATGGGAGATGATGTGTAAATTTTTATACAGATGATTTGTACATTTTTAGTTCAGTATATATGTATCTATGCCCTCCGTTGATGTGAATAATTGAGGGTTATAAATTTAGAATTAGATTATCATTTGTATTAGATCACAAATAGATTATAAATTTAGAATTGGAAGACCTGAGAGTCCATTTAGTCTAAGCTTCTTATTTTATAATTAAGGAAACTATGTATAGAATAATATTATGATTTGCTCAAGGTCATACTGATAATAATTTTCAGAGGCAGGATTTGGACATAGATCTTCTGTCTCCAAATCCAGTGTTCTTGTCTTTGGACCATGTTACTACTCTTTCATGTATAAAAGAGTTTTTAAAAGTTTTATAGTATAATTTAATTGCTGACAGCACTAGAATGTTGGTGTATTGTACTGAGGTTAATTTCTGGGACTTTCAATTTATCTTGAGGCTACTTTTTTGTTGACAAAGAAATGAAAAATCCAACCTCAAAGTCCAACTTTTGGGAATTCAAGATGTAAAAAATAATTCTATTAATAGATACTAGAAAGCAAAGATTTTGGACTTGAATTATTGTCTTCCTTATTGATAGTTATATAGCGTGGAACATATGAAGGAAAAGCACTCATTTAAGTTAGTTAACATTCATTTCAAATTTTTAAAGGATATTTATACATGTTAGAACAATCATGAAATCAGGGCAATTAATTTATAAAACAGAGAAGAGACTATTACTTGAAAGAATCAGCTTTTCTGACAATGAATTTTCATATCAGCAGAGGTAGCCCAAGCTTTTGGACTGATTTTTGGTAAATCTGCTGACATGACAATGTTTGCAGGCATGAGAGCAATAAAAGCAGTTGAGACCTCCTTATAGCAAAGCAATGTAGTTCTATAGGAGACTGATTTCTTCTTCTATGTGTTCTTGTACAGTGTGTGTCCTTGGAAAGATTTGTGCAATGAGTAATATAGAAGCACAGAATCTTGATGTTAAGAGAGTCTCAAAACCGTCTAGCTCAGCCAACCCACACCTGCACAAGAATACCCTCAACTAATGGCCAACAAATGGTTATCCACTCTCTGCATGAAAATTTATACTAAGTTGGAACCTGCTATTCATCAAGCCTGACCATTCCAATTTTGCATAAATCTAATTATAAAGAAAAGTTTTCTAGTAAGCTTAAATCTTCCCAATTGAATTTGCATACACTGCTTCTTGGTCTACTGGGACAAACTAAAACAAGGCTAATTCCTCTTCTGAGTAAGAAGCTTTCACCTAATTAGAAATAATTGACATGGTGCCCCTACATTTTCCTCTTCCTAGTTTCTTCAATAAATCTTCATATGAAATAATCTTTTATATCAGCACCATTCCAGTACAATTAGACATTTTCTGGTTTACCAATGTCCATGCTAAAATTTGACTCCCAGATTTCAATACAATACTTATAATGTAGTCTAAAACAGAATATATTTATGCTATTAGGTAGATAAATAAATAGACAGACAGAGACAAATCAGAGAGAGAGAGTAATTACTAAATCCATGTAGTATAACAGGTACTGTGCTAAGCATTACTAATACAAATAAAAACAAGTAAGATGGGCCTTACCTTCAAGGAATTTGGAATTTAAAGGTGAAAAACAATAAATAAAGAGGAGTCGGAAGTAGGGGAAAGATAGAGAAAAGAGATTTAGGAGAATATATCTCCAGTCATGAAAATGACCACAAGGCAAAGGCTTCTGCAGGGCTGGGAATTAGTTTGTAAAAAGAAGTCCAAAAAAGAGATTTGAGATGCAAGTGAGATATTCCACCTATTATATACTCTTAGTTTTTTTTATATCAAGCCTTTCCCATTCCTTATTTCTAGTGCCTTCCCTCTGTTTATTTGCATTTCTTATTTATCATGTATTGTTTGCCTTGTATTTATTTGTTTTTGCATTGTCTTTCCCACTAGATTGTGACTTCCTTGAGGGCAAAAACTGTCTTTTGCCTCTTTTTGTATCCTCAGCATTTAGCACAATGCCTAACACATATAGACACTTAATAAATGCTTTTTGAATGAATGAATGTGTCAAAATATGCCTTCCTTTTCTTTCCTCAACATGTGTTGTGTTACTAAAAACTGCTCAAGGTCTTACAATAATTAGTTATTCATCAGTTTGGGAACATAAGTTTGTATCTCTAACACCTTCTGAGCCAGTTCTTTGACTGTATCCAATGTTGTAGGATTTTCTAAAAAACCAAAGCAACATGCAAAAATCCATTTTTGTTTAGCAAACTTGTAGATTTAATGTTGAATCTCTTCCATATAAAATTTTTCCTCACATAAAGTTAGTATTTCAGGAACTAGAGTAAATGTACAATCAGAAAACAAATTATTAGTCATAAATTTCAATTTTTCTTTCTAATCTGTGCTCATAATCCCTCTTCCACAATTATATCTATTAATATTTAGGCTAGAAACTTAAGTTTAGAGAAATTATTTTGTTTTTCAGTGCTGTTCTTTTTTCCCTAGAGGTTATTTTTTCCCACCTATTAAAATTATGTCTATACTAAATTTCTACATCAACCATGAAATTGATGAGAAAATTGCATCAATCAGTGCCTTGATTGCAGTCGTGACTTAAATTATGAACATCATCTGAGTAATGTATCAAAGACATTTTTTAATGATAAAGTAGAATGTACTCCAAGTAATTTTAATGTCCCCTTTAAAAAGAAAAATAAATTTATGTTTAACTTCTTTCAAACAAAGTAAAACCATCTGTAGCCTTTCTAAATAATGTTTTCTATGAAAACTAATGAAATGGAACATTTATTAGCTAATGAATTTGCTTTATATATAATTCAATTCAACAAACATGAATTTATTTTCTACTGTGTGCAAGACACTGTTTTTTATGTGCTAGGGATAAAAAGGTAAAACTAATAGTCCTACCTTTGAGGAAATGCAAGTGTGTGTGTGTGTGTGTGTGTGTGTGTGTGTGTGTGTGTGTGTGTGTTTGACAGTGGAAAGAGGGCAAGACTTGGAATCAAAAGAAATTTGGGGTTAAACCTTATACAATTCATATGTAAGAATAATAATGACTATATTACCTTCCTCACGGGTTTGTGTCCTCACACAAAAGAGCAATTACTTATTTTGCTATAATCATCTGTATTCACCTTTGGTCCCATCAACCTGTTTGACCTTTCTCTACTGCTATAGATAATAATATCTACTGTTATGTTCTATTTAAGAATGTTATTCATGGATATTTGAGTGTGAGATAGAATAAAATATTTCTACATAAATGTATTTTATTACATATATACATATATATATATATACACAATTTGTATTTACACCTACATATACATTTATATACATATACATAGTGTGGATGTGGGTATATGCACACATATATGTGTGTAGGTATATTTGTATTTATGCATATAGTAATAAAAGATTGGGCTGGAAGTCCCAATTCTATTCTTAAGTCTTTTACTTATTCAATTTATGAACTTAAGTGACTGACTTTAACTCTCTGCTTATTAGTTTGTTTGTTTTTTTTCTGTCTAAAATAAAGAGGTTAATTAAATGAAAGTAGGTTTCTTTCCAACATTCTGTATTCTAATACATTACCTCCTAAGGTCCTTTCACACTCAAGAGTTGCATTAAAGTCCCTTCTACCTCGGATATTGTGTATGTCTTCTACACTTAATATGTCTTTCTATGTGCTTAAGACCTCTCTAGCAATTAAAATAAACAAATTTTTATTCTATGTTTTTCAGCTCTGGCTTGCTGATGACTACTGGTTACAAGCAAACTTTTATCTAGGTCTTCACCAGGACTATGACCTGGAAGACCAACGGCCATATTGCTTCAGTGTCATGGTTGGACAGGGGAAAAGTCATTTTTTCAATGTAGAGCTAGGGAGTGAGCTAGCTGTGTGGGAAAAGTCATTCCAAAGAGCCATTTTTATGGAAGTTCAAAGGACAGGGGTAAGTAATATATATTCTTTATTATTTATATTTGATCCTTAATAGCCAATATGTAGGAAATGACTGAATTATATGTTTTAGATGTTAGAAAAATATTTTTTCTAAGTTCCACCAAAGTTCAGTTTATTTTCTGATTGCAAAAAAATATCATTAACCATGGAAGCATTGGTTAATCCATGGTAATCATGCTGAGCAACACATGTGATATCAAAGATTATCAGAGAAGGAGAATATGGAAGAAATATCTAATTTTCATACTTGGAAATTGGCCCATGCTTTTAATTTATATATTCTTGAACTGATATCCAGTGATTATCTACTCTCTAATACTCTCTGAAGAGATGAATTTGTCTTGCAGACTATATCTATAGAAAACCAAATAACCACATAATTAAAGGCCTGAACAAATTTTTCTAGAATATCATATTCCTTTTTGTCCTACATATGATCCAGGAAGATTTTTTTAAGATTTCCACATTTGTCAAATGTGCATTTTTCCCTACTGATGACGGGAAATAAGTCACATAAAATTTCTAGTGGAAATCCATTAAATTGATAACAAACAATTTATTAGACTATGTACTATCTAAAATAATAGAATCCCTTTCAAGGAGGCTATGGATCACCAGAAATAAGAATGACAGAACTTAAATGAATCAAATATATCACAATGGAAGTTACATTTTACACAAACAAAAATGGAATCATTTTCCCCCTAACCTTGTGTGCTACATTATGGACATCATAAGCATGCTATGAACCAAATATTAATTGCATTTTTAAATGATTTCTTTCAATTCTAATGTATGTCCCATATTTAATTTGGTACTCAGGTGTATTGATATACAGATAGAGATTTGAAATACTTTTACATAAAAGGATAGAAGCTCAGTGAAATCTATCTTTGTAATATAAAAGGCAACTTAGCCCAGTGCCTGGCACATAGGAAGTACTTAATAAATGTTTATTGACTGAAAGATGGAACTTTGTAGTCACCACCTATGATACATTGAGTGAAGATGGAAAGTTACTCAACTTCTCTCTCAGTTTCCTTATCCATAAAATGGGATAAATATACCTCCCTGACAGAATTATGGAAGTCCCATGAATTCATTTACACAAAACACAATGCAAACCTTTAAGTTTTCTAAACATTTTGACTGTGGTATTTTTGTTTATATACTGAGATAAAAGGATATATGTTCCTGTGAATGGTTAAAGTGAAAAATAATCCCTGTCTCACAAATTGTTACACTCAAATGTGATGGTATATGTAAAGTGGTCATCAAACTTAAAACACTAGAAATTCAATCCTTTATTACTATTAGCTAGTTATTTACTACTGATTTTTTTCTACTATACATAATTTCAACATTCATCCAGTAATCACTATAACCATTCTGCAGCCTAAACTTAGTTAAGTAGAACTGTGATAATAGAAATGAAATGACCATAACTTTGTCTCTAAGAGAATCCTGGTCAATCATGGCTCTGGAGGAGAAAGTGAGACAGATGACTTTACACAACCTTCCTTCACATAAATCTAATTCACTTGCTTCTCATGACATCACCTTCTGATGTCATAATCCTCTTTGAGAACAAAGAACAAACAACAATCCCTGTAGGTTAGGGAAACTGTATTTTAACATTTTCCTTTTCTGGTTGACAAGTCCTTCCTTATGTTTTAAGTGTCATAGGAGGAGCTATAACATATTCAAAAGGATACTAGAATTTAAATCAATATATCAACCAATTAAGCAACCAAACAAACATTTATCAAGTACTTCTAGTATGTTCCAGGTGCTGGGAATAAAAAAGATTGAATTGAAATAATTTCTGACCTTGACAAGCTTCCTTTTTATAGGAAGGAAACAACATGAACATGTATAAATATTTGCAAAATAAATACAAGGTAATGGTTTGGGGATCAGGAAGAGATCAAGTCACTGATAACTTGGAGTAGCTGGAAGACTTCATATATGTGGAGGCAGTTAAACTGAGAGCTTTGAAGTGTACTGGGAACTATGAGAAAAGTTTTTTCCAGTTCTAGTTTTTCTATTAACTAGTTTTGTGACTTTAATCATCCAAACCTTGTTGGGTCCCAATTTCCTCATCTATAAATTTGGAAGTTAACATTGGATAATTCCTAACTTATTTCCAGCCCTGTAATTGGTCTTCTACTCATATCATTCCATTCATTCCATGTTTAATTAAACTTATTAAGTGCCTTCTTTATGTGAGATACCATGCTGGATTTTGGAGAATATAGAAATTCATACTACCATAGTCCTTGCTTTTAAGGAGCATATATTCTCTTGCCTAGAGGGTTAAAACTTATATTCAGGCAAAGCAATCCCAATAGACTTTGAACAGAAAATGCCATCTGCCTCCAAAAAAAGAATTAAGGAGACTGAATATAAATCAACATATACTATATTCACTTCTTTTTTTTTTCTCTCCCACGATTTTTCTTTTTTGCTCTGATTTTTCTCTCCCAACATAAAGCAATGTGTGTTAAAAATTAAAAAAAAAAAATTAGAAAAAATTTATATCGGGGCAGCTAGGTGGCACAGTGAATAGAACACCAGCCCTGAAGTCAAGAAGACCTGAGTTCAAATTTGTTCTCAGACACTTAACATTCCCTAGCTGTGTGACCCTGGGCAAGTCACTTAACCTCAATTGCCTCAGCAAAAAGAAAAAAAAATTATATCCAGGGAATATATTACAAAGCAAGAACTAAGAAGTCATAAGAGTGATCTAGGAAAACTGTCCAGATAAATTTAAGGATAAAGTGAACATTCTAAACTATAGGAACTAGGTTAGAGTAATTAATTGCTAGAGTATTCAAAGAAAGCTTCTGGAAGACACTGGTATTTTAAGTGGAACTTTTTGGCTGAGTAGTTTTTGGATAAAAAGAATAAAGGGAAGATGACCTTCTGAATGAAAAATGATAAATGCAGAAGTGTGATGGGGGTAAAAGTTCAGATTTGACACCTGGGTCATAAAAATCAGTAGGTTTTTGAGCAAAAAAAAAAAAAGAAAAAGAAAAAAGAAAGAAATAATAAGAATGGTGATAGCTAAAAAGAATATGATCAGTCAGTCCATAATCATTTGTTAAGCATTTACTGTACAAAAAATGTAAATGGAAAGATCGAAAAACAAGAACAAAAAGAAATGCCTAAAATTGAATTCTATGGAATTATAATGATCAAGCTTGTCTTTAAAAAAATAAATTAATAAATAAGAAAATGTGTTTTTCTCCTCTATTTTTAGAAATAGATGATGATTTTGGAATATTGCTTATAAGATCAGATTTGATGGATTTGTTTTGTTTTACTGAATTAATTTTATTGCCTTTTTAAGAATTTTGTGGTTGTCAGAAGAGATATCAGACTATATAGGAGAAAGGGAAACATGTTCAATTACTTAGGAGGCTGTGAGAACTGCTGGTCAGAAGTGAGGGTTCTGAGACTTGGTCAGATCTTTAAACATCAAATAATAAAAATAAGGACTAACATCTATGTAGTACTTTAAAGTTTTTATTTTTAATTGTTTTTCTATATTGTCTGGCTTAATCATCACAACAACCCTGTTAGGTAGGTGCTATAATTGTCCCCATTCTACAGTTAAATAAATTGAGAGCAAGAAAGATTAGGTGACTTGTTCAGAATGAGAAATATCTAAGTGAATTGTGGGATGATTTTATGGATGTAAAATGTAAGATTTTTTCATGCCCAACCAAATAATAAACTTTTAAGTATCTGCAATATAAGGCACTAGAGCTATAAGTATAGAAAAAGGAAAACATCTCTCCTTACAACCCATCCCAACTTTTCCAACAGCTTACCCTATCATTTCCATTTTCTATTTTATCTTCAGTTTTTCTCTATCAACTAATCCACTAATGTTTACAAAATGCCCGTGAATCACTTACCCTTCAAATACTCTGACTTGATACCTGCTACCTAGCTATCATTCCATATCTCTTCTTTTTGTGGGCAAACACCTTGAAAAGATCCTACAATATATCATTCTAATTAATTTCCTCTTACTCTTCTTAAATCCCTACAGTCTTCCTTCTGACGTCATTATTCAATCAAAACTTACATCTCTAAATTTATTAACATTCTTAGCCATCAACCTAAAGGCATTTTCTCAATCAGCATCCTTCTTGACTTCTCAGCAGCCTTTGATATTTTGCTCTAGGTTTTCATAGCATTGTTCTTTTCTATTTCTTTTCCTATCTAAGTGACTATTTCTTCTCAATTTCCTTTATGGAATATACATCAAATCACAGTCTCTATTATTCCCCTTAGTGATCTCGTCATCTTTGGATTCAACTATCATCTCTACACTGGAAAGTCCCAAATTTATTTAATCAGATTTCATCTCCCTTCAAATCTAATTTCACTTCTCCAACTGTCTATGCATACCTAGACTTAGATGCCCCATAGACATCTTAAACTCAGAATTTTCAACACTGAACTCATCTTTCCTCCAAAGCTCTCCCTTCTTCCTAACTTCCCTATTGCTATTAAGAATGTTATATTTGTATATATTATAATTATACATTATAATTATAAAAAGGAATAAATACAGCTGTATATAGAGTAAATCAATACAAATAGCTTAAGAGGGAGCATATTAGCAAATGGGAGAGACAAGAAAGGTTTTATGCAGAACATGGTGCTTGAATTACATCTTTAAGGTGCATTCTCTGAGGTGAAGGTAAACAACTAATACATTCCAAGTATAGACTATAGTCAGGACAGACAGAAAATGGAGTATTGTATATGAAGAGCAGAAAGAAGATTAGTTTTGTTGGTTTGAGATGAGGTTGGAGTATAATGTCCAAATGAGGTTGAAAAGAGAGGTTGGGTCCAGGTTGTGAGAGATATTAAAGCTTAACAAAAAAATTAATATCTTATCCTAAAAGTAATAGAACTTGAATAGGTCACCTTATCAGATATATGGCTAAGGAAAATAATTTTGGAAGCATTGTGTGATAGTGTTTGAGAAGATACTTGAAGCAGGGAGATCAATTATGAGAATTTTGATAATCTAGTTGAGGTGATGAGAGCCTAAAATAGGAGAGTCCCTTTTTGAATGGAGAGAATGGATCAGTTAGAAATTCTAGAAATAGCTGTTGTCCAAGTTGACAGGTGATCAGATATCTAGGATGAGGGACAGTGAGAAACCAAGAATAATGCTAGTATTGCAAATTTGGCAGATCAGAAAGATGGTGAAATGGTGGGGTTTGAAAGAGTGTGAAGCCATTCAAAGTTCAGAAGACCTTGATAACTCCCATTTCTTCATAACCTTGGCCCAGCTCTGTATATACCAGATTGGAACTCTCAAATCTCTATGAATTAGCATATTCTTTGAAGGTATTATAGTATAGTTAAAAAAAAAAAAAACACTAGATTGAGAATCAGAAGACCACAATTTTGGGAAAGCAGATGTTGAAGATTTCAAAGAAAAATAGCATTAGATCATCTATTCTATCTATGACTGGGAGGCCAGTAAGAAACGGATAGAAGATATTTTATCAGATGTATTTATTATATGTTAACATACTTTATTTAATTCAAAAATAAAATTATCAATACAAAGGGAAACAATTGCAATGAGGAGAGGAAAATGAGATTTGTCTGAAAATATGATGGAATTTACTCATCAACTGAGATTCAAAAAAAAAAAAAAAACATGTACAGGTGATGGAAGCAAGACTAGGGAACACAAAATGAAATAAAAGAATAGCATTGTCCTATAAAAGTAGCATCAAGAATGATAAATATCAAAATGATTTGAGTTTGACTAGGTAAGCTACAGATAATCAAAAAATATTTTGAGCTCTATTGGTAGAAAAAGGATAAAAGAAGATATATAGGATCTCTACTTCCAAGGTAAGGCCAGAGAGAAGGCAGAACTGATTGATTCTTTTATTGCTTTTGTTTTCTCTTCAAAGCACAATGAAAGAGAGAAAGAAGGAAAGAGAGGCAGACATAGAGACAAACACTCACAATCATGCAGAAACAGAGATGTGTACATACATATATTTTTGTGGAGCTTTATTGAGAAGAATCTGAAAAGGTCTGTTGAAGGAGATTAAACTTTGATGCAAGTAAGGTTTGGAATGAGGAAATGGTGTTTCAGGCATAAGGAACAGTATATAGATCACTGCCTCCCCCCACCCCCCAAGGGTTGAGTATGTGAAAGGGAAAAGTATGAGGAGATTAGAATTGAAGGAAAGGGCTAGGTAGTGATGGATTTTATGTTTAATCTTGACAGTTGTAGGGATTCAGTTTTTATTATGTAGGGAGGTGACATGATAAGATCTGTATTTTAAGAAGCCCACTTTAGCTACAGAGCTAAGGATAGACTGAAGTGGGAAGAGAACAGAGACAGGAAGATTAACTAACAAGCTATTGCAATAGCCTCCAAGCATGAGGTGAGGACAATCTAGTGGTACAATGTAAATGTAGAGAATGGTATTATATGAGAGGTGTTGTGAATATAGGTGTGTAGGGGGGGAGTATTGGTTGAAATAACAAAATTATTTATTAAAGACCTTTAATAAGAGAAGGAATATGTAGCCCTTTAAAAAATAGAAAGTGTTTAAAGGATAAAAATTTAAGAATAAAAATCAAATACAAGCAAGGAAATGAGACAATATTCAGTGAGGTAGGTGAAGATTCCTCATATCATCATCATTTTTATCATCATAAATTATTTATATGTACTATCTTATATTCACAGAAACTCTGTTAGTTGGATGATCTCATTTATCCCCATTTTACATATGAGAAAACTGAGACTGACATAAGTGCCAGGGGCAGCTTTTGAACCTCAATCTTTTAAGCCAGCATTCTGTCCTCTATAGCATGCTATATAATATAAAAAAATATTCCATCATATCTGCCATTCCATCATAAAAATCAGGCTTTTTAAAGCTTAACCAAACCAACCATTCAACATATATACTTACAATTCAAATATTTGCTCAATGTTTACCAAAAGCATAATATTATATAAGGTATTGGAAATTTTTTTTAAATTACCCAAATCTCATCCTCAAGGATTTTGCATTCTACTTGGGAAAGTGAAACATGTACAGGTAAATGCAGAATTATACAAAGTATAATTCTATACAATTGTATCCTATACAAGATAGAATAACAAAGGCAAAGAAGACAATTTGAACCAAAAGACAACATTTCCAAATGGAAACATCAAAAAAGTGCCGCCTGATATAAACTTTGAAGGGAAAATTCTTATCATACAGTGGTAGGAATGCAGTACATTCCCTGACAACAGCATCAGAGAGTTCTTTTGTGGATTGTTTGTTTTTTTAAGTTTCTAAATTTATTATATGTAAACCCAGGTTGCTTCCACTTAATAAGTTACAGAATAGATTCATAATCTTGTCTATTTGTATTACTCACCACTCAGATAATAGAATACACATATTAAATTTACTGAGATCACTTATATTTATCTGATCAAGAATTACAGCTCTTGTTTCCCTTTTCTATATTATTCAACTATTTAGACTTAAGCTCAATTTCACAAGGTGTTATCTTCAAGTCAGGTAATATAGGAAATAGCAAAATTATCCTTTTAAGTAAAAAAAATATTTAGTGAGGGCACTACAAAAGAAGTCTTATTAAAAAGATCAGAAAGAATGTTTACTAAACAACATATTACAACTATGAAGAAAATTAACAAGTTCATTCAGAACTGATTATATCTTACTATGAAACCATACAAAAATATACTCCTAAAGACTCAGGAGTTTCTTTGCTGCATGAAAATTCATTGAAGAAGTGAGAATGACTAGGTAAAGGAAGGAAAACATAGAGCTCAAAGTTTGGGATAAGGATGACTGAAGATATATATTAATGGACCCATTACATCAGTGAAAAATTTCCCTGGAATTGAAAATCCATCTGGAAGGTTGGTGAAAAATAGGTTATCACTGTCTCATACAGGTACATATTTTTGCTTGAAACGAGATTTCAAAACAATTTTCTCTTCAGAATTGACCAGAGGAGACTAATATTGGCCCTTAATGTTGCTAAATGTACTTTGAGCTCAGTTTTATTTACTAAATATCATGAGTTAAATAAATTATTCTAATGACTCTCCTACTTTGGGCTAAGCCAATAAATAACTCAGAGTGGCTCTATAGATTTGGCGGGTGATATGTAAAAGAATAGGATATGTATATCCAGAAAGAAAGAAAACTCATTTCTCTTGGATGATCCTGTAACATTCAAACTTTTCCTCTGTTATTCAAAGTTCTCTGTTAGTCAGCCTTTCTTTTGTTACTCCCATTCTCATTCTATAAATTCCAGTCAAAGTAGACTACTTGCTATTCAGATTTTTCTGTCCTTCCCAAGCTATTAACTCATCATTTAATTCTCATGCATCCATTTCAAATATTCATTTCAAATCCAAAAATCCATTTCAAATATTATCTCCTCCATGAAATGTTTCCTGCTATCCAAACAAAAAGTGATCTCTTAGCCCTCTGAACTCCCATAGTATTTTGTAACATTAAACTTTTTATATATAAATTATATATATATAATATGTAAGATATTATATATATATATATATAAATTTTATATCAGTCCATCAGTGAAGCAGCACTTATTAAGCCCACTGTGTGGTAGGTACCATGTGGTAAATATTAAGCTTGAAAAGAAAGACAAAAACAAACAAAAACATTCCTAACTTCTATGTTTTTGTTTTTGTTTTAATTTACAGGGACCAATGAATTTATTACCCAGTAGCCAATCTGCTGACATTGTCTCTCCATATTTAAATGAGTTGGTAGTGGGCAGGAGACACAGTCTGTCACTGAGATCATTCTCAAATCTTTTCCTCTAATGGTGAAGCATTTGAGAATCATCTCCTTATAAATACAGCATCAGAGTAACATTTTGCTTATATATGATCTTTTTTTTATCCTTCTGAGACAAAAAAAATTAAAAGCAGAAAAAAAAGATACTATTCCATCAAAGCCATTAGTAGAAGATAAAATAGAGGTCTAGATAAAGAATTAAAATGCTTCTAAGTCATAAAGTAAATATTTATCTTGGGTGTCCTGACCAAAGTTCTGTGCTTTTGCTGTTATATCATTATCCCATGTTCTCTATATCTCCACATGACATTGTTTTACATACATACATATATGAATATATACATACATATATATATACACACACATTATGGATAGATGAATAGATGGTTGAGTAAGTGAAATCTATAGATCAGTTAGATGAAACATAGAAGTACATGTGAATGAATAGTTCTTTAATCTATAGATAATTTCAAAAAAGCACATTACTCAATATGTTCTCCCTGGAAATCAGTCTCTTATTCTAGCTTAATGGGCCTCATTTACCCCATGCATACAGTAGTCTCAGGCATTTACTGGTAAGCATAACATTATTCAGAAATAATAATCATCATCTTCTGTACTACCTCATTTAGTGGGATTGTTGAAGAGTGAACTATTCCACTTGATTGAATTTTTCTACTTAATGTAAGTCTTTAAAACTTGAAGTTTTAAAAAACTGAATGTAAGTGAAAATCTTTTTCCAATGTATCACATACTCCCCTGCCTTTATAATCAAAGAATACTGGAAAAGCATGAACATATTCTTGACAACTCAGAATCATTATTGGAATTAGTTATTATACTGTATTTTCAATGTCATTAAAAAGTGTTAAGGTATGTGGAGCTGTTTGCTACTAAAATACATAAGAGTATAGCAATGTCTCTTGTCTATAGCAGTACCAGCCTTAAATGAGCCATAGAAATGGAAAGGGAGAAAGCAAGACAGAAATGAGTGAAATCCCTGCTTCAGCCAAGAGGAGGTTCCCCAAATTCAAAATGCTTTAGATCTCCTTCAATTTGCTTCTCGTACATGTACATATATCTGCCTGAAACCTTGACACAAGCTTCCTAAACATCCACCTTCCATTTTTCTTGTGAATATTTGTCAGGGTTTACCTTATATTATTTAGTCTAGAATTAAACCAGTTTCCTGTTCATCTTTAATGAATCTTAGAATTTTAAAAGTTGAAAGGGACTTCAGGAACCATCTAGTCCAAGCCATGCCAAAAAAAAAAAAAAAAAGAAAAAGAATCATTACTATAAACCGTCTATCAAATTGGCATCCATTTCTTTTGATGAATGCATGGGATTCAAAACTCTTCAGAAGTTGCTCTCCTCCTCTGTTCAGTCCTTTTACACTTGACTCTCCTTTATATACTCTGTAATCTTGTTCCTTGTACAAGATATTTTTACAAACTCTTATCTACATTAGGAATTTTCCCCTTGTTCATTTCTGCTTCCTGACTTCCCTGGATTCTTTCAAATCTCAGCTAAAAATCCCATCTTCCTACAAGAAGCCTTTCCTGATCCCCATCAATTGCTAGTATCTTCCTTCTGTAATTATTTCTAATTTTTCCATTATTTATCTTGTTTATACATAGGGGTTTTTATGTTTTCTCCCCAATTAAACTGGGAGGTATTTAACAATAGACTGAGGTCATACAAGTAATAAGGAGTTGAGTTGTCATTTGAATACAGATTTTCTTACTGAGATCTAGTGTTCTTTCTTTTGACATGATGTTGTGCCCATTCTTAGGTTCCAGTCCTCTCCAGAGGTTCTTAACCAGAAGACCCATGAGTCCCAGAATATATTTCAGGAGATCTGTGAAATTACATGGGGAGATGGGAAATTACATTTTCATTTCAATATTTGGTTCCTTTTGTAATCATATGATTTTTATTTCATTCATTTAAAATATAAAAGATCTATATGCCTTAACAGACTGCCAAAGGAGTTACACATAAATACACATGACAACAGTTAAAGAATCCCTGCTTTACAACCTTTTTTTAATCAGATTTTTTAATATTTATTCCCTATAACTATAAAAGTTACAGAAAACTCCCATACCTTTGGGATTCTCACAAGAGAATATAAAGAAAAACTTAAATTCACCAGAGTTATATTATAGCCAAATAGCCCCAAACTACTCCACCCTTTCAGATTTTTATTTTCTTTATAGCTTCAAGATTCAAGAACCTTCAATTTGCCTCCCCCAGACTTCATCCACTCCTTCCTAACGCTGTTATTTGTTGTTTTAATCATGTTTTGAGTGTGAAACTAAGTAGCCAAGCTTATTGAACAAGCTGTATGATGTAACAATGAGCACTTGTGGAAATCTGGCACCCTAAAAAGATAAGCTCTGGCAAGCTATGTGACCTCAGATCCTATGAATTAGAGCTGTCTAAAAGTAGAATGAGATATTTTGGAAGGTATGAGCCTCCCCTTTGGAACTCATAATCCTAGTCACGTGCATCCCAAATCTGCATTCTGAAGGACAATTTAGAAATATTGGTAATACAAAACTAAACAATTCAAAGCAGTTGCAATTCAGTTGTTGGGGCTCTCTCCACTTACGTCAGTTGGAGTGCATCCACACCTTGGTAGGAAGCAATTGAGACTATTGCTATCCAAAAAAAAAAAAAAAGAAGAAGAAAGAAATTCATTCCCACTAGTGACCAACCCTTGAATGATAAAATGAGCTTTATTGAACTTCATAAAATTTTTCCTACACAGTAAATCATCATGAGAAAATTTCTAGTTTGGAATGGCTCAGAGACTATATTTCACTAGCTTAACTTTCAGGAATCCAGGCTGACACCAAGAGAAAAACACACATTTCCAAAAGAAGAATGATCTTTTTTTAGTAGAGAAAGTACTCTGAACAATAAGTGCATCCAATGTGCTTTTCTGCTAGTTTGCATGAACTGACATGATAACCTTGAATGAGTTATTTAATCTTTTTTTGAATTATTAGTTTATATATAAAATATAGTTACTAGTTTCTGTCTTTGAATGGTATTATCAAGTTTAATGAATTGATGTTTAAAAAGCACTTTCAGATAAAAGGTGCAGAACATAATTACTTTGAATGCTTGAAACAATTTCCAGATAAATGCTTAAGGAAATCAGGCTGAGGTTATCCATAAAATCCCTCATAATGTTAATAAGAGGTCTTATAACATTTTGTATAGTACATTGAAAATATGTTTCATTGTTTCTCCTAAAAAAAAAAAGCAGAAAGCTCCTAATATAAATTCAGTAGGATATTAAATAGTACCTAGATTAGAGTAGATTTATGGGATCATTAAAAGGTAATTACTGATTTGTTATCCAAAGCACCAGTTTAATTACACAATTAAGTTTTAGATTGCCTCCATTACATACAGGAAACTTATTGTAATTTTAATTTACCTAGTCATTTTGGTTTTTTGAGTGGTTGTTTCTGAATGTAGTTTTTGAGGTAGGTTTATTTTGAAGTTAATACCATCAATATAATTGTGTGATTAGAGAGATAACATGGTAAGAATATTGGCACTGGGTTCAGAAGATTTGAGCTAAAACCCCACATAAAAAACTGACTAGCTGTATGACTTAAGGCAAACCAAACCAACCCTGTAGGCCTCAATTTTGTCATTTTTTTAAAGTGAAGGGATTTGATTAAATGACTTTTGAGATCCCTTACTGCTTTTTATATTTCACTTATATAGTTTATTGTTCAAAAATAGTAATTGGTTGACTTTTTACAAATGGTAACTTTATTAATTATGAGAATGTAGGATTCTTAAATCTTTATACCATGTAT
Organism: Myrmecobius fasciatus; assembly: GCA_023553655.1. Classification (NCBI taxonomy): domain Eukaryota; kingdom Metazoa; phylum Chordata; class Mammalia; order Dasyuromorphia; family Myrmecobiidae; genus Myrmecobius; species Myrmecobius fasciatus. The sequence continues at coordinate 210,048 of JAJPUD010000112.1, forward strand.
GCTTTTATATCTCTTATAGAAGAAAATTTGCATATATATTCCAAGGAATTTTAATATCACTTAGAATCTCTTAATTATTGTTATATTATTGTTATAAGAATTTGTTATTTTTCTTTTAAATCATTTGTTTGGTATGCTTTCAGTGTAATTCAATTCAAAAGGCATCATTTTTGCTTATGCTCTTTACTAGTAGAGATGCAAAGATTATCAAAAAAATAATAATCCCTCTCCTCAAGAGGCAGGGATGGGGCAGGAAGTAATACAACTTTTATATAGACCAATTAACACAAGCTAATTTAAGGAGGGAAAGAGAAAACTAAACCTAAGAGTATCTGGGAATAGTCTATATAGGAGATGATGTGTGATTTGAGCTTTGAAGAAAGTTAAGAATTAAAAGAAATGGATCACATTTTAAAATTTATTTTATTTTTAATTTGTGGGAGAAAAAAAAGCATTTCCAGAACATATTATGATAAAAAAGATGATTGCACATGAAGTTGCAATCTATTATGTACAACTTGCTATTCCTTTTAAATATATAATAAAGTTATTATGTATTTTTTTCTTTTTTTTTAATTTTTTTCCCTCCTCATCCCACTCTGTCCTTAAGATGGCTATATTAGAAGCAAGTATATGTGTGTTTGGGGAGAGAAGAGAAATGTTTGTAAAAATATTCTACACATACTTCTATGGATCGTTTTTCAGACATGGGTGATAGCTTTGCAAAACCATAATTATACAAAATATTAAATGTAGGATAGAATTTATTGATCATTATGACTGAATGAGAAATTATATAAAGGATACTAATGTGAACCAAGTCTAAAAAGGTAGATTGTAAAAGACTTTAAATGCCCAGTGCATAATTTGTATTTTAACTCTCAAGTAATAAAAAGCCATTGGAGTTTCATGACTAAATGGTTACATGGTTAAACCTGTGTTTTAAAAGTATCACTTGGACTGTTCTGTGGACAATGAATTGGAAAAGGGGAGGCTCAAAGTAGGGAGAACAATTCAAAGGTTAATCTAAGCAAGAGGTGATAAAGATCTAACAGAAGTGATTGTGTCGTGAGTAGAGAGAAGGGGACAAATTTAAAAATATATTGAAAAGGGAAAAACTGAAAATATTTGACTACTGATTTCAAGAGATTAAAGGTACAAAGACAATTTCAGGAAAATGAACCTGGATGACTGGAAGGATGATGCTATCTTCACCAGGAATAAGGAAGTTTAGAGGGAGAAAGTTTATGTCTTATATTGTTGCTTAGTTGATTAGTTGTGCCCAACTCTTCATGACCGTATTTGGGATTTTTTTTGTCAAAGATACTAGAGTGGTTTGCTATTTCATTCCCCAGCTCAATTTACAGAGGAGGAAACTGAAGTAAACAGTGTTAAATGACTTGTTGATAGTTAAACAGCAGGTAAATGTCTGAGACCTGATATGAGCTCAGGTCCTCCTGACTCCTGGGGTAGAAGTCTATCCATTGTGCCACTTGTGAAATTATTGAAACTTTATATTCACAAATAACTCTTCAGATGACAAAAGTATTTTTACAAATTCTTTTGTAGGTATGGGGAAAAAAATTAAGGAGAGTTTCTGTGCTTAGTTTCCTTCTAATTAGCATTTGGGTTCAGTTCATATTTAATGGGTTATTATATCAACTTTTACAAAAAATTGTTATTACTTTGCATATTTATGTTTACTGAGATACTGTGAATAATGATACTAAGAACATTATGCTGTTCAGGGAGTTACATGCATTCATCTAGGATGCATATATTAATATTTTATGTTTTTGGAAATTCATAAAAACTTTTAGCATTTACATGGTCTATACTAGCTCTGAAAAAAATTACTATCATGGTGCTATTTATCATTATGACCATCATGTCAGGTCATATTGTTTCATTCTGTTAGAAAATTTTTAAGTTACCTTAGGCATCATAAGTCTAAGAAATGGAAGGAACCTTAAAGGTTTCTTAGTCCCACCTATCAAATAGAAGCATCACTCCATTCTATGTCTGCTGATCATATTAACTCCAGCCCTCACTGACACTACCTCCCTCAGCTTCCTTTCCCCTCAGATAGGGCTGGAGGACATAGTACCAAAGTCCTCCCAATGATCACTTTACTGAGGGTGGAAACTGGACTATCAGTTCTATGTGTTTTCAGTTTATATGAAACAAGATACACCCTGATCTTCTTCTCTCATCTTTCCTGTCTTCTTTTCTATGTTTTCTTGCTCTTTTGATTGTAAACTCCATGAGAACAGAGACTGTCTTTTTTTTTTTATTATTAATGTTTATACCCAGCACTTAGTTTAGTGCCTGGTATGTAGTGAGCACCTTACAAAAATGTTAATTGGTTTGGATTACCCATACAATATCTCTAAAAAGTTCTCTTTGGGGGGGGTTATTTATTTTATTTTTTAATAGTTAATATTTTTACTTTATCCCAGTTACATGTAAAATAAGTTTTTATATTTGTTTTTAAAATTCTTGAGTTCCAGATTCTCTCCTTTCTTTCCCACCCCCTACCTCAATTAAGAAGACATGCAGAGTCATACAAAACATTTCATAAAGGTCATGCTGCAAAAGAAAACATAGATTTCCCCCCCCCACCAAAAAACAAACAAAAATATACTTCAAGAAAAAAAGAAAAAGAATATTCCTCAAACCATATTCAGACATGATCAGTTCTTTCTTTGGGTATAAATAGCATTTTTCATCATAAGTCCTTCAGAGTAGTTGTGGATCATTTTATTGCTGAGAATAGAAGTTATTCATAGCTGATCATCCTACAACATTACTATTACTTTATACACAGTACATTTCACTTTGCTTAAGTTCATGGAGAACTTTTCAGGCTTTTCTGAGAGCATCTTGATCACACTTCCCATAGAACTATAATATTTCATTATAATGACATACCACAATTTATTCAGCCATTCCCCAATTTATGGGAATCCCCTCAGTTTCTAATTCCTTGCCCTGAGAAGAGAGCCACTATAAATATTTTTTGTACAGATAGATCCTTTTCCTTTAAAAGAAAAAAAAGTATCTTTTGGGTATTCATGCCTAGTAATGGTATTGTTAGATCAAAGGATAATTTTATAGCCCTTTGTGTATAGTTCATATCTTTTCATCATTTATCAATTGGGGAATGACATTTCTTTCTACAAATTTGACTCAGTTCCCTATACATTTGAAAAATGAAGCTTTCATCAGAGAAACTCACTTCAAAATTATTTTCTCCATTACTATTGCTAACTATATTTCCCCTCTGTTTATTCTATTCTCTCTCTCCTTTTACCCTAACCCTCCTCAAAAGTGCACCTGCAGGGTGCAGATTTCTGCACCCATATTGAGGTGCTTATGTTATTTCCTCTTTGAGCAATTCTTATGAAGGCAAGGTTAACCCACTCCCCTCCCTTCCCCCTTTTCTTCTTCATTGTAAAAGCTTTTTTTGCCTCTTTTGTGGCAGATAATTTATGCCATTACACTTCTCCCTTTCTCTTTCTCCTAGTACATTCCTCTCTCAGCCATTAATTTTATTTTTCAATATTATCCCTTCATATTCAATTCATACTTATGCCTTCTGTCTATATATACTCCTTCAAATTGCTATAATAATGAGAAAGTTCTTATGAGTTACAAGTGTCATTCTCTCAAGTAGGAATATAAACAGATAAACCTTAATTAAGTTCCTTATTATATCCCTTTCTTGATTACCTCCTTACACTTTTCTTGAGTCTTATTTGATAATCAAATTTTCTGTTCAGCTCCAGTATTTTTATGACAAATGCTTGAAACTCTTTTATTTCAATTTCAACCTTTTCCCCTGAAGGATTATGCTCAATTTTGCTGAGTAGATGATTCTTGGTTGTAATCCTAATTCCACTGCTGTCTGGAATATCATTTTCCAAACTCTTCAAACCCTTCAGTCCTTTAATGTAGAAGTTGCTAAATCTTGTGTTATCCTGACTGTGGCTTCACTATAATTGGGTTTTTTTGTTTGTTTGTTTGTTTGTTTTTTGATATTTGTAATATTTTCTCTAATGTACGGATTTTGGAATTTAGCTATAATATTCCTGGGAATTTTCATTTTGGGATTTCTTTCAGGAAGTGATCAGTAGACACATTCAATTTCTATTTTACCCTCTGATTCTGCAATATCAGGACAGTTTTCCTTGATACTTTCTTTAAAAGATGATATTGAGGCTCTTTTTTAAAATCATGTTTTAAAAGTAGACCAATAAATTTAATATGTTAATATTAATAGATTTAAATTATCTCTCCTGGATCTATTTTCCAGGTCAGTTGTTTTTGTTTTTCCAATGTGATATTTCACATTGTTTTGTTTTTGTCTTGTTTCTTTATTTCACATAAAGTCATTAGCATTCATTTCCTCAATTTTAATTTTCAAGGAATCATTATACTCAGTGAGCTTTTGTACCTCCTTTTTTAAGATATTCTTCTCATTAGCTTTTTTGTATTTCCTTTTGCACCAATCTCAATTCTCCTCCCAATATTTTCTCTATTTCTCTTACTTCACTTTTGAATTCCCTTGAGCTTTTCTGTGGCCGATTCTTTTTTTTTTCTTTTTTCTTTTTTTGGAGGTTTTAGATACATGATCTTTCACTTCATCTTCTTCTGAGTGTGTGTTTTGATCTTTCTTGTCATCATAGTAACTACCTATGGTCAGAATCTTCTTCTATTGTCTGTTCATTTCTTCAGCCTATTTATTAATTGGTTTTTAATTCTTTATTAAAGTAAGGCTCTGTCCTAGGTTTCACAGGTTTTGTGCAGGTACTTTCAGAGATCCTTCTAGGGACATGACCATAAGCCCTCTTTTTTATCCTGGAACTGTGAGTCATGTTCCCACTCCATTGTGGCTATAAGTTCTAGTGTGCTAAAACAAGAGGCCTTCCTGGGTGCAAATAAAGGGTGTCACCATTATTTTATTTAGATTCCAAATAAAGGAAGCCACCTTCCTGAGTGACTGAGGCCTCTGAAAGTTTCTGCCACTACTACCACCCATGCCCATTCCAAGTTTGTTGATTTCCCAAACCCCTCTCACTCTACTGCCAACATTTCCTGCTGACCTTCCTAGTTATCTTTGGTGTCTCTGAGTTGAGAGATATAAAAACTGATGATACAGAGGCCCCAAGGCCCTTTCCTGTTTTTCTGGAGCCCAGGCAGGAGTAGAAGCCCAGGTGCACTGGATTGGCCCTGTGTTGGGACTGTACACTAGACTATCCCCCTGGTACTACAGGCTCTGATGATTTTCTAAGTTATCTTTAGCTGGAAAATTGTTCCACTCTGTCTTTTCATGTGTTCTGACACTCCAAAATTTGTTTAGAGTCAGTATTTAAATTTGGAGGGGTTTGGGGGAAACCTAGAACATTTTGGCCTTTATTCAGCCATTTTGACTCCACTTCTCTAACAAGTTCTAATTACATCAAAATGACAAATTTTGAAATATAATAACCTTAGATCATTGAAAAAATAATGTATATGTATTAATGAAAAAGTAATTATTAAGTAATTATGCCAAGAACTGTGCTAAGACCTGGGAATTCAAACAGAAGAAAAATAATTGAGGTATTCCCTATTCCCCCATAGAGCTCATACTCTAATTGAGGGAGACTGCACATATTAATTATAAAGTTCAGCTGCAAGGCAGGTAAAAGGATACTGAAATTCCAAAATGTTCAGTGTTAAGGTGTATGGAAAGACCCAGGTCTGCTTAAAATGAAAAAGCAGGTCTGGTGATACTTACTGGTATTGGAAGAGCAAAATATTAGGGCAGATGGCAAGTCCTGGAAGACTATAAGAAGCAGTGCCAAAGCAGATGGTAAATCCTGATCATCCTGTACCACATTGCCAAGCACATAGTAGGCACTTAATAAAAGTTTATTGATTGATTGATGGACTGATTTTATTAGAACATTAATTTTTAGTGACTCTCAGTATGAATAGGAATGATCCTATGGTGTTTAATCTTTCTGTGAGAAAGATGAAGAAAAGACAAAGGAGACTACTTGTTCTCAGTTATCTAGGGAAACTGAAGAGTACCACAAATTTATGTCTGACACATTATCTTGATAAAATCTCTCTCTTACCTTGCACTTGAGGAAACATGTCTTATTTGTAAATAGACTTTGTATAGGTGTTGTTTGGGAAAATTAGAATGATGATTTATTCATCAAGAATAGACTAATTTCATTTATTTTTTTCATAGGAATGCTAAACAGGACAGTGTTTTAGATATCATTTATCAAGGTTTTCAGCAGAGAATTCAACAAGGTCCCTTACTCTAGCTTTAGAAACAAGATGAAAAGATATTGGTGGATTATAATGTACTTGGGAGGATTTAGAAATAGTTGAATAACTAGACTGAAGGCAAAATGATTAATGGATTGATGTCAGCCTGAAGGGAATTCTAGTGGATTACCTCGGGTATCTTTCTTAAGCTAAGCAATATATTTATCAGTGATTTAAATAGTGACTATGTCAGTTCATATAACTGTTATCTACAGCCTTCCACAAATGAAAAGCACTGGTCAATGGGGCTAAAATCAAGAAGTTTTGTTGCAGTGTGTTTTGGGGCTTCTGGCTTCTTTGGGTTTTTTTTTTTTTGAAACAAAAAATCTGAGGTATGTGGGGATAAGGAGATAGAGCAAAAAAAGAAAGGCAAGGAGACAGGCAGATCACAATCTCATTGGAGAGACAAAAATATAAACAAATTTCTGGAGTAGCAGAATAAATGTATGACGATCAAAAAAAAAGAGAATCTGGGTCCTGGGTGAGATGATCTTTAGGTCATCATAAGGAAAAGGAGGAATCTGTGATCCATTTAAAGACAACTCCTTGACCTAGTTTCTGAGTTGTACCAGGTTATCATTGTATATCTCTTCTGTTCCACAAATGAAGCTATTCTCTCTTAACCTCACATACCCAGTCATTTGCCAAATTTTAGTTTTTTTTACCTCAACAACATCTCTCTCATTTGTGCCCTTCCCTCTACTCACATAGCTATCTGTCTAGTTTAGGACTTCTATCCCTTGACCCTGGAATGTTACAATAGCATTATAATTGGTCTTTTTGCCTCAGGTCTCTCCCCCTCTTCAATCCATCTCTTCAAAACTGCCAAAGTGATTTTTTTGAAGTTCAGATTTGACCTCTCCACTCTGCTGTACAATAAATTATAGTAGCTTCCTAACATCTCTGGGATCTATCAATCAAAAACAAAACCCAGAACTGGAAAAAAATTTAGAAAGAAACCTAATAAGTCATCTGGAAGGGGAGAGCTAAAATTGTAAATTTAACATTATATAAAATTCAAGCAAAGACATATAATGGCCAGCATTAAGGCAGTTTCCAAATCAGACACAAAGGTTGTTTGAGATGTACAATGGAGAAAAAAAAATAAAAAGTGCATCAAAAAATAAAAGAAAACCCACAAGGAAGCAAAGAAAATTGGGCAGCTTTGAAAATAATGGATAGTGCTTACTATATAGGTTTTCTTGAAATGGAAATGTATTGTTTCCTATTGAATCCTCTCTTATGGTCTGCTGTCATGTTTTTTTCTTTTCTTTTCTTATTTTGTATTTAAGTATGAAATAAAAATTGAGAGAGAGAGAGGGAGATGTAAAATGGAAGGAAACTTCTGACATTCTCTGCATCAATAGTCAGCTATTTAAAAAGCTTTTTGAAGGTCATCATGACCTGGACATAAGCATTAAACACATCTGGTCTCTAAACAAAAAAAAAAAACTGGTCTCTCAACCATGCAAGGATAGGTTCAAACAACAATAAAGTTTTCCCAGAGATCAAATATAAATTCTTTTGTTTGGCATTTAAAACTCTTAACAAGGGGGCAGCTAGGTGGCACAGTGGATAGAGCACCAGCCCTGAAGTCAGCAGGACCTGAGTTCAAATGTGGTCTCAGACACTTAATATTCCCTAGCTGTGTGACCCTGGGCAAGTCACTTAACCCCAATTGCCTCAGCAAAACAAAACAAAAAAATAAAATAAAATAAAATAAACTCTTAACAAGCCACAACTTAACCTTCCCAATCAATGGATATCTACTTCGTTTTTAATTCTTTGCTGCTACAAAATAAGTGTCACTATAAATATTTTGATGTATGCGGAGACTTTCTTTCAGTCTTTGACTTTACTGGGATATATGCCAAATATATGTATGTATATACAAAAGGTATACATATATTTTAGTCATTGCCTAATTCCAAATATCTTTCCAGAATGGTTACATGAATTCACAGTTTCATGAACAGTGTTTTAATCTGCCTATCTTTCCACATTTCCTCCAACAATGACTATCTCCATTATGTCATCTTTGTCAATTTGCAGTATATGCCATGAAACCTCAGAGTTATTTTCATTTGCTTTTCTCTAATGTTGAGCAGGAATAATGTTTAATATCGCTGAATTCTTCTTTTGAAAAGTTTGTTCTTATTTTTTAACCACTTATTCATGAGGGAATTTTGGTGTTATATATTTGTGTCCTCTATATGTCTTGTATATCAAACAAAGGTGGCATATTAACAATGAATGACAAAATAACTTTTTTTGGAAAGAAATTCATACTATGGAGGAAGTATTTGAAAACAGATATTTATGATGATTTCTATCGTTATGTCACCCAAAAATAATTTGTGGAACCTATAAACAATGTCATGTGCATACTTTAAAACCTTGAAAAAAATTTCTGTAACATTTAAAAATCTTTTGTATTAAAGTTCCAAGGGTTTGGAATTCATTTTGCTATTATTTTAATTCAACAACTTTAGATTTAAAAGAATAAATGATTGATATTGGAGAAGATAGCAAATTAGTAGCCAAATTTCAACCTCAACAAAATAATTAGATGGATTAAACAGATGCATCATGACTTAGCAAATATAGCCAGTATAACTCTTCTTTCACTTGAAGCAGCATTTATGTTTATGCTTTATATATATGCATAATTATATGTGTATATGTACGCATATGCATATTTGTGAAATATCTCTACAAGACATAAATTAAAACTGAATGTCAAAATTAACAATTCTGAATTACATACATGTGTAGAGATAAGGAAGAACTCTTTTTTGTCTTATTTGGGACTTCGCTGCTTAAGACAGTGTCTGGTATGTTTCTGTTTGTTCATTCATTTCAATCATGTCTATTTGGGAACCCCATTTGAGGTTTTCTTGGTGTGTGGGATGGGTGCTTGACCCCCTTTCCCAAATTAACTAATCTGAGACATCTTCAGGTACAAAGAGAAAGCATTCATTTAATCCCTGCAGTGAGAGGTCTAGACACACACCTGGGAGCTATCCTAGCTCCCACATGTGCTCATAAACTTAACCAGCTCCCTCCTTGTCCTGGAATTAAAAGGCAAAAGACCTGAGTCTTTTCATTGAATAGACTAAAAAGACATAACCATCCTTGACCAATGTTGTCTGCTTCCTGTGGGTCATATCACTTCCTGTGAGTCAGATCACTTCTTGAGGATCTGACCTTTAGAGACCAAGTAACACCACCTTGCAACCCAATTCCCAAGATTTGGGAATAGGGTTCAAGGCCTGGGAATAGGGATCATGTGACTCTCTCAATACTGAGAGAGCTTCATCCAATCAATCCCATTCATTGGCAAAGATACTAGAATGATTCACCATTTCTTTCTCTTACTCTTTTTACAAATGAGGAAACTAAAGCTAACAGGATTAAGTGCTCTCCCAAGGGCACACAGCTATTAAGTGTGGGAAGTCACATTTGTACTCAGGTAGTCTCCATGAATCCAGGTCCAGCACTCTATCCACTGTGCCACCTAGCTGTCCATTTATTATATAACAGATCCTTAATAAATGCTACAAGACTGATTTCATTGATACAGAGAATGCTCAAGTGAAGAAATTCTCTAACAATGCTAGTCAACATGTTTCTAGCAATTTAAAGCACCAAGAGAATGACTTATCCAGAATCACACAATAACTACAGGTTAGAGGCAGAACTGAAACCCAAGCAGTTTTATCTTCAAGATTGGTTCTCTATACATGGTGTAAAGCTATCTTTTGTACATAAGTATAATTTATACATTTGAGGAATGTTCAAGAACCTTTTACTTAAAAGGTACACAAACAAGTTTGGTGACCACTGCTCTAGATCATCTGGTTTTAGCTATTACACAGTAACACAAAAATTTTAGAATGAATTTTCAAAGACAAGAACAGTGTGATTGATATTCTCTGCAAAGCTAATATTATCTTAGGCTACAGCTATAGAAGCATTTGTCCATAAAGAGGAAGATGATACATTTGGGATATTATATACAATATCTTGATTTTTCAGTCCACTATATTTCCATTATATTCTTTATAATGTGATATGTGATTTGGCCATATCTACTCCACTCTGCATTTGTCAATATTATAATTTGAGCACCTCAGTCAATCCACAAACATTTATTAAGCATCTAGTTTGTGTCAAACACTAATTGATAGATATACAAGGTAAGACAAAAACTGTCCCTGTAGTTAAGGAGTTCATTGTCTAATAGAGAAGCCAACATGTAAACACTATGTGATATTTATGTATGTCTATGTTTATGTGGTGTGTGTCTAAAATAATCCCAGTGGGAAGGCACTAAAAATAAAGAGGGGATCAAGAAATACTTCTTGGAGAAGGGAGTATTTTAAATAAAATTTGAAGGAAGCCAGGAAGCTGACTCAAGAAGGAGGAGCTTCCATGAATGGGAAATAGCTAGTGAAAAGGCTCAGGGTCAAAAGGTAGTGCCTTGTTAGGGGAAGAGCAACAAGTTTAGACCTTTTAGCTTTCAAATTATTGGTCTAATCCAAAGTTTTCTGTTAACTCTATATGAAAGACATAGCAATCAATTATCCCTTTCAGAACACACTTGAAGATGGCTAAAAAAAAAAAATAGAGGAAAAAGCAAGTTTTCATAAACTCATTTAAGAAGCAGGTACAAAAAGTCTTTTTAGTTCTACTGAATGGAAAAAGAAAACTGCTTTTCTAAAGGTCACTGAAATCTGTATAAACTGGGGAAAAAAGCCTGAGATTAAACATATTCCTTCTATAGACATGGTCACTATACTGTTTGCTCCAGTCTTTTTGCCAGCTGCTCCCACTGGAATCATTGTATTTGGATTCAAAGAACTCTATATGAAGATTTGGAATTAATTCTGAACATATGTATAGCTATATGTGTAGGTTACTCTAATATACTTAATCAGGGAGCTATTGATAGCAGATTTCTTAACGAGATTTACCTTTATAATTCTCGTTAGCAAGAGTAATCATTTATTAGCATAAATAAGATTATTTCCTTTGTCAGTCATTTAAAAACTTAACTGAACTTGAAAACTATTTAGAAATTCAAGAGCTGTGCAGGTGACAAGAGCTGTGGAAGTCTAGGCATGATCTCTTATGGCACTCAATAAAGAATGATAAACCAAGTTTATCAGTTCAAGCACACAAATGATTGAACTTCACAACAGAAGTGGAAATGTGACCTTTAAGTAATGAAGTTGCTAAAGGTTTTTATACTTTGTAGATATTACACCAAGTTCAGTCTTTCCTCATTTTTGCATATTTTCTTTAGTATTTCACAAGCTACTTGACTAAGCTGGTGCTTTCCTAGAGTAATTAAAATCTCTCTTTTTTCATAGATCCTACCAACATAAGAGACCTACTGGTCTAGCCTTTGAGAATTCAGGGTCATCTCAACAGGCAAAAGCATCAGTGTAGGACTTGGAAGAAATATTTGTATCTGTGTACATATATGATGTACAGATGCAGATACACAAATACATCAAGTAAAAATAAATTAATTAATCAGGCTACTCTTGCCTCAAATCAACTCTTAAACTCATCTCCTCAATTTCTCCTGTGCCTGCAACCCTTTTTTTTCCCTTTGACTAGAGAGGTAGGATAGACATCAGAAAACTCCTCCCAGATCCTTCTTTTAAAGAGGGCATCCAGAACAGCCATGTCATCATTTCCCTCCAAGCTGATTGATTTGTATTAGAATGTGGTGGTGCTGTGGACCACCACATCCACAACATCACTATGTTAGTGTGTCCGACAGTGGCTGATCCAGCAAGTACAAGTGCTAAATGCTCTGCCGCAGAATGAACACAAAGAGTCCCTATGAACATTTGGGGTGGACTCTCTGACTTTGTCCATTTTGAGTTTCTTCTGAGCTAATTCAATTGTGTTTTGCTCATAAAGCACAGCACCTTCTCTGATGATGAGGGCACACCATGCTAGGCAGTTCTGTGTCAGTGTCTCCTATGTCCTACAATTAATTCTAATGCTCTTAAGAAAGTCCTGAGAGTATCCTTGTTCTGCTTTCCCTGACCACTTTGTGAGCATTTGCCCTGTGTGAGTTCTCCATAAAATAGTTTTTTTGGCAAGCGCACATTTGGCATTCAAACAAAGTGGCCAGCCCAATGGAGTTGTTCTCTCTTCAGTAGAGTTGGAATGCTTGGCAACTGAGTTTGAGAAAGGACCTCAGTGTGTGGTATCTTATCCTGCCAGATTATCTTCAGTCTTCCTAAAACAATTCAAACAGAAGCAATTCTGTTTGCTGGCATGGTGCTGGTATACTATCCAGATTTCATGGGCATACAACAATGAGCTCAGCACAACTGCTCTGTGGACTTTCAGTTTTGGGCCTAACAATTAACACCAAAAATTTCAAGTACTCCATCAGCCAGCACCACATCATCCATATGTGGAATGATCAGTTACAATAAATGGTGAAGTTTTGTAGATAAATTCACTTACCTTGGCAGTATACATTCCAGAGATGTCCACATTAAAATAATGAGATTCTCTGTCTCTCTCTCTCTCTCTCTCTCTCTCTCTCTCTCTCTCTCTCTCACACACACACACGCACACACACACACACACACGCACACACACATTGCCAGAGGCAGCTCTGTGTTTGAGAGGTTTGGAAGGAAAGTGTGGGAGAGAAATATTAGACTGACTATTTAAATGTTCCCTACAACTAAGTATCATCTTCCCCTCCTATTTTTCAGCTTAAGTATGTCTTATCTTTCTCCTTTAGATTATAAACTCTCTACAAGGCTAGGATTAACATTTTCCTTTCTTTGTATTTCTAGAATTTAGTACTGTGCTGGTCAGGTGCTTAATGAATTTTTATTGATTATGTAATCTCTTATTGTTAAACATTTTGGCCTTTTTTTGCTGGAGGGAGATACTCTTTCATTGAAGTCCCTTAATGGACTGTCCTTGTTTTTTATTTAAATTCGTTTCCTCAGAACCTACACAATGTCTGGCATGTAGGAAACAATAAATATCAATTGATTATAGTATAGTAAGAATATTAGTATAGAAGAATATTAAACTTAAATCATAGGATCACAGAAGTTCAGAAGATAGTCAAAAAAATAATAATAATAATAACCTGGTTTTATAAGTGAGGAAACTGAGGCCCAGGGAGCTTAAGTGATTTGCCTAAGGCCACATAACTACCAACCATTAGAAGAAAACTGGGGTTTGGGACTCAAATTCACTTCTCCTGATTCCAAAGGCAAAACTGTTTTGTTAAGATTCTCTACATAATATCCGTAGGTCCCTTATTAGGTCATTTTCATTGGGAGCACAGGATACTGACTGAAAAATCACTTTTCTGAAGCTCAGACCCTAAATTAAAGGGATTAGGGTAAATAAGCTCTAGATCCCCTTTCCCAAATTAACTAATCAGAGCCATCTTCAGGTACAAAGAGAAAGCATTTATTTAGTCCCTGCAGGGAGAGGCCCAAGCACACCTAGGAGGCATCTTAGCTCCCAACATGCTTGTCAGCCTGACAAGCCAGAAGCAGAACAGCCAGTTAAATAGCAAAAGACTCAAGCTTTTTTATTGGATAGACTAAAAGGAAGTAACCATCACTGACCAATGGTCACCAATGTTGTTTGCTTCCTGTGGAAATGTCACTTCTGGTCACTTCCTGTCACTGACCTACCATCTTGCCCTTTAGACCTCTAGGCCTAGAGATCATGTGACTTCCTGCAACCTTGGCCCAAGACCTCTTTTTCTGGCTCTGCAGGCTTCTGGGTATAGGGATCATGTGACTTCACATTGACATCTTGAGAAAGCTTCATTGATCTCATTCATAAAGAAAAGTTATAGGGGCTCTAGGTGATGCAGTGGATAGAACACCACCCCTGAAGTCAGGAGGACCTGAATTCAAATCTGATCTCAGACACTTAACACTTCCTAGCTGTGTGACCCTGGGCAAGTCACATAACCCCAATTATCTCAGCAAAAAATAAATTTTTAAAATTTTTAAAAAGGAAACATTGTCATTGACAAATTGCTAAAGACAAAAGAGTGATTGTTGTTTCCAAAAAATGTGGTAGTAAAGAAGTATAGAAAATCAAGCATCTCAGACCTGAAAGTCATAACTTTACCTGACTTTTCAAAGGCAATCCTCTTCCTCTCCTTCTTACTCCTCCCCCCACAAAAAGACTTGCAGTAATAAAGCAAGTTGTGAGGACATTACAGAACACAAATAATTCACTGAATCATAAAACATTGTCATCAGATTATAATAGTTCCTACCTCTCAAGATCAAATGAAATAATATTTGCAAAGTGCTTTCCACAGTGCCAGGCATATAATAGACACTTAATAAATATTTGTTTCTCTTTCTTTTCTCTCTATTAACGAAGTAAACACCTTCAGGACTTCATCACCTCAAGATTCTTAAATCTGAGTCCTAATTAGTCTCCCTACCTCAAAATCTCCCCATTTCTATCCATCTAGGTCTTCCAAAGAGATTTTCTTTAAGGTCAGGCCTGATTGTATAGTACTCTTACTGAATTATTTGACTTATTTTGTACTTGTCTTCCTCTACCACCCTCATGTAAACAATAAACAAATAAACAACTTGAAGGTACAGATTTTTTCATTCTAAGTATTTATATCTTTAGCACATAGCACTGTACTTGGCACTTAGAAGATGCTAAATACTGATTTATTAATTAATCATATGTAACTTCAGAGCAGAATGGAAATCAGATGAGAGAAGGAGGTCCATCAGAGACAGGAAATTTACCCCTAGATAATAGAAAGTTGATGGCAAACCACTGCCTTTTCCAATTCCAGAGAAAGGCAGATAAAATATTTAGGTTACAATGTTGAGACTGCCATTTGAATAGAAATGCACACAAAGAACCTGAAGGGTTTTAGTGACAAGATAAAATACTTCTTTGTAGAGAGTACTCATTGTAATTTGTCATTTTGGCCCATAGCAAATTACATTTCTTTTTCATTCTAATGGCTTGACAGGTAAAGCTCATAACTTATCAAATAAGCAACTTCCTGCAGTGTGCTGTTTGAGCCAGATTGCTATTGGCCTAAAGGTAATGGGATCTTCCAGAGTCTATTCTCAATCAGTCAATAAGTATTATTGAGTACCTATTTGTCTTTTCCCTATTCAATACTGAGGTAGGTACCATGGAAGTACAAGAATAGTATACAATATTTTCTCTTTCCCCATATATATCTGGGAGGACTTGTGGTTTCATTAATAAACAATTAGAGGACAATGCAAAAGCACATTTTATCACTTTTATTCTCTTTGAACTAGAATATTGACAACTTAATAATATACTGTATTTTATGTACATCTTTCCTACTGTCAAGATCAGTTGTTTTCTGATAGTACTATATCTAGACTTTTATGGCCTCCTTGTTGTGGCAATTATTTAATGGTTTTTAAACTTCTATAAAAAATGGTATTGATTGGTGGTAATGTTCATGTTTTCCCTGTTGGTGTTAGGTTGATATTGTAATTGTATGTAGCATGTTTACTTTTTTAAGATTTCTTTTCATTTGCTATTGATTTTGCTCTTTATTCATATAATAGACTCTAGAACTTACTCTCCCAAATCTCTATTTGCACCTGCATATTGAATCCCCCGAGCTCCGCTACTACTTCTTCCTCACTGGGATAAGAGTAACCAAGAGGGTATTTACTATAATATAGTAGTATATTATAGTATAATATAGTATAATAGTATAATAGGGAAAAGGACCAAAGAGGGAAGGGGGAATATGCTTTTATATGATGCTGTCACTTTACAAATATTATCTCATTTGATCCTCATAACCCTGAGCCATAAGTGCTATTATTATCTCTATTTTACAGTTGAAAAAACCGAGGCAGACAGCAATTAAGTGACTTATCCAGAGACACACAGCTAGTAAAGTACCTGAGCCTGAATTTGCACTCATTTCTTTTCTGACTCCAGGCCTAGTACTCAATCCACTGGGCCACCTAGTTATTTCCTAGTAAGAACCTAATAGAAGTCAATATAAAATATCACCACCCCTCAAAAAAAGAAAAATATATCACACTTTCCTAACAATATATTTATGGAATCCAAGACAAAGTGCGTTTAAGCTGATAAAAGTACTTGTGACAAAGGTAGTTCACAACTTGTGGTTGCTAGAAATACTTTTGTTCTTTTATCGGGGTATTTGTATGTTTCTTCTTATTTATAATGTAGCTTTTTTGCTTAATTCATTGTAGAGCATGGAATCTGCCTTTTCTCATTATATCGAAACTGTCCTTGTTTCCCAACACAAATGTGATTAGCTGTTTCAAGGATGCTACACTGGAGAAGTTAAAAATATCACAATGGATAAGGGACATTTGAATTGTTTTTGGTTTCACAGGTTGCCATGGTACAGGCAGGCAGGCAGGTAGAACCTGGTGCCAGATAATTGATGATGAAACTCTGTACTTAACTAAGCAGTTCCTGAAAAAAGAAAACCAAAGGGGCATCTAGTTTGGACAATGAATAGACCACAGATTCTGAAATCAGAAAGATTTCAGTTCAAATCTGGCCTCAGACACTTGATACTTACTAGCTGTGTGACCTTGGGCAAGTCACTTATCCCTGATAGCTTTGCCCAATAAATGTGCCCCTCCTCCCAAATTATTTTTATTTAAATACTTAATATATAATTTATATTTTTAAACTTCATATTTATATTGTATGATTGTTTTATATGTATTTATTGTCTATCCCATTAACATTTAATTTCCTTATGAGATTGGATAGTTTAATTTTTTTAATTAGTATACTCAAAACTTAGGGCAGTGCTGGCCACATATTAGGTGCTTAATAAGTACTTATAAATTGACTGCTTGACATACCAGTGATGTGATTTAGGAGAATGATTTCTACTTCCAAATTGATATAATATGATTTTGTGGTCCCCTGATTTTAGGGGGGAGGGACGGCCTTCTGTTCTGGCAATAAGTCAGTGATTCTACATTTTCTGGTTTTAGGGTCTGCTTCAGGAACCTCCTACACTGAATCTCTCTGATTCTGACCACTCCTTAGTCAGCTTCTGACCCCAGGATAATCCCACAGATCAAACACCTGAGACAATAGTGAATAAAACCACTCCTCATTTCATTGCTGATTGATAATCTGGTCAATTTGGTCAATGAGAACCAAATTCCTTCCTACTGATGAGCCATAGAATTAATATATTAAATGATAGAAGCTGGATAAATGTTTCTCCTTGCTTCTGTTTCTCTGCTGAATTCCCTTACAATTTAGTCTCCCTCGTATTGGCATTACAATTACAATAAAACTTTGTCCCTTGACTAAGGAGATGGGTTCAAGCCTGCAAATTCTTTTGAGACACCTCACAACACCAGACTGTGACCCCAAACTTTTGGGGTCCTCTTTCCCAACCTCAGCAAAATGATGTGTCTGAAGTTTAGCACAAAATGCTGAGATTGATGTTCAGGCACCAAATGTTGGAGTTCACAATGGCCATTCTCTTTAGTAAAAGGTAGTTTATTTAGGAAATGAGAAATAAAATAGACACCAGGAATGATAAATTTGAAATAGAGTTGGGAGAGCATGTAACAATTAACAATGGAAAAGCCAAGTTCCCTAGTAGATTTCACAATTAACCAGGAGAAAGGGGATACCCTATGAAGTTGGAGTAAATAACTGACAGGATTCACCTAAAGGGGATTTATCACCCTAAAAGAGTTAGCTATAAGAAGGAGAGAGGAAAGACACTATGAGACTTGGTGAGATGATGAAAGGATAGACACCTCTTGGCATGGGGAGAGGGGGAGGGTAAAGACATCATGAGGAAGAGTGCTGTGGAAGGTTATAACCCCAAAAAAGATTCAGCCAAGATGGCATGGGCCATAAACAGATTTATAGGGGAAATTTAATCTTAGTGGTTTGACAAAACGTGGATTTCTTAGTGGGCATAGCAAGATGGGACTCAACCTACACAGAGGGTGGGATTGAGCTGATCCCCATCAGTACCCTTCCCAGTTTACTTCAGGGAGTAATTTCATCAGTACTTCTTCTGTCAACCCCACCTAGTTACTCAGGACCTCATCATGTTTTAATGGAAGTATTGCATAGCTATGAGTTACTATATATGCTATATATCTATTTCAGTTCCTAGCAAACCTAGTAGTAACTTGAATACATCAGACATTTAATCAATATTTCTTGAAATGAATGCAATTTATTTATATGTTGGGGAAAATTCCTACCTGCTTGTGTTTTTTTGTTTGTTTGTTTGTTTGGGTTTGGGGTTTTTTTTTTGGGGGGGGAGACAAGATGAGTGATATCATTAATATGGGCAACTCCCAGTGGGGAAGTTCCCTCTATCTATTCAGACAGATATCTGCTCAGCAATTTATTGTTTTAGTGCCTGAGGAAACCAAAAGATTAAAGGAATTGATTGCTCAGGGTCAGACAAACAGAAAGAGACCGGACTTAATCCCCTGTCATGCAAACTCTGAGGCTGCTTCTAAATGCACAACTCTAATTTTGTAATCAGTGAATTAGTAATTACATACCAAGTGATAACTATGTGCCCTTCCCTATAAAACAAAGGCAAAAAAGAAGTAATCCTTGCCCTCAAGGAGCATAGAGTCTGAGAACAGAGACAACATTTGCATAAATATTATAAACATTTTTTTACAAATGTTAAACATTTTAATTGTTCATGTTTCCAAGTCACAGAAATATATCTTTCCCCTCATTTTCTTCCTAATTTTGATCCATGAATCATAAAATTTAGGTGGACCTCAAGAAGTCATCTACTTCAATTCTGTATTCAAATCAAATTCTGTTTAAAATATCTCCTAAAAGTGGCCTTCCAGTCTCTACTTGAACGGGCCCAATGATAATGAATTTCTTCCAATGGCTAGCCATTTTGTTTTGTGATTACTTTGATAATTAGGAAGTTGTTGTTTTGTTTTGTTTTCCCTTTGTGTAGTGCTAAAATTTATCTCCTTATTACTTCTCTTTGGTAAAAATTCTGTCACCTGGGGCCAAACAAAACAAGCCCATGTGACTTACCAAGAATGGATTTAGATCTGCCAACCATTGAAGCTTGCATGCTTATAAAAAGGCTTTTTTTTTTGTTTTTAGCACAACTATATGTGTGTATCTATATATATCTAAATCTACATATAATTATTATTGTCTTTTTAACCTTTCTTGAAGGTTAGCATTTTTCCCTTGAAAATTTATTTTTATTCACTGTTTGTAAAGTTACTTATATTCTTTCTTTTATAACCATGCTTCCTTAGAAAAGTGCTACACTATGCTTTTGAAGTCAAAAATATATACAGTATATTTAGGATACCATATTCATATATTGTCAGATGTCAAGCTGAGCTCAATGGCATCTACATTGAAGGTTTTTTAATTATCATACACCCCCCCAAAAAAAATGCTTCAAAACTGATGCAGAGTCTGTAGTCAAGATCTTGTCAAGCAAAACTCATTAGAATTCTTCTGCTGTCCCAACCGTACATCAAATTCATTGGAATATTTCTCCATCCTCTATATCAGATAAAAACTGTTCACTTCAATGTCACTTTCTATTCTTCATCTCATACAGTTTTTCACTATGAATACATTTGACAAAATCCAAATGGAATGTTTGTGTTTCCTTGTGATACCAATATTTGTATTTATTAAAGTAAAAATAAGCTTTACCTTCTACTCTTCATGCAAATGTACTTTACTGCCAAGACTTCCTTATAACTTTTCTCATTTATCTTTATAAATGGAGTTGGAAAATGTAAATACTAAGTGACAGAAAAGGTCACATAGTACATTAGTAACAGAACAAAAACAAGAAGTTACATTTTCCTAGTCATCTGGCTCAAAATATCAGATATTTTTGTCTTACCTTTCTCAAATCATCGACATTCAATCCCTTGTTGAGTTCCCTTAATTTTATTTCCAGAAATGCCTTTCTGAGCCATCCATTTTTCTCCACTCAAATTGCTACTGCCCTTGTTTAGGTTTTCAACACAACTCACATGGACTATTTTTAAAGTTTAATATAATTATCTAACTGATCTCCCTGACTCCTTCTCTGCTCTTTAATCCATCCTTTTCAAAAATGCCAAAATAATCTTGCTTGGCCATAGCTCTGACTGTGCCACATCTATGATCTCAAATTTTCATTGGTTCCCTTATGCTTATAACACAAATTATAAATGAGTTATCCTGGCATTCAGGAGCCTTTACAATCTGCCTCCAACCTATCTTTCAAGTTTTATTTTACAGTACTCCTCTATGCAGACTTCACTCTACCTATATTGAAACACATTGTCTCTTTCCTCAGCATATTGACATAAACTTTTACTCAGACCTAGAACTCTTCTCCTTTCCATTTTTAACTCTTAAAATCTTTCTTGCCCTTTAAGGTTCAGCTCAAGGGTCACCTTTTTCAGGAAATGTCTTTTCATTTCCCTACCTTTCCCTCTCTCCCTGATCAATTTTTTTCTTCCCTATTACATCTCACCTACAATACAGGTAAGCACTGCCTATTCTCTATTTCCCTCCAGTAAAAATGGCAATATTTTCCCTCTTTGTATCTATAGTGTTTAGCAAAATTGGAAGCTATTAAACCTCTTCCATTATTTCTGTAGGTGTTATCCAGTAATTTAAAAAAAATAACTTAAAAAATTTATCCTTAAAAAGAGGAACAATGGGTTTTGATATTCTCCATACCTGTCAGCAAAGTGTATGACTGTATGACATAGTTGCCTATGCTATAGAACCTTACTGGCAAGAGATTTCCTATACACTGTACATAATAGGTGTGTAAAAAAGTAAATTTTTCATTGAATTGAATTATCTTGGTCTTTTTTTTTCCTTTTTGTTTGATTCCTAGAGATTGCTTTAGCTACTCAAGGCCCTGGCTGATAATGTAATTACAGGTCTATGTATCTCTAAGTAACCAAATTCTCATCTACTTTTCAACATTTTAGAACATTTTAGAAAAATGTTCCTAAATCTTTTTCACTTTATGTAAACTTCCTCCTTAATTTGAGGGTTCATGTTGCTAAATGCCTAAAGGAAATCTCACACTAAAAGTGCTAACAACACTTTAAATTCAACATGTATAAAACAAAAATTTTTTTTTTAAACATTCAAACCTGAACCCTTCTAAATTCCCTATCATCTGTTAGAAGCACCACTCAGATAACCATGGTAAAATCCTCTATATTAGTAGGGTCTGGAAGGAAGAGAATAGAATCAGAGAATCTAAATTCAAATCTTGCCTCTGATACTTACTTGGAAGAGCTCTAATGTGTGATTTGATCATTAAAACATTGTCATTTCAGAATCTCAAAGGTTGTAAATCTTAAATGTTGTATTCCATACATTTAATATATAGCTTTTTTCTCTCTCTCTCTTTTTTTTTTTTTTTTTTTTTTGTTAAAGCTTTTTATTTGTATAACATATGTATGGGTAGTTCCCCAACATTGATCTTTACAAAGCTTTCCATTACAAATTTTACCCCCAGTCCCCTCCCCTCCCCTAGATGGCAGGAAGTCCACTACATGCTAATAATGTTGAAATGTTTTTTCTCTCTCTTTTAAAGTTTCACTAATGAGTTTAAGTTTTTTGTCCCATAAAAATTTTGATCAATATTATTTTCTTTTTTGCAAAAGAAACAATTTTAAAAACACAAATCACTTAAGCATAATGAAAAGAATATCTTGAAAGTATTTTTCTTTGCATCAATTCTTTGTTTTTATCTTTTGGTATAGTCAGAATTCAATGCCATTACATCTAGTTAAAAAGTTCTTTGAAGTTTTTTAGGGGGCAATTATGACTTTTTTGAATGAAGTTTAGTCTACTATCTTGTCCCTTTTAAAGGATCATGGCAATTTCAAAAAGGAAATGACATTGAAGATTGTGGCAATAGACTTATAGACTGCTCAGTTCTTATTTTCTTCATGTGTACAATGATGGCCACTGTGATCCTTTCTAGTTCTAGAACTATAAACTCATGTATGATCTTTGACTCTTTCCTCTCCCCCACCTCCCACATTTAGTCAATCAGCTGCCAAAATTATTTTTCTGTAATCTCTTTCTTTCTAGTTCCAGTGCCAAGATCTCAGATAGCTGAATAACAACCTTTTCAACCTTTCATATTTATCTAATTGTCATTTCACTGATAAAAGTCTTTTAGTGGCTTCTCATGGCCTATTCTCAGACCTTAACAATTTGGCATTAAAATACCCACACACACCTGCTATCTCCACCCTTCTAATCTTATCTTTCCAATCTTATTTCCCATCACTCCTCCTCAAATGTGTCCCAGTCAAATTTGATTAACATGTGTTCTATATTTCTAATGCCTTCTAGCACCTGTGCCTTTCTTCAGAATGCATCTTTATGGAATCTTTTCTCTTTCTCCAACTATGCAGCCAGGTGACACAGTGCAGAATGCTGTTAGACCTTTTGCATCCAAATCCAGCCTTAGGCATTAGAAGTTTTCTAATCTTGGGCAAATCACTTAAAGGTTCTGTGCTTCACTTTCTTCATATGTAAAATAGGAATAATAATACATCATATCTTAGAGTTGCTTTGAAGATTAAATATATATATATATGTCATTTTGAAATCCTTAAAGTGCTATATAAATGTCAGCTGTTGTTAAGAGAGAAAAAGGAAGGAAGGAAGGAAGGAAGGAAGGAAGGAAGGAAGGAAGGAAGGAAGGAAGGAAGGAAGGAAGGAAGGAAGGAAGGAAGGAAGGAAGGAAGGAAGGAAGGAAGAAGGGAAGAAAGGAAGCAGGGAAGGAAGGAAAATGAGGGAAAAGAAAGAGAGGGAGGAAAAGAAAGAAAGAAAGAAAGAAAGAAAGAAAGAAAGAAAGAAAGAAAGAAAGAAAGAAAGAAAGAAAAAAAGAAAGAAAGAAAGAAAGAAGGAAAGAAGGAAAGAAGGAAAGAAGGAAAGAAGGAAAGAAGGAAAGAAGGAAAGAAGGAAAGAAGGAAAGAAGGAAAGAAGGAAAGAAGGAAAGAAGGAAAGAAGGAAAGAAGGAAAGAAGGAAAGAAAGAAAGAAAGAAAGAAAGAAAGAAAGAAAGAAAGAAAGAA
>JAJPUD010000112.1:233616-260839 GCA_023553655.1 Myrmecobius fasciatus
AAGAAAGAAAGAGAAAGAAAGAAAGAAAGAAAGAAAGAAAGAAAGAAAGAAAGAAAGAAAGAAAGAAAGAAAGAAGGGAGGGAGGGAGGGAGGGACAAGAAGAAAAGGGGGGGGGGAAGAGGGAGGGAAGTAAAGAAACAAACTTTAAGTGCCCAAAGTGTTCCAGGTATTGTGTTAAGCTCTTCACCAATATTACTTCATTTGATGTAACTATAAGATAAGCACTAATATTAGTCCATTTTATAGTTGAGGTAACTGAAACAGACAAATGTTTAGTGACTTTCTCCGAATCACATAACTAGTGTCTGAGGTAGATTTGAACTCAGATTTTCCCTCCTTCAGATCCAATGTTGTATCCACTGTGCCACTTAGATGATGAAAATAGTGATGGCAATAAAGATTTTTTTTTAACTTTTAGTATTTTGTTTTTCCCCCACTTACATGTAAAAACAATTTTTAAGATTCATTTTAAAAACTTTTTAAATTCCAGATTTTTTCCCTTCCTCTATCTTAAACCCCTGCTCATCAAAAATGCAAGCAATTCAATAAAGAATATCAATTAATGGTCAAAGAAAACATTTCCATTGCTCATGTTGGGAAAAAAAATATACCCCCCCCCAAAAAAAAACCTCAAGAAAAATAGACATTTTTAAAATGAATATTTCAATCTTCAGTCAGATACCACCTGTTCTTTCTCTGGATATGGATAGCATTTTTCATCATAAGTTCCACAAAGCTGTCTTGGATCATTGCATTATTGAAAATATTTAAATCAATCACAGTGATCATCTTACAATATTGCTGTTACATTGTGCACAATACGTTTCCCTTTGCATGAACTTATAGAAGTCTTTCCAAGTTTTTCTGCTCATTATTCCTTTCTTTTTTTTCTTTTTATTTATTTATTTAATACATATTTCCTTATGAATCATATTGGGAGAGAAAAATTAGAACAGAAAGGAAAAACCATGAGAGAGGAAAAAAAAACCAGAAAAAAAGAAGTGAACATGACATGTCTTGACTTACATTCAGTCTCCATAATTCTTTTTCTGGATGCAAATGACTTTTTCTATCCAAAATTTATTGAGTTTGCCTTGGATCACTGAATCACTGAGAAGACCCAAGTCTTTCAAAGTTGATCATTGCACATTCTTGTTACTATGTACAATGTATTCCTGGTTCCACTTGTTTTTCTCAATATCAGTTGATGTAAATCTTTCCAGAACTTTCTAAACCAGCTTGTTCATCCTTTTTTGTAGAACAATAACATTCCATTACCACTGTATACCATAAATTATTCAGCCATTCTGCAATTGATGAGCATCTATGCATTTGGCAATTTTTTGCTACCACAAAAAAAGTTGCTACAAACATTTTAATACATGTGGGTCCCTTTCCTTTTTTAATGATTTCCTTGGGATACAGACCCAATATAAACACTGCTAGGATATACACAAGAGATTTCCAGGGGTGAAGCCAAGATGTTGAAGTGAAGCCAGGATGCTGCTCAAGTTCTCCTAGTTTCCTCAAAAACCACATGAAATCAAACCTCTGAACAGAGTTTGACAGAAAGAAACCACTCTCCATTTCAAGACAAATGAAAAACTTCAAGAAAGATCAGTGTCAGTGCAAGTGAAAGGGATGTTTAGCCTAATGCAGACAGAATCTCGGAAAGTCATTGAGAGGTTCTTACACAGCAGATTAGCAAGTGAGATCCTTGATCCTGGCTCAGTAATGGAGCAAACTAGTAGGGCTTTCCCCAAACCCACTTCAGAAGGTAAATTCTGAGAAACCCTGTTGTTTCCTGGAAAGAGCAGAGAAAGCTACCCTCTGTAAATACAAGGGGCTCTGGTCTCAAAGCCAAAACTCAAGGCTCAGTTAAACAGGAAGCTTGTGACAGTACCCTCTGGCACTGACCTCTGGCAGAGTTTGACATTAAAAGTAAAAAAAAAAAAAAAAAAAAAAGGAAATACCAAAAGAAAGAGAAAGGAAATGAGCAAGAAACAGAAAAGAACCTTGACCATAGAAAGGTACTATGGAGATGGGGAAGACCAAAACACCAACTTAGAGGAAGACAAAATGTCCAC
This sequence comes from Myrmecobius fasciatus, assembly GCA_023553655.1. Classification (NCBI taxonomy): domain Eukaryota; kingdom Metazoa; phylum Chordata; class Mammalia; order Dasyuromorphia; family Myrmecobiidae; genus Myrmecobius; species Myrmecobius fasciatus. The sequence goes on from JAJPUD010000112.1 coordinate 235,704, forward strand.
ATAGGAAATCTCAAAGAGTGATATGAATTAGTCAAGCCCAAAGGGGCTTCTTGGAAGTGCTCATAAAAGATTTTAAAAGGTAAATAAGAGAGAGAGTAGAAAAAAATGAGAAAAGAAATAAAAGATATGCAAGATAGAGTCAATATCTTGGAAAAGGAAAGCAATTCCTTAAAAAATACAATTTGTCAAATGCAAAAAAAAAAAAAAAAGTCCACTGAAGAAAAGAACATCTTCAAAAGTAGAATTACCAAATGGAAAAAGAGATACAAAAGCAACTGAGGAAAACCACTTATTAAAAACTAGAACAGGGCAAATGGAAGCTAATGACTCTATGAGACATCAAGAAATAATCATCTAAGCTAAAAAGAACGAAATAAATGGAAGAAAATGTAAAATACCTCGTTGAAAAAACAGTTGACCTGGAAAATAAAACCAAGGAAAATTGTCTTGATATATATGAATTTAGAGAGTAGTATAGCCATTGAAATAATTCATTGACTTAGAGGAGGGAAAGGGACCCACATGTGCAAGAATGTTTGTGGCAGCCCTTTTTGTAGTGGCAAGAAACTGGGAACTGAATGGATGCCCATCAATTGGAGAATGGCTGAACAAATTATGGTATATGAAAGTTATGGAATATTATTGTTCTGTAAGAAATAACCAGCAGGATGATTTCAGCGAGGCCTGGAGAGACCTACATGAACTGATGCTAAGTGAAATGAGCAGAACCAGATCATTATACACAGCAACAAGACTATACAATGATCAATTCTGATGGACATGGTTTTCTTCAACAATGAGGTGATTCAAACCAGTTCCTATTGTTCAGTGATGAAAATAGTCATATACATCCAGAGAGAAGCCTGTGGAAACTGAGTGTGGAACATAACCTATCAATTGGAGAATGGCTGAACAAGTTGTGATATATGAAAGTAAGGAATATTATTGTTGTATTAAAAAAATGATGAACAAGCTGATTTTAAAAAGCCTTGGAAAGATTTACACATACTGATGTTGAGCAAAACAAGAAGAACCAGAAATACATTGTACACAATAACAAGAATGACTTTATTTGGTAGAATGGCAGTAAAAGCAGAAGTAAAGTAAAAGGCAGAAGAAGTAAAGGCAAATCACTGAGTTACAAAATTTTGAGACAGTCTGTAAACTTTAACTTGACCTTTGGTACTAAAAGCATGAGAGTATTGTCCACTTGCCAGTGAGAGAATATGTTACTGGTAAAACTGAATTTTTGAACTTTCAAATACTAATCATTATCAAAACCCAAAAGTTAAAAAAAATAAAGAAACAACTTTTAGGTAAAGATGACTTGTAGGTTTTTCTTAGAGGAACAAAGTAATCGATGGTATTGGTTTTTATTTTATGCCAAAAGGTAACAAGAGACATAATTTCATGGGATACTGACAAAATGTTATTGTGCCAATCTGAATAAAAACTTCTTTTTTTTAAAAAAAAAAAGCCTATCATGAAAAATCATTGTAATCTATAAAAAAATCAATTGCAGAGAATAGAAAAGTTGAGAAATTCACATAGAACTCAATAAGACACTCAAAATTAAATGTGTCTATTTTGATACTTGTGGTCTCTAATGTAAATGTGGGAATAAGTAAGAATGAGCAGAAAACATGGTTCAGGAAAAAGTAATGAGATACCAAAGACTATATAGAAGCCTTATGGCTATATACTTTCTGAATATTTCCCAGAAAGAGATTGGATTATATCAAGGCTATTCATTTTTGTAAAACTATTATAATTTAATTTAATTAGATTGTGATGTTAAGAACATTAGTTGTGATGTTTCTATTTCTAATGCACCTTAATTTATTCCATGGCTTAAGCCAGTCTTTCAATTAACATTCTCATCATAGGAAGAAGAGAGCCAAATTAGATTCTTATTAATTGTCTATGGTTTTAAAATTCCTTCTTTTTAAGCTACTGAATTTGACTAATGATGACTAAGAAAAAAAAAGCATATCTTATTTAATTTGAAAAGCATGAGTCCCATGATTTTTCTAATCACCTGTTAAGTATGGTGTTTGATATTTCTCATCTGGATTTTTACTAAGTGTATTTGATAAATTAAATTATGATTTCAAGTTTGGTATTTTACTTTAAAACACCCAAGTAGAATTCATGGTTCCAGCAGAAATAATGTATTGGTTCAGCCAGGAAGAAAAATATCCTAAAATTTGCTTCTAAAACCAGACCATCATGCCAAACAACTAATGCCAGCCTTAGTTTCAGCATGCCAGTTAATTTAATTACATTATAATAAACTATAAGTGTAGCATTCTAATTCCTATGTCCACAACTTTTACTCATACTTTCTCTCACTTGCAATACATTCTTTCCTACTAAATGTCCTTCAAATTTTTACTCATCCTTCAAAGCCTACATCCTTTCCCTGAAGTTTTCATAATTATAATTCTAAGCCATTTCAATGGTTTATGCCTATACCACATATTTTGGTACATATAAATTGCAGCATGCACAGCAGTCACCCCAAAAACTCTCCACCCTCAGCTGGAATCATCTATCTCTGAATGATATGCTCCTCCCCCAAAATCAAACCAAACAAATAAAAAAGTTAACATATTCCACAACACAGTTTATTGAGCATTGCAAAAATTAAAAGAACATAATGCATTTCTACATCTTCTTCTTGTCCCCAAGATTCTCTCATAGCATCTTCCTGGCACTCATAGGGAGTATGTTCTCTGGGTCTCAGTTGTTGTAAAATGAAATCAAGGGGAGAATGATGCACATGCCCTTTAATTACGCCAACCAGTGGGATTTCGTTAGCTAACGGCCCTGTTGCTCTGAATTGAATTAAACTGTATTTATTTCTGACATCTGAATTTGCTGGTTCTGTGCATTTAGGGAGCTTTGGTTGTGCTCTCTCCTCTTCTGTTGAGAAGCAACAATCATTCTATAAACCATCCATTTCCAAGGTCAAAGTTTACTACAATTTGCCCCAATCCTTCCCTTGGCAAGTAAATGTCCCACATTTCAGACCAATAACAGTAGCTACCTACTTTACAATTAGCAAGTCTTTCTCAAGGACAGTGGAGCAATAAAAATGGATCTGGATAACTACATGCAGCTCTCCCTGATATAATGTTCAGGAGAAAAAGAAAAACAAATCCATTCCTTCTTCCATCTGTAGCTATTTAAAGTCCTTGAAGACATTTGTCTTGATCTCCTTTCCCCAGTATCTTTACTTCTCCAGGTTAAACATTTCTAGCTACTTTAATCAAAACTTTTATGCCATGAACTCAAGGTCAGTCTATTTTGTTTGTCCTCCTCTAGACTTTCTAACTATCTAAGTATCCTAACTACCTAAGTATCCTAACTAACTAAGTATCCTAACTAAAATATTTTAGAATTATTTAATATTCTATATGTGTTGACCAAATCAGACTACTCTAAAAGTATAAAATCCCAGGAGGAGAATCTAACTATGATAATGATGATATTAATCATCATCATAATAATAAATATTTCCATAGAAATTACCATGTGCTAGAAAGCATTAAAATCTTTTAAATTATTATCTGATCTTCACAACTATAGAAAATTGGGACTATTATTATTCCAATTTACAATTGAGAAAATTTAGAACAGAGATTAAGTGATTGTCCAGGGATACACAGTCAGCAAGTATTTTAGGATGAAATTTGAACTAGGGTCATTCTGAGTCCAGTCTTAACACTCTATCCATTGTGCAACTATTGCAACAGAATATTTAACCCAATGTTCAACAGACTACAGTTGCTATTAGTTTGAATACCCCATTAAATTTTAAGCTTCTTGAAATCACAGACTATCTTTTGCCTCTTTTTGTCTCCCTAGCATCAGGTCAGTTTTTGCACATAATAAGCACTTAATATTAATTGATTGATTTCTTTGTGATCAAATAGAAACTGTTGTGTTTAAAATGTAAAGCCTTTAAAAACATGGTCCCACCCAAGCTTTCCAGGGTTATTATACCTTTGTTCTTTTCATGTAATCTATGTCCATCCAAACTGACACTCCTGTCCATTTTCTTTTTTTTTTTTGCAATAGTTGTCTCCTCTTGCCCAAAATGTACTTCCTGCTTACATTCCCCTCTTAGAATCCTTATTTTCATCAATTACAAACTGCTACATGACCTAGTGCCATCTCTTGCCTCTAAAATCACTATGTAATTACTTTATGCATTTTATGCATATTTTATATGTATTATCTGTTCCAAGGTGACATAGTCTCCAAAAATGACTTTTTTTCTCCTTTTTACCTTTGTATGCCTAGCACAATATCTTTTACATAGTAAATTTTTGGTATACGGTTGTTGGTTGACTAACTGATCTTAGCCAATGGTTCTCAGAGTGTAATCAAGGATTTGTATGTATCCTGAGACTCTTTCAGTGAGTCCAAAAGGAAAACTATTTTCATAACAATATTAAGACATTTGCATTTCTAGTATGATACTGATAACTATAATTCATATAGACAAATTTATGGTATATGGGGGTGTTCATGGAAGACTGATACCTCTGGTGTGAATGCTTGCTGAACCTTCTTCAAGACTGCTCATTCATCTTTGGTGTACACACATCACCTACTTCTCATTTGTGGCTTCAAGAAACTGTAGCATATGCAATGGCCACATCATAGTAAAAACTTTCTTAGCATAAAGCCCACCATTAGTATATGGGCTAAACCAGGATACCTGAGAGTAATCAATAGGACTCAAACCAGTATGTGAGTTAGGGGGATATCTACCCCAAGCTTGTGAAGACTCCCCCCAGAAATAGTGGTCAAATAAGAGCAATTTGTTCCAATGGCTATGAAGATGGCCAAAGCAGGCACTATGGAGTCCTTAGAGCTTGGTCAGACATTGAAGATACCAAGGTCATCCACTGAATCATCTTTACTTTTGTCCTGCCATTGGACTTCCAATACTCTGAAAGGAATAGTGAAGCTGATGACAGTTCAATTTTGCTTTCCTTAAATTCAATTCACACACAAGTCAAGACATCACCCCATGATATCATTGACTTTCTGTGGGGGAAAAGAGGATAAATAATAACAATATAATTTCAGTAATTTTAATAGTATACAGAGATCCAGAAACCAAGAAGTTTGAGAACTGCTGATTTAAGTATTACCATATAGATGACCCATTGTTAATTCAAAGTCATTATACCTAAAATTAGCTAGAGGAGGAAATGGCATACCACTCTAGTATTTTTGTCAAGAAAACCTCAACTGGAGTCACAGAGAGTCAGACATGACTAAAATGACTTAACAATGACAACAATGCTTATTGTCAAGCTCATCATATGTTCTCCTAAAAAAATCTCTTCTTTCAGCCTTTCTTAACAAACCTTCCCCACACACACATTATTATTCCCTTAGTTTAAGGTTAAGGCTAGTTAGAAACTTTGAAATAGTTTTAGTAGGCAAGTTACTATACCACTCTGACCTACAATTTCATAGAATGAAAAATAAATATAATACCTAACCTGTCTCCTTCAAAAAATATCCACAAGAATCAAAAGAAATTATTTATGTTGCTATGTGAGCCCCATAGGAATGAACAAAGATAAGGTGTTCTCTGAATGGCTTGTGAGTTTTTCTAGCTATCTTTTGGTCTCAGTTTTTCATCTAGAAGATAGGGAATATGATGCTCATGATATTTGTCTGACAGGCTAGGAAGAAAAGAATTTTGTAAACTTGAAAGCACTTTATAAGTAACCTGTTGATATTGTTGTAGCTATTGTTAGATCTTAACTGTTACCCTCTTTTAACCATATCTAGTCAGTCATTAAGTTCTGTGAGTTTTCTATTTTGTAATGTCTCTGATATCCATCTCTTTTTCCTATTCCCCTCATTTGTTATTCTAGTTCATCCTTATATTATTATTATTATATTAATATTATATTATTATTAGACTATTGTAGTAGCCACCTAATTGATTTCTTTGTATTTAGTTTCTTCCCTACTATAATCATCCTAAACCTTCACTCCCCCCCCAAAAGATTATCTACTAGCTACACTAATTTGCAGATGTCATTGCAGTTCAGAAACCTCCATTGAAGACCCAATGTTTGCCAATGAAATTCCTTCTTTCTTCATAGCCCACCTTACCTACAAAACTAACCTTGAGTCCAACTCTTTAAATGAATCTTCCATTCAAATATCACCATCTTATTCTCTGAAACCAGAGATCTGTGAAATTTCCAAATCTCCTTTTTATCCTTAGGTTCATAGTTTTAAGAGTCCTCAGAAATAAGGTACCCAAAATGCTGCATTTTATAAGTGAAGAATTAAATTGAGAATGGTTATAATTTGCTCTTCCTTCTGCCTGGCATGCCATTTGTCTAGGTATGATTCTTCCTGAAAGGCTCAGCAAGTTTCAGATAATATGCTTCACTTTTATTTATTTGTTTGCTTAATAAACAAATTTTTAAAAAATGAATGACCTCAGATAATGATGACTCAGTGGTATCATATATAGATTGTTCAATATAGTCAAGAAAACTTGATTTAGACTTTTACCAGTTGTGTCACTAGGCAAGTCATTCAATTTGTCTCCCTCAATTTCCTCATCTATAAAATGGCAGTCTTCAAGAGTTGTTCTAAAGGTAAAAATACATAAAGCATTTTGCAAACTTTGAATCATTATATAATTGCTAGATATCATCTTCATCACTATCATGATGAACTTTTTCTCCTCTAAATTTTTGTAGCACTTATCTCCATCACTCATTTGGAAATTAGCATCTGCCACTTTGTATTATGTTACAGTTTTTTACATGTATGTTAGAATGCCATGCTTCCTTGCTTCAATTTGAGCAATTTAATATGTACCTTGTGTCATCAGTAGATTCTAATTCTCAGGAGTGTGAGGAATGCTTTCTTGTATTATTACTACTTAACACTATTCCCTTTCACACAGTAGAATTTAATAAATCTTCTCTAGAGCTATTCCATCCATAATTACTGATTTAATTTATAAACAAAATAGGAAGATTTATTATCTGTTGCTAATTATTAAAAGAGATTAGAAATCATGGCAATTTTAAGAACAGCATGTACCTTATTTTATTATCTTAATTCCCAAATGTCTGTTCTTTACAAATGTATGCTCCCAAGTTGAGGAATTTGTTATCATAAGTGCTTTTTGATTGATCTTTAGTTTGTTTGATTTTTTTTGTTAACCTTTAGAATTGGCAGATGGTACAGTGGGCTTTTATCTTTCCAATTACAGTATTTCCTTAAGTTTTAAATATGTTCATTTCCCTAGATGTAAAGGTGGATGTCTATATTTCTTAATCATAGAGCTTAATTTAAATCAAGCATGCCCTTTGCATAAAGTAATACTAGACTGAGGGAATTTAATCTTTAATTTCATGTTCTTTTGCTAATATCATGAGTTGTTATTTGGGTAGGGATATATTTTGTTTTGTTTTGAAGTTATCCTTCATTACCAGTTGTATCCACGGATTTGGGTAATATATCTCAAAAATAAGATTGACTAAGGTTTTCAACCATATAGTTTATTTTTAGAACTCAGCTTTAACATTATATTATTTTCAGTCTTATAACTCTGATCTAACTTATGACCTATTACAAATTATAACATATGACCTTATTCTACATTCTCCCACAGTAAAATGATTGTGAAGCATAATTAAGGGAGTTAATTGATGGCAGTGACCACTGTTCAATTAACCTTTTTATTAAGCATTTATTAAATCTTAACAATCAAATATTTATCTAAGAACATCAATGATGCTATCAGAGATTATTCATCTGTCAATATAATTAAGCATGTATTTTAAAAATTCAATTTATATAACACTTAAAAAACTTACAAAATGTAGTGGCTAGAAACTGGAAATTGAATAGATGCCCTTCAATTGGAGAATGGCTAAATAAATTATGGTATATGAATATTATGGAATATTATTGTACTGTAAGAAATGACCAGCAAGATGATTTCAGAGAGGCCTGGAGAGACTTACATGAACTGATGCTGAGTGAAATGAGCAGAACCAGGAGATCATTATACACGGCAACAACAGTTACTATATGACAATTAATTCTGATGCACATGGCTCTCTTCAACAATGATATGTTTCAAACCACCTCCAATTGTTCACTGAAGAAAGCCATATACACCCAGAGAGAGGGATGCGAAATGTGGACCACAACATAACATTCTCATACTCCTTGATTGATGTTTGCTTACATTGTGCTTCCTTTATCTGATATATCGTTTGTGTAGATAAGATTTTTCTTGCACAACAATGATAAGTTTGGAAATATGTATACATATATTCGATTTGCCAATATTCTAACATAATTAACATGTAGTGGATATCCTGCCATCTAGGGAAGGGGTGGGGAAGTTGGGGGGAAAAATTTGTAATGGAAAGCTATTTAAGGGTTATTGTTGAAGAATTACCCACACATATGTTATGCAAATAAAATAAAATTAAAAAAAAAAACTTACAAAATTCTCCTCCTTCCCCCAAAACAGACATATATGTATTTTTATAATATACTTTTAAGTTTAATCTGCATTATTCACATTTTCCATCATTTTCTTAATTTTAGGTAATCAGAAAAGCAATAAAGACCTTATTTATAGAGTTTGCCAGTTTCTAAAGGGTAAAAATTTAATGCTTAACTTAGCTAGTTCTAGTATTGTACTATTTAGGAACATGGAATATAACTTTAAAGTAGGAAAAGATCTTCTAGATCTTTGCCCAGAATCATACAAATAACAATTTATCAGAATAAAGATTTGAACTTGTTATACCTAACTTCAAGACTGATAGAATCTTACTACAGTAGCTTTTCATTCATTCATTCTATTTGGAGATGTGGTGCAGCATAATCTGGAGTCAGAAGAACTGAGTTCTAGTTTACCATTTGCTATTAACTAACTAGTTATATGACCTTTGGTAATTGGAATGGTGAAACAACTAGATTGTCGCTATTGCCAATCATCTTAATTAGAGTATCAGATCTCTCATTCAGAGGCTACTTGTAATCAGTTTTTAAAAATGATAAAGACCCCGTTCTCTAAGCCATAGATTTTTAATCTGTTAAAAAGGTATAAAAATACCAAACCTTACAGAGTTTGGGGGAAGAAAGCATTTAATAAATTCTAAGGGATTATATCAATTTTGGTTATTATAACTCTGTAATTTGTACTTGATATTTACATAAGGTTGTACTAGACAGCTGAGAGGGATATGGAAGAATTGGTTCTTATACTTGAAGTCTTTATATTGCAAAGGTAAAGATGAGAGATATAGGCATAGACAACAAACAGGTACCAAAGATAGAATATAATAAGGTACCATAGTGAAACAAAAAAATTATGTGAGCTGAAGTGGACAACAATGTACTTAAGAATAAATAATTCTTTAGACGTCATTTTACAAATGCGATAATAAAGGACAAAATAAGAAAAGTGATTTAAATTGTCAGAATCTGGCCTTTAAGGATTTTATTTTGTTGTTGTCAGTTTTCAGTCATGTCCAACTCTTTGTGACACTATTTGGGGTTTTCTTGGCAAAGAGACTGGAGTGGTTTGCCATTTCCTTCTGCAATTGATTTTTACAGATGAGGAAATTAAGGCCCACAGGGTGAAATAACTTGTTCAGGATCACATAATTATTAAGTGTCTGAGGTCAGATTTGAACTCAGGAAAATGAGATTTCCTAACTTCCAACCTAGAACTCTCTCCACTCTGCTACCTCGCTACCCCTTAAGAGCTAAAATTAGTGTGTAAATCTTTCCTATAAGGGTTTTCTTGGAAATTACACTGATGGTTTTAGTCAAGTGCAACTGCATTATGAGTGAGCATTTTGATATAGAAGCCAAAAAAAGCTGACAGGATTTTAAGTTTTATTGAGGGACTTAATTTCCAGAAACAAGAATCTGATGACCCTACTGTTACCTACCCGGGACAGGAGATTATGTCAGAAGAATTGTGTTCAGTTTTGGTACCACATTTTAGGAAAGGCATTAATAAGTGGATAGAGTTTGATAAATACAATTGAAAGTTTTCAAATGCATGCCATACAAGCACTGTTAGGACATAGTGGAAATGTTTAGCCTGAAGAACAGAAGATGTAGGACTTAGAGACAAGGACTGGCAGTGAGTTACAAGAAGTAGAATGAACTACCTTTCTTTTCTGGTTTCTTTCTTTTGGGTAACACTGTCAGTTTTGTACTCTTGGGGCCTAGCAAAACATTTGAAATAATAGGTGCTCTCTGTGACCTTAATTATGCTGATGATGACAATAATTAATTGCTGCCCAATTTCTTGTAGGGGTATTTATTATCATTTATATATCTACTTTCCTGTATTTCAATGGAATAATATTTATCAGAGAAATACACAGTGCAGCAAATATAAAGAATGATCACAATATAAAATGCTTTTCTTAGTTCTGTGCCACTCTAGATTCTCTGTTTACTCTCAGCAATTTAAGTGTATTATCAATTCAGGTTCATTCATTAGAAAACTGTGTTTTGTTTTGCTTTACATTTACTCTTTATTTTTCCTAATTGTGTAAATGTTTATTCACTTGAACAGTTTGTCATTTGTGGGTGATTCCATTAGAATAAAGCAATATACATCATAAGCACAATTTGTGCTTTCCTAGAAAATTATCTAGAAATAAATCATCATTCTTTGAAAAAAATCTTCAGTTTTTAGTCCTACTGTGGAATTTTATTTTTAGGGAAAAGTCTCATTTACCAAAAAGACTATAGCATATATTCACCCCTAAAGCGTCTTGTAGTAATTAAAGTCAGATAAACATTGTGTGTTTCTTATACTTAAAAATCGAACACCATATACAACAAATAACCTAACATTTGCCTAAACAGTGTATGATGAAGCACTTCACTTTCTAAAGTCTCCTAGAGTATTTTCATAATGCACCATGCCAACTCAGACATCCCCAGGAGATGGTTTAAACTACAGTGGTCATAATTCTCTTGATATTAAAAGTATTTCCTGTTTCTACTTTCCCTCTGAGTACAAATGGCATAATGATTTGTGATTCATGCTGCTTTACTTGGTACACTAAAAATTAGATTCCTATTTGCACATTTCAAATATCCAAGGGAATTTTATGCTTTAATCTCTCTTAAGCCTTGGAGGTGGGAGATGGAAAATAAAAAGTAATAACTGCTTGGTTCCTGAAACAAAACCTAAATGTTACAGGATTCAAAATGTTGTATGTTCATATTGAACACCAACTCTCAAAAGCAAACATTTAATTAAATGTCACATGGCATGGAGAAAACATACCAGTTCTCTTTTGTATGATATCTGGTATTTGGGGTATTTCTGTTACAAGATGTGGATTCCCTACTACTTTGAAATGTGGCTATCATAAAAGAGTGCTGAATCTTTGAGTTAGAAGACTGGCATTTGAATGTCAGATCTAAATGTCTTCACTTATAAAATGAAGGATTTGAATGAAATGCTCTCTATGTTACTTTCTAACAGTATTATATGATTCTGTGATTCTTCAATATTTCAAAGGTCTGATCTCATCAGTATGGGTTCTCTGGCTAGTGACATAGCTAATAGTCTTTCTGTACCATAGTCTACAATCTTGATGACTTATGGCCAAAATTTTTTTCAATTTCTATTCAAGATTAAATCTGTCTGAACTTAGCTAGGATAGTCTTCAGATGATAGACATATAGTTTATCTTTAAACCAGCCCTCAAAGGCTCCACTGGAGCTTTTGTCCCAACGTCATAGTCTTTAAAAACCATCACCTCTATATTACAATGAAGAATTTCTAATCACTGACCTACATTTAGTTGGCTTAGTATAAAATAGATCAAAATTAAGGGTAGATCTTAAAAGCTTTATCTAGTAAATCTCCAAAATGACTATCAACAATATTTCCCTCTCTTCAATAATCCTAGCACAAGATTTTCTAGAAATCCAAGCATGGAGAAAAGCATACATTCTTTGCTAAGGGGCTTTTTTCAATACATGCAATACAAAAATGTGGTTCACAAATAATTTGAAGAAAATTCTGTAGTTGCCAGTAAAAGGGTACTATCACAGCAAAAAACAATCCAAGTGATCACAGGTTCCTTTGACAGAAGAGATGGGTCAAGGAAAAGGATGATCATCATCATCAGGCCATGTTTACTTGGAGTATTGTGGCCAGTTCTGGACAATACAATTTTGTAAGTGTATTAGCAAATGAGAGTTTCAGAAGAGGATTACCAGACTCGCAAGAGAATTAGAAACAATGTCATAATAGAGTCAATTGAAAGAATTGGGAATGTTTAATCATAAAAATAAAACATATTAGGAATGGGATAGTTATCTTCAAAGTTAAATTTGAAAGAGGGATTAGACTTAACTCATTTAGTCCAAGATCACAGAGCTAAAAATAATGGCTGGAATTTAAAGGAAGGTAAATTTAGTTTTGATGAAAGAAAATTTTTGTTGTTCATTTCTTTTGTGTCCTACTCTTTGTGACCCCATTTGGGTTTTCTTGGCAAAGATACTGGAATGGTTTGCCATTTCCTTCTCCAGCTCATTTAACATAATAGCTCTAATAATGAGAGCTATACAAAAGTGAAATATGCTGCTTTAAGCAATAGGTTTCCCTTCATCAGAGGTCTTCAAAAGGAAGGCTCGATGGTAACTTTCATATAGCTTAGTCTGGATTCCACATCAAGGGACAGAGTCACTATGAAGTTGTTTTATAGCAGTGTATCATAGAATGTCAGTTTGACTGGAACTTAGAATCAGTTCTACCTTTTTTTTTTTTTTTTTTTTTTTTTTTTTTTTTTTTTTTTTTTTTTTTAAGATGAGGAAACTGAAGTCCAGAGATAGGAAGAGACTTTCTCAAGGTTGCACAACTAGTAAAAAGCAGAGAATGGATGATATCCGAGATCTCCTAAATCCTGAACCAGTGTGCTATCATCATACTAATGTAGAGAGTTAAAACCACTGAAGTAAACAATTTAGACAACTACCAACATAGAGTGTTCAAAAATATTTCTTAAATAAATTCATTTTCCTTTTTTTTTCCTTCTCTCATTGTCTCTCCTGTCTCTGACTCTCTGTGTCTCAGTCTCTGTCTCCTCCCTATTGCTCTCTTCTTCCCTCCCACTTTCCTTTACTCCTCCACCTCTCTGGCTCTCTATCTTTGTTTCTCTTTCTTTGTCTTTCTTTCTCTGTTTCTCTCTTGCCGCCTCTGTCTGCCTCTGTCTCTGCCTCGCTGTGTCTCTTTCTCTTACTGTCTCCTCTCCATTTTTCTCCCTCCTTTCTTCGTTCCTCCTCACTCTCTGTGTTTCTGTCTCTCTGTGTGTATTTCTCTGTGTGTTTGTCTGTTCTATCTGTCTCTTTCTCTCTATTTCTCTCTGTTTCTGTTTCTATCTGTGACTATCTCTGTCTCTCTTTCTGTCTCTGTCTCTGTCTTTCTTTGTGTCTGTCTCTTTCTCTCTTTTTTTCCCTCTCCTCTCATCTCCTTTACTTTCTCTTCTCCTCAGTACATCAAGCTCTATATCTTTATTCATAGCAAATGTGGTATCTAACACTATTGTTTTCCCAGATTACTCAAATATTTTTCCCAAATTCTCCATTTCCCATCTTAGGAGAACCAAAGATAATAAAGAAAGAAATCAAAGAAAAGTCATTTACTTGACAGTTTGCTAGATTTGAAGTTAGCAAACCTGAATTTGAGTCTTGGCTTAGTTATTTTTTTCCTTCTGTGAATCAAATTTCTTCAGCTATTTAATGGAAATGATATTTGAAGTACCTACTTTGCAAAGTTGCTGAGGAGAAAGTTCTTTGTAGATCTTAAAGTGCTTATAGAAATGGAACCATTTGCTACTGGTAAATGATTTTGAACATTGATGTTGTTGAAGATCCTATGTTGTTATGAATCATCCTATTTTTTGGACCAGCCATTTAGGGAATTTATTTTTTGGTCACTCATGATTTTTTCTGCTTGTTTTCATCATATAACCTTTATTTCTCCGGGAACAATTCTGTTTTCTGCTGAAGACAGCAGTAGACTATTGGGACTCATTGACCTCCAATGAGAAATAAAAAGTCAAACTACTCAATAGCTTTTAATGTCAATCAGCACTTTTTGACATGAGAATAAATGGGCTGCTACCTTGGGATGTGAATATTTGGGGGAAATCATCTAATAGCAATAGCTTACATTAAATAATGATTTTACTTATTTTTCTTTTTTTTCACTTATTTTTCTACTGCACTTTACAATTTACAAAGTTCTCTACATACCCACAATGCAGGCAGTGCAAAAGTTATTATCTGGATATCAGTTTCTTCAATCATTGAGTTTTAAATCCTAAAATCTCCATTATATAGATGAGGAACAAAGCTCAGTGTTTTTTTTCCAAGCTTTTCAAGGATTCCATGTCAGAGTAAAGTGTCCCCATATCTAGAATCTTCCCATGGTGCTATGTTGGTTATAAACCATTTTGTGGTCAGGTGATCTTCAAAATAACCCTGTAAGATAGTAGGTAAGTAGCATAAATATTTGTATTCCCATTTTATAGATGAAGAAACTGAAGATCAGTGAAATTAATTCCCTTGTCTTTAATTTATTAAGTGACAAAGCTGGAATCTGAACACAGGTGATTGGCTTCCCAATATACAATGCTACAGCTATTTATGGATCCATCAATGCATTTTATATAATATGTGTATTTATGTATATATGCATATTGTATATATGTATGTGCATGTATACTTGTATGTATATAATTTATTTCTGTCCAGATTCCATGATTATATCCTCATAAGAAATTCTGGCTGTGGAAACTCCCTCCTCTAATACAAATGAGCAACTTGTCTGTAATTTATATTCTTGGAAAGTTGGTACAGCACTGAGGTAGGTTGAGCCTAGTGGACAGATAGTCAATAAGTGCCAATTTAAGTTTCCCTGAGCTGTCCTCCAGTATTCTACCTCTTACTAAAAAAAAAATCCTCCCCATTAATAAAACTAACTATGATTTTATAGATCTCTAAGGTTTACAAAATAGTTTATTGTCACAGTCATATATGGGAAAGAGGAAAAAGGAGATAAGCATTTACATAGTATCTATTATCTGTCATTTTGTTGAATTATTTCAATTGTGTCCAAGTCTTTGTGATCCTATTTAAAGTTTTCTTGGCAAAGATACTAGACCAGTTTGCAATTTCTTTCTGCAGATTATTTTAAAGATGAGGAAACCAAGGCAGATAAAGTTAAGTGGCTTGCCCAGAGTCACACAGTTAGTAGATATCTGAAGCTAGATTTGAACTCAGGAAGATGAGTCTTCCTAATAGCAAGCAAGATACTAAGTACTTTACAAAAGTTATATCATTTCATCCTTACAATAACTCTGCAATGCAGGTGTTATTATTATCCTCACTTTGCAGATGAGAAAACTGAGGCAGACAGGTAAAATTATTCACAGGTAAGATGTATGAGGCCAAATGTGAACTCCCTGACTCTCAGCACAATACCTTATCCCCTGTGCCACCTAGCTGCCTTAAGACTGATTCCAAGTCTAGTATTTTATCCGATATTATACCATGCTTTCTTTTCAACAAGTCATTCCTAATTCAATTCAACAAACATAATAAGCACCAACCCCATACAATGCACAGTGGGAATTCTACAAGGGAAAACCCTTACCATCAAAGAGCTGACATGTTAGAAGGGTCTACAGCATAGTCACAGACAAGTATATACAAAATGATTTGAGGAGAAATTATGTACTAACTGGGAAAATTGGAGAAGGTGACATAGAACTTGTATAAATATATCTGAACTTTGAAGAAAGATAAAATTCTGGGAGGCAAAAGTTAGAAAGTAATAGATTTCAGTCATGGGGGCTAGATAACCTGTGCAAGACAAAGAGATGGAAGATTCAGTGTCATGTGTAATGAAGAGCTAATAAGCCAGGTTGGATGTTAGATAGTCTTTTAAGAGGAAGAAGGTGAATGAACGTAGACAATTTCCATCCTTAAAACATGTTGGTGAATGTTTTATGATATTTAAATAATAGTAATAATAGTTTATTATTTTTAAAAGTACTCTAAAAGGTAAAAATTAACAAATTTGTGATTATTTGAGTGCTTTTTAATCTCATAATTTCCATTTTACTCTAGAATATATCACTGCCAAGTACCCTGTGGGCAGCCATTTTCATTTCTGTTTATCCTGATTTTCTTGCCTCTCCTCATTTCTTATTTTCAATTTAGCAATTTTAGATGAAAGTTTTGAGATATTTAAAGAAATTTTGATTGGAATGGAATCAAACCCCCAGGAAACTTTGATTAGTGATTAAATGGACTCTGAACAGTAGGAAGCTAACAAGTAGAGCTGTGTGATACTTTACCTATAGAACACTTCATACCTACATTAAGAATTTTTGCAAGAGAGAGAAAGAGAGAGAGACACACACACAGAGAGATATTTACCCTTCTATTTTTTTTTCTCAATGGGGAAATAGAATCATTTTATTTAGTACCTCAGAATAAATCTCACCCAACTCCATCATTTCACAAAAGAGGCAATTGAGATGCAACTGAGGTTCAGGAAAGTACAGTGACTTGCCTAAGATTACACAGTAGTAATAATAGCATAAATGCCCAGAGATTTACAAAGAACTTTTTTTTTTCAGATTTACAAATAACTTCTCTCCCAGGAACCCTGTGACAGAAATAAACCCTGTGACAGACAGGACACTCCTGACTTCTTTGACACCAAATGTAGTGCTGTTTAACAATACCATATAGTCCAAATTGAGTTAAGATTTTATGGAGATTAATATTTCTGTGCAAGAATCTTAGAGTGCTTTTCCACATCAATGAAGGCACATCCTATATTATGGTAAAGATGCTTTGTGATCCAAACTCCTATCTTCACAGAATCTCAGACAGTTAATATAGTACAAATATTAATATATAGTAATATAGTACTACCCTTCTGTAGTGAGCTAACATAGAATAATAAGCTAGTCACTGAATGGAGGCACTGTCACAGTCAAACTGAAATTTCTTAAAGACCATAGCTTAAAAGACCAAGTTCTCCCATTGCATCCAGGGCTATCTCCAGTTTTTTCTGATCTATATTTGGTCACTATACCCAGATTGCCTTGGAGGAAAAAGTGACGCAGGTGACCTTGCACAGCCCTCCCTCACTTAAATCTAATTCATTGCATATCATGGTATCCATTCCTGATGTCACCACCCCCTTCAGAAACAAAGGACAAACAGCAACAATAGCAACAACAAATACTGAGAACATATCCAACACATATTAATTTTGAGCAATTTTCCATAACAGTAGTTTTTAATTTTTTTTTTGTCTCAATACTCCTTTAAACTCTGAAAAATTTTGAGGGCCCTGAAGAACTTTTGTTTATATATTTTATATTTATCTATATATACTAAATTAGTAATTAAAATAAAATTTAAATATTAATTCATTTAAAATAATATTAATAAACTCATTACATATTAAATTGATATTTTTATGAAAAACCACATTTTTCAAAAGAAAAATATAGTAAGGAATGGCTTTGTTTTATAATTTGTGAATATCTCTTTCATGTATGACTTAATAGGAGACAGCTGCATTTTAATATCTCCCATATCTACTTCTATCTTTTGTAAAAAAATAAAAAATAAAAAACAAATAATTGAAGTAAACGAAGAAATTTCACTTCAACCTAATGTGAATTTGAAAAAGGATGGGGAAGGATTTAAATAGATAAACAATATCTTAGTACTATTTTGAAAATAGTTTTGGAGGCAGCTAGGTGGTACAGTGGATGGGGCACCAGCCCTGAAGTCAGGAGGACCTGAGTTTAAATCTGGTCTCAGACATTTAACATTCCCTAGCTGTGTGACCCTGGGCAAGTCACTTAACCCCAATTGCCTCAGCAAAAAAGAAAAGAGAATCATTTTGTCATTATATATCATCAAAAAGCATCTCAGGGACTACTCCCTAAGTAATCACAGGTCATTTTTTTTGAGAACCCCTGATCAAAGATTATTAAAGAATGAGCTGACATGCATTGGGAAAGCAAATTTCTTTAACTGGGAGTTCCCTATGTCAGAGAAATCACACCTACATCCTTCATATTATACTATAGATGAGGAAACTCAAGTTCAGAGAAATTTAGGAAGCTGTATAATACCACTCAACTTATTTAATATTAGAGCTGGGATTTTAAATCAAGTCTACTCTCCTTCCATCACTCTGCCAAAGTCTATATTCTATTTGCTTTGAGATGTCTGAAAACAAGTTAGGTCGAATCCATATTGAATGATGATCCTTGTTCAAGTAAAGAAAAAAAAATTCTTCAGAGTTTAGGAAGCCTGAAAGGTAATTAAATTATCACTCCTTTTAAAACTTAATTTTTAGTCACATCTTTAACCTTAGGCCTACTGTTATTAAACTCAGATGTATTTTTTCTTTGTGTCTCATATCCACTTTATTCTAAATTTCCTGTTGCTTACTCAATAAAAATAGCATTATTGTTATATAATCAGTGAAAGAATTGCTCTAAATAACTTCTGATCAGAGAATTGTTAAACAACTTTAATAGCTTTGATTTCTTCACCTGAAAACTGCCTGTTTGCAGCCTTTGACCACTTATCAATTGGTGAATGGCTTTTATTCTTTCAAATTTGGCTTAGTTTTTTATATATTTGAGAAATAAAGACTTTATCAAAGACATTTCCTATAAAGATTGTTTCCTAGTTTTCTGCTTTCCTTTTGATCTTGATTGCATTTGTTATGTTTGTGCAAAAGGTATTTAATTTAAAATAATCAATATTATCTATTTTACATTTCATAATGCTTTCTATCTCTATCATGAACCTGTAATTCACTTAACTTCTTGAAGAATTTGGATGCAATGCCATTTGGTGTTTAAAAGAGAAGGGAAACTAAAAGGTAACTTCTATTTTAAATCTTACTCTCACTAATGAGAAGAAATTGGTTGCTAAAGTAGAATGATTAAAACTTAGAGGTAAAGGATCACTTCATCTTAATTTCTGGTAGAGAAAGAGAAGAAAGTAGAGCACACTCTGATATTTACCCTATATTTAAGGAAAGTCAATTTTCAAGGATTCAAAGAAAAGACAGGTAGAATTCTATAAACCAAAATTTTACAGTGGAATTCTTCCCAAAGAGAATTTTAAGTTCCTAAGAGTGAAATTCTAAAGAAACAAGGAAAAAAAATTTTTCATAAAATAGAAAAGGGATATTGTCTAAAGGAACTGACCTTAAGGCACAGGGAAGTCAACAGTCATGATAATATCAGCTAAAAAGAGAGCTAAGTTTAACTTGAGAGAAAGATGAATATCAAAAAAAAAAGAATGGGAAAACTTGCTCCAAACTAGATAAGTTAATGACAACAGGTTCAAAACAAGGAAGAACTTGCAATTATTTTACTTCTGTTTTCTCTTCCTAGGGAAATGATTTATCTTTACCTCTATGTTCATTTTAGGTTTCCATTTATTAAACACTCATTTTAATTCAAAAATCATTTTGAAAAGCTGTAAACAATGTATTAGGTCTTGCAAGACTATAAGCAAAGAATATTATTCCTCCATTTACTAAAAAAAAGGGAAGAGAATGGCATCCTAAACCATAGACCAATCTGCTTAACTTTGAATCCTGTACCAATTCTAGAATATATAATTAAAGGTCTTGCATGGGTTGTGATACTTTGCTGAACTGCTGAATAAGTTGGGTAGGAGTCCAGTCTCTTTTAATTATCTATCCCCTGTCTTGTTGCTTGCTGAAATAATCTTCCAATTCAACATGACTTTCTCTCCAACCATTCCTTTGGCTCTAGTTCTATAGGAGTTCCTTTTCCCTCAAAACAAGTCCAGGAAAAATGGTAGAAGTATTGCCTCAGTGCCTGTCCATTAAGTTATATCTAACATATAACTCTAAATACTAAGCCATAGACAGATAAACCAGAGATTGAGTTTTAGAAAATATTATACTTTTTAGATTTTTCTATTTCACTTCCTGGAATTCAAATCACCTCTCTCTCCCCAAGGAGTGAGTGATTACTAGTTTTTAATGCATTTGTTGGATTTAGAGACGATGTAAACATTCAAACATAACAAGTTTAACATAAGAACCAACCCTTTTCCCTCGCCTAAGAGGGAAACATGTTACTAAGAAATATGCATCTATTCTCTCAAGAGAAGAGAAAAAAAATTTTTAAATAAATTATTAGGCTCACTGAGCAAAACAAATAGAACCAGGAATACAGGGTATACAGTAACAGCAAGATTGTGAGATATTCAACTTTGAAAGACTTGGTTCTTCTCAGCAGTTCAGTGATCCAAGGCAATCCCAATAAACTTTGGATGGAAAATGCCATCTGTATCCAGAGAGAGATCTATAGAGAATAAATCTAAATCAGCACATGCTATATTTACTTTATTTTTTCTTTTTCTTCTTTTTTTTTAATCTCCTGGTTTTTCCCATTTGTTCTGATTTTCTCTCTCAACATGATTCATAAAGAAATGTGTATTTAAAAAAATTTAATGTACATGTATAACTAGAAAAAACAATTTTTTAATTTTTTAAAAAAAACTATCAGCCTCTGTATGCAACTCAAAGAATTTGGGAGGCTTGACAACCTTTTGTATAATCCTCTAGATGCTTACCTTCTTCCTGATTTATTGAGCTCAGGAAAAATTTGGAAAGGGTTAGCTAATAATTCATATCAACCCTTCTCTTGACAAAATTCTCTGGAGAGAAGATAAAGGGAATACTGAGAGAAAATCCCCAAACCTAGTAGCCATCTATTTCTAGCACCCTGATCTTGGCCATAGCTAGATTAAGAGAAGTTATACAGCATTATAAAGAGGTGGCTGGTGAATATCTAGAAAAGGGATTGGTAAACATAATAAATAGACCAAGATGAAATCAGAAGCTTGTCGCACCTGAATAATTTCATTTCCTAGTTTTGAAAGTGAAAAAACAAGAAAGATTGTTTGGGGGCAGGATTACATCGAAGACAAGATACACCTATATTTCTTCAAAACATTTGACAAAGTCTTACTATATTTTCGTTGAGAGTTATATAGTTAGGATTTAGAAATGGTGAAAAACTAGAATTAATGAGTGTTAATTAATGGATTGATGTTAACATGGAAGGAAGTCCCCAATGGTGGGCCCAACAGAGCTGTGCTTGCCCTTGAGCTGTTTAATATTTTTATTAGTGACTTGGATAAAGATCAAAATAGCATGCTATATTTATCAGATTTTTTCAGAAGAAACTTGCTTAGAGTAAATTACACAAGAGAGTAATAAGGATGATGAAGGGTCTAAAGATCATGCCAAAACAATGTCAACTGAAGAAAGTCAGAATGTTGTTGGATTGAAAAAACCCTAATGACCTTTTCTGTCTCCTTTACTGGGTCCTCCTTCACATCATACCCTCTAAGCAAAAAAAGGTCAGAAAATTCATAGAAATCCATAGAAAAAGGATTTCTAAGGGTTCTGTCTTCGACATTCTTGTCTTGTCCTTCTAGATTACTTCACTTGGTGGATTTCATCAATCCCCTTAGACTTAATTACCATTTATATGCTGATGATTCTCTAATTATATATTACACATTTTCTTCTATCTTTTTTAATTCTTTTGATTTTGTGTGATTGTTTATTGATTTCTCATGAAGTCAATAGCTTCTATTTGTTCAATTATAATTTTTAAGGAATTAGTTTCTTCAGTGAACTTTTGTATCTCCTTTCCCATTTGTCCAATTCTATTTTTTATGGAGTTGTTTTCTTCAGTCAATCCCCACCCCCACCCCCACCCCAAGTTTGCCCAATTCTGCTTTTTTAAGGCATTCTTCTCCTCAATGACTTTTTGTACTTCCTTTTCTGTTTGATCTAGTCTTTTTGTTAGGATATTATTTTCTTTAGTACTTTTTCTTGTTTCTTCTTTACAAAGTTCTTGACTTGTTATGATTTTCTTGCTTCTCTCTCATTTTTTTTTTCTCTATCTCCTCTTGGTTGTTATCCTCCATTCTTAAAGAGGACCAAAATGATATCACTATGTTAGAGTTGAGTTACACTGTGTCTGACTGTGGCAAATTAGACCAATACAAGCTTGGAATGCTCTGCCACAGGTGGGACACAAATAGTATCTATGAACATTTGGGAGGAACTCTAACTTTGTGCATCTCATGTTCCTTCTGAGCTAATTCAATTCTCCTCTGTTCATAGACTAACCACCTTTTCTGATGCCATTCTGGGCAGTCCTGTACCAACATCTCCCATGTCATACAATCAATTCTACAGTTCTAAAGAGAGACTTTGATAGCTTTTTTTTTTTTACCACCTTGTGGGTGATTGTGTGAATTCTTTATAAAATAATGCTTATTTTACTAAATAAGTGCTAATTTTGGTCTAACAACTGACTCCAAGAAAATACAGTTCTTCTATTAGCTAGCACCACACCATCCACATGTGAAACCATCAGTTATAGCAAATGGTGAAATTTTGAATGCTGTGGATAAATTCTCTTACCTTGGAAGTATACTTTCCAGGGATTTCTGTGTTGATAATCAGATCGACATGTGCACTGCCAGAGCTATTTGGAAGGCTCTAAAGGCTCTGAAGGAAATTGTAGGAGAGGAGAGATATTAGACTGGCAATCAAAGGTCTACAGAGCCTTTGTGCTGACCTCATTGTTGTATGCCTATGAAACTTGGACAGTATATCAGTGCCATGCCAGGAAATTGAATTGCTTCCATTTGAATTGTGTAAGGAAGATTCTGAATATTACCTTGCATAAAATACCAGATATTGAGGTCCTTTCTTATACTTAACTGTCAAGTATTCCAACTTTATTGTGGAGAGCAGAATTACATTGAGCTGGCTACACTGTTCAAATGCCAAACGTATTTTTGCCTCTATCTTTTAATTGATTTTCAAAATCCTATCTGAGTTCATCCATGGCCTGAGACAAATTCATATCTTTCTTGGAGGTTTTAGATATAGGAAATTTGATATTGTTAGCTTCTGAGTGTGTTTTGATCTTTCTTGTCATCAAAGTAATTTTCTATGGTCAGAATTTTTTGTTGTCGTTTGCTCATTTTCCTATTATTTGACTTTGAACTCTTTGTTAAAGTAGGGGTCTGTTTCCAGGGAGAAGAGCACACTGTCCCAAATTGTGGAGGTTTTATGCAGTTATTTTGAGAGATACTTCTAGGGACCTGTAAGTTTTCAGCTCTTCTAAGTTGATATGATCAAAGGAGAGTGTGTTTACTACTTTTCTGTCTCTGACCTGTGAGCAACCACAAGCACTCTTTTCTGCTTTGGAACTGTGAGGAGGGTCCTGCTCCACTATGGCTGCAAGTTCTGGTATGTTAGTGATTCTCCTCACCCTGGGACTGCAATTTAGGATTGCATCCTGAAACCGAGTATGGGCAAAGCAACAGAGCCCTGCCTCAGTGCTGGCAAAGAGATCCCTGTAATATTCTTCTTACAAGTTTTTTAATCCCTTATCATCTGTAGGCCGAGAGCTTCAGAAGCCAAAGCTGCTGTTTCTGATTCAGTGGTTCCCAAGGCTTGTTCCTGTTTTGCAGGGACCATGATCGTGATCCGCTCTCACCCAGGAACAAAAAAGTTTTTTTTTGCCAACTTTCCAAGCTGTCCTGAGCTGGAATATTGCTTCAATCTGTTTTTATGGATTCTAACACTCTAAAATTTGTTTAGAGTTATTATTTTAAAGCATTTTGAGGGGTTTAGGGGAGAGCAAGGATGAATCCCTGCCTTTACTCTGCCATCTTGGTGCCACCTCCATGATAATCATTTTCAAATGTTCCTTTTCTGCCCAATCTCTCTGCTGATTTCCAGTCTTTTATCCTTAGCTGCCTTTCAGACATCTCAAATTGAATGTTCAGTAAAACCTTGACCTCAGTATGTCAAAAACATAATTCATTCTCTTTCTCCTTAAATTGTCCCCCTACCCCACTTTCCTTATTATTATATAAGATAGCACCATCATCTCAGTCCCTCAGGCTTACAAGCTAGGAATGATCTTCATTTCCTCACTATATCTCAATAGCACCACTACCACCCTTCCAATATACAAACTGTTATTGACTCCTGTTAATTTTACCATTGTAATCTTTCTCCAACACATCCCTTTCTCTTCTTTAAAATTTCCATCATTCTAGTAGAGGCCTTTGACTATTGTAATAGTTTGCTGATGGGTCTGTCAGCCTCAAATCTCTTTCCATTCCAATCTACCCTCCAGTTAGCAACTAAAGTGAGTTTTCTAAGGCACAAAACCAATCATGTCACCCTATCCTCCTCAATAAACTCCAATGGCTTCCTATTGCCTCCAGAAGCAATTATAAAATGTTCTGTTTGCATTGCGAAGACCTTCATAATAGCACCTTCCTACTGTGTCAATCTTTACTTTACTCCCTGACACAAACTCATCAATCCAGTGACTGACCATTCTTGCCAATTCCACAAACAATACATTCAGTCTCTTGGTTCAGGCTCTCTGGCTGTCCTCCAAGTCTGCAAATTTCTTTCTCCTCTGTCCAGACTAGTGACCTCACTGGCTTCCTTTAAGTCCCAAGTAAAATTCTACCTTCTACAAGAAGCTTTCTGTAGTATATTCTTTCACATAGGAATTTTCCCAAGGAAAAGGTAAATGATCATTTGGAATAGATACTGTAGAGTGAGTTTTTATGTATTTATCTGAAGTTCTCTCCAACTTTTTTGTTCAGTGAATCTACATGTTAGGGACAATCTGAATAACTGACTTTTTATTGTTTATCATATTGGTCTAATGAAGTATGAGAGCCCATGACAATAACCTGAGGTCACAAAGATTATATCAATAGATGGGTCTGGCAGTTATCAAGTTTGGAATAACAACAGCAACAACAACAACACACAGCATATTTAGGGTTTACACTTTGCAAAGTGCTTTGTTTGAGGAACATCTTTTGATAAAACAGATTCTCTCTTATCCCATTGAATTATCATCTTCTCATTCCTCCCTTTCTCAGTCAAAAAGAAAAAAAGTCATCTATAC
>JAJPUD010000112.1:260849-273691 GCA_023553655.1 Myrmecobius fasciatus
ATTGGCTCCAAAGAAGAATTTCAGGCTGGTTACTTTGCATAGCCCTCCTTCATTTAAATTAAATTCATTTGAAAATCATTGAATCAACTTCCTGATGTTATGGTCCTCTGAGGAAAAAAAAAGGCAAAGAACAACAATTTGACACTGTCGATAACTTTCTCTTCCTGAATACTCTCTCTTCTAAGGCATTTCTTGACACTGTTACTGCTGTCTTCTCATTTTTCTCCTGCATATGTGCATATGATCCTTCTCAATTTTTTTTTTGTTGCCTTATTGGCCACATCACACTCAATCACTATATTTACTACCAACTCTCTTTCCCAGGCCATTTTTTCTTTCTACTCTCTTGGTGACTTCATCATCTCCTATGGGTTTAAATATCATATCAATGCAGATAAATCTAATACCAGTCTTTCCCCCTCAGCCTTGGTCCTGTATCATCAAATTCTTATATGTTTTAGCCTGATTGTCCCAGAGACATTTCAAATGCAACATGTGCAAAATACTTTTTTTTAATGTTTCATTCTAAATCTATTTTTCTTTTTCTTTTTTTTTTAAGCTTTTTATTTGTATAACATATGTATGGGTAGTTCCCCAACCTTGATCTTTACAAAGCTTTCCAATACAAATTTTACCCCCAGTCCCCTCCCCTCCCCTAGATGGCAGGAAGTCCACTACATGTTAATAATGTTGAAATGCTTGAGAAGTTATGCAAGAAAAATCCTATCTACAAGAAAAAAAAAAGAATCAGAGAAAGGCAACACAATGCAAGCAAATGTCAATAGAGATCATGAAAATGTTACGTTGTGGCCCATATTTCATGTCCCTCTTTCTGGGTGTATATGGTTTTCTTCAGTGAATAACTGGAACTGGTTTGAGACAATTCTTTATTGTAGAGAGCCACGTCCATCAGAATTGATCATCATGTAATACTGTTGTTGCTGTGCATGATGATCTCCTGGTTCTGCTCGTTTCACTCAGCATCAGTTCATGCAAGTCTCTCCAGGCCTCTCTGAAATCGTCCTGCTGGTCGTTTCTTACAGAACAATAATATTCCATAACATTCATATACCATAATTTATTCAGCCACTCTCCAATTGATGGGCATCCCTTCAGTTTCCAGTTTCTAGCCACTACAAAAAGGGCTGCCACATTCTTGCACATGTGGGTCCCTTTCCCTCCTCTAAGATCTCTTTGGGATATAGGTCCAGTAGAAACACTGCTGGGTCAAAGGGTATGCACAGTTTGACAACTTTTTGAGCATAGCTCCATATTGCTCTCCAGAATGGTTGGATCCGTTCACAGTTCCACCAACAATGTATTAGTGTCCCAGCCCTCCCACATCCCCTCCAACATTCATCGTTATCTTTTCCTGTCATTTTAGCCAATCTGACAGGTGTGTAGTGGTATCTCAGAGTTGTCTTAATTTGCATTTCTCTGATCAATAGTGATTTGGAGCAACTTTTCATATGACTAGAGATGGTTTTAATTTCATCATCTGAAAATTGTCTGTTCATATCCCTTGACCATTTATCTATTGAAGAGTGGCTTGAATTCTTATATATATGAGACAATTCTCTATATATTTTAGAAATGAGGCCTTTATCAGAACCATTGAATGTAAAGATGATTTCCCAATTAGATGCTTCCCTCCTAATCTTGTCTGCATTTGTTTTGTTTGTACAGAAACTTTTTAACTTAATATAGTCAAAATTATCCATCTGGTGTTCAATTAGGAGTTCCAAGTCTTCTTTGGACATAAATTTGTTCCACCTCCACAGGTCTGAGAGATAAACTATATTACGTTCCTCTAACTTGCTTACAAAGTCCCTCTTTATATCTAGATCATGAACCCATTTAGATCTTATCTTGGTATGTGGTGTTAGGTATGGGTCAAGCCCTAATTTCTTCCACACTAGTTTCCAATTTTCCCAGCAGTTTTTGCCAAATAGAGAGTATTTATCCCAAAAGCTGTGTTCTTTGGGTTTATCGAACACTAGATTGTTAAGGTTAATGCCTAGGTTGTCCTGATAACCTATCCTGTGCCACTGATCCACTGCTCTATTTCTTATCCAGTACCAAACGGTTTTGATGACCGCTGCTTTGTAGTATAGTTTTAGATCTGGTACAGCAAGGCCACCTTCATCTGCCTTTTTTTTCATTAATCCCCTTGAAATCCTTGACCTTTTGTTCTTCCAAATGAACTTTGCTACTATTTTTTCTAGATCTGTAAAATAATTTCTTGGGAGTTTGATTGGTATGGCACTAAATAAGTAGATTAGTTTGGGTATTATTGTCATTTTTATTATGTTCGCTCTGCCTACCCATGAGCACTTAATATTTTTCCAATTGATTAGGTCTGATTTTATTTGTGTGGAAAGTGTTTTGTAATTTAGTTTGTATAGTTTCTGACTTTTCCTTGGCAGATAGATTCCCAAATATTTTATCCTATCATCTGCTATTTGGAATGGAATTTCTTTTTGTATCTCCTGCTGCTGAACTTTGTTGGTAATATATAAAAATGCTGATGATTTATGTGGATTAATTTTGAATCCTGCAACTTTGCCAAAGTTGTGAATTGCTTCTAGTAGTTTTTTAGTTGAGTCTCTAGGGTTCTCTAAGTATACCATCATGTCATCTGCAAAGAGTGATAATTTGGTTTCTTCATTACCTACTCTGATTCCTTTTATCTCTTTTTCTTCTCTTATTGCTAAAGCTAACATTTCTAATACAATATTAAATAGTAATGGTGACAGTGGGCAGCCTTGTTTCACTCCTGATCTTATGGGGAATGGTTTTAGTTTGTCTCCATTACATATGATGCTTGCTGATGGTTTTAAATAGATGCTACTGATCATTTTAAGGAAAAGCCCATTTATTCCTATACTCTCTAGTGTTTTTAATAGGAAAGGGTGTTGGATTTTGTCAAAGGCTTTTTCTGCATCTATTGAGATAATCATATGGTTTTTGTTAATTTGGTTATTAATATAATTAATTATGGTGATAGTTTTCCTAATATTGAACCAGCCCTGCATCCCTGGTATAAATCCTACTTGGTCATAGTGTACTATCCTGGGGATGACTTTCTGTAATCTCATTGCTAAAATCTTATTTAAAATTTTTGCATCAATATTCATTAGGGAAATTGGTCTATAGTTTTCTTTCTCTGTTTTTACCCTACCTGGTTTAGCTATCAGCACCATATCGGTCTCATAGAAGGATTCTGGCAGTATACCTTCTGTCCCTAATTTCTCAAATAGTTTGTGTAGTATTGGAATTAATTGTTCTTTGAATGTTTGGTAGAATTCACATGTAAATCCATCTGGCCCTGGAGATTTTTTCTTAGGGAGTTGGTTAATGGCTTGTTCTATTTCTTTTTCTAATATGGGACTATTTAAATAATTTATATCCTCTTCTGTTAACCTGGGCAATCTATATTTTTGTAGATATTCCTCCATTTCATTCAGATTTTCAAACTTACTGGCATAAAGTTGGGCAAAGTAACTCCTAATTATTGCTTTAATTTCCTCTTCATTGGAGGAAAGTTCTCCCTTATCATTCTTGAGACTAACAATTTGATTTTCCTCTTTCCTTTTTCTTATCAAATTAACTAAAGGCTTATCTATTTTGTTGGTTTTTTCATAAAACCAACTCTTAGTTTTATTTATTAACTCAATAGTTTTCTTATTTTCGATTTTATTAATTTCTCCTTTTACTTTTAGAATTTCCAATTTGGTATTTAATTGAGGGTTTTTAATTTGTTCTTTTTCTAGTTTTTTTAATAATAAGCCCAATTCATTGATCTTTTCTTTCTCTATTTTATGCAAGTAAGCATCTAGAGATATAAAATTGCCCCTTAAAACCGCTTTGGCCGAATCCCACAAATTTTGGTATGTTGTCTCCTTATTGTCATTCTCTTGGATGAAATTATTGATTGTTTCTATGATTTGCTCTTTCACCCATTCATTCTTCAGGATTAGATTATTTAATTTCCAATTACCTTTTGGTTTATTTTCTCCTGGCCTTATATTGCATGTGATTTTTATTGCATCATGATCTGAAAAGGATGCATTTACTATTTCTGCCTTTCTGCATTTGATTTTAAGGTTTTTATGCCCTAATACATGGTCAATTTTTGTATAGGTTCCATGGACTGCTGAGAAAAAAGTAAACTCTCTACTGTCTCCATTCAACTTTCTCCATAGATCTATCATACCTAACTTTTCTAACAATTGGTTTATCTCCCTAGTTTCTTTCTTATTTATTTTGTAGTTTGATTTATCTAATTCTGAGAGAGCAAGGTTGAGATCCCCCACTAGTATCGTTTGGCTGTCTATTTCTTCTTGCATCTCTCTTAATTTCTCCCCTAGGAATTTGTGTGCTATTGCACTTGGTGCATATATATTTAGTATAGATATTGCTACATTATCTATGGTACCCTTTAATAAAATATAGTTTCCTTCCTTATCTCTTTTGATTAGATCTATCTTGGCTTTTACTTGATCTGAGATAAGGATTGCTACCCCAGCTTTTTTTTGTTCACCTGAAGCATAATAGGTCCTGCTCCAGCCTTTTACCTTCATCCTATATGTGTCACTATGTTTTAGATGTGTTTCTTGTAGACAACATATTGTGGGATTCTGGTTTTTAATCCAGTCTGATATCCGCTTCCGCTTTATGGGAGAGTTCATCCCATTCACATTCACAGATAGAATAACTAATTCTTTATTTCCTGCCATCTTATTTACCCAAGTTATGTTTTCCCCTTTCCTCTCCCCTTTCTCCCTTCCCCCCACCTCAGTACTTTGCTTTTGATGACCCCTCCCCCAAACAATACTCCCCTTTCCTTTCCCCTTTCTCCCTTCCCCCCTCCTCAGTACTTTGCTTTTGATGACCCCCTCCCCCAAACAATACTCCACCCTTTAGATCCCCTCCCCCTGTTTTTACTCCTTTCCCCTGATTCTTCTATTTTCCCTTCTATTAGTTTGTCCCTTACTTTTCCTCCTTTCCCTCCCACTTCCCTCTAGCTACAGACAAGTTTCTATGTGAAATCAAATGTCTGATATACACTTTTAGAGCCCAACCTGATGAGAGTAAGATTTACACAGTGCTCGTCTCCCTCCCCTCTTTCTCTCAATTATATTAGGTTTTCTTTGCCTCTTCAAGTGATTTTACCTTGTTTTTACCTCCTTTTTTTTTTAGATCTTATTTTACCACTTTTTCCCTCTTTTCCCCAGTATGACAACCTTTTCCCCTCTAGTTCTCTTTTTCATATTATCAAAGTAATATTTAGTTAATTATACCCCCAAACTTTGAGTATCCCCCTAGTAAAAATAAAGTTCTCAAGAGTCCTTTCCTTTTTACCTTTTTATGCATCTCTTGAGTTCCGTGTTTGGGTGTCGAATTTTTTGTTCAGATCCGGTCTTTTCATTAGAAATAGGTGGAATTCACCTATATCATTGAATGACCATCTTCTTCCCTGGAGGATAATGCTCATTCTAGCTGGATAGGTTATTTTTGGCTATAATCCAAGTTCCTTTGCCCTTCGGAATATCTGGTTCCAGGCCCTTCGATCCTTCAGTGTGGAAGCTGACAGATCCTGACAGATTCTAATTATTGATCCTCGGTATTTGAATTGTTTCTTTCTAGCTGCTAGCAGAATCTGTTCCTTGGTGCTATAGTCCTGAAATTTAGCCACGATATTCCTTGGGGTTTTAATTTTGGGGTCTCTTTCAGGAGGTGATCGGTGAATTCTTTCAATGGCGATCTTGCCCTTTGATTCTACAATCTCAGGGCAGTTTTCTTTCAGGATTTCCTGGAAGATAGTGTCCAGATTCTTTTTTTGATCGTGGCTTTCAGGAAGTCCAATAATCCTTAGATTGTCTCTCCTAGATCTATTTTCTAAGTCAGTTGTTTTTCCTAGGAGATATTTCATATTTTCTTCTAATTTTTCATTTTTTTGTTTTTGTTTGACTGATTCTTCAAGTCTTAGTGAGTCATTCACTTGCATTTGTTCAATTCTTATTTTTAAAGTGTTGTTTTCTTCAGTTACCTTTTTAAGTTCCTTTTGTAACTGGCCAATTTGTTCACTGCACTCTTTTTCCACTTCACTAATTTTATTTTTTAATAAATTGGTGTCTTTTTCATATCTCTTTTGCAGAGCATCATATCCTTCTTGCAAGATACTGTATCCTTCTTGCACTGATTTCAATTTATTTTCCCATTTATCCTCCAGCTCTCTTTTGAGGTTCTTTATGCAATCTTCCAGAAAGGCCTTTTGAAACGGGGACCAGTGGTGGTCGTGGCTGTTTTTTTCTGGATTTTTGTCTAAAGAAACCTCTGTATCTGAGGTCGTTTCTTTGCCTTGATAAAAGCTGTCTATGGTGAGAGCTCTCTTTTGCTTCTTCATCATTTTTTTTTTTTTTTAGACAGAGTGGATATCTCTTTAAGGTAGGGGAAAAAAAAAAACCCTCGGCTGAAGACGCTTTGCCCTGGGGCATTTCGGTGAGTTGACTTAAGGTGCTGGGCCGGTGGGGGCTAGGACTAAGTCCGAATTACTCCTTAAGCAAGGCAAGTCTGCCAGAACACCTGTCCCCAATCAGGGCAGAGTGTCCCGAGTGCCTCAGATAAACTCCAGGTGTTTGGAATTTGGAGTTTGGAGTTTGGAATTTCTTCCATGGTGAGCCGAGCTGAGTCCCACCCTCACTTCCGGCCTGCACAGTTGTCGTCTATTTATCTCTCTGTCCGAGTCCGACTAACCTGATATGAAGTTCTCCAGAGAACGGTGCCCAAATATTTCTGAGTTCGTTGACTTGAAGATCAGTTTAGAGGCTTATTTTATTGTTGATTTGAGAGAAGATCGGAGGAGAGGCAGAAAGTCACCTTTTCACTCCGCCATCTTGGCTCCACCCCCCCTCTAAATCTATTTTTCTTCCAAACTTCCTTATGTTTTAAAATGTATCACCCTTCTTTCATTATTTAACATTCTTAACCTTGTAAGTCTAGCATCATCTCCAACTCTTCTCTCTCCCTTTTCCTGCATATTTAATCATTTATCAATTCCTTTGGGTCTACTTTTATCCTATCTCTAAAACTCTGACCATTTCTCTTTACTTAAATAGCTAAAGTTTCAGTTCACACCCCTTTCACACACTTTTCACCTAAATTACCATAGCAGTCCTATGCTCAATCTAGCTCAAATCTCTCACCTCACAAGTCTGTCTTCCACAAAGCTGCCAAAATGATTTTCCTTAATCAGAGATTTATGTCACTTTAATGACTCCCTGCTACCACTAAGATAATACGTAAATATAGTGTGCTTTCTAGACCCCCCACACTGGGATGCCAAAATATACCATCCAGACTAGCTCTTTGGAGGATCTCGGGATCAGCCCGAGTCCTTGGTCTCGGTGGAGGAGTGATGAGGTTGAGACCCAAGAGGATGATCAAACATGGAGTCCATTTATTCCAAATTCTCTCATCCTTATATACCCTAATATCCTTATATAACCATAACACACTGTGCATGTGCGCTAACTATATACTGCACACTTGGAACCACATAAACAACTTGCTATTGTATGGAGATGACTCTTTGCCACTTGGTATCACACTGCTTTAATTACAGCACAGGTTGTCACAGCCTCTTGACTTCTCAGGAAGGCTGAGAGCCCTTAGGGGAGACGGGGAGCCAAACCAGACCTTGTCAGCAGGTTTCCTCTGGGCTGAAGGATCTTATACTTCACCCAGAGTTTCCCCACTCTCTGTGGCCCTCTACATGTAACTTTCTCACTTTGACATTAAAGTTCTTTACAATCTGATCAAAACTATGTTTCTAAGGTTCAAAGACAATTCTTATTCTCTTACACTCTTTGACCTAGCCCAGTTCTTCTTGTTTCCCCATACATGACACTCAAACTTTCCTATCTGTGCCTGTGAATTAATTATTCCCCTATAACTAATATTCATTCTTTCCACACCCCTCAAAAGCATTCTCTTCATTTAAAACACAGTTCAAACACCTCCTCCTACATGAAATCTTTCCCAATATTTTCTACTCTAATGTTCCATTTGGATTTCACTAAACACTTTAGCTTAAAAATGCCATCTTCCACTGCCTCCACAATCATCAACAGTTCTCTTGACCATTGCCTTGTCAGTAAACTCCAATGACTCTAGAGAAAAGAATTAGGCTGATGATTTCCCACAGCTCTGCTTTACTTATCAATTTAGGTGCAAATCATGAGAACCTGATGTTAATAGTTCTCTTCAAGAATGAAGGATGAACAGTAGCAGAAACAACATATAACATGTAATTGTTTCCCATTAAAACTCAAGTTCTTTATGAGGAAGTATTATTCCATTCTTTTTATCTAGTTTCCATAGCACTGTGACTGACATATGGAAGATGCTTCATAAAACTGATTGCTATTTGTTTATCAATTGATTGGAAATTTATAAAACAATGTAATGTGATAAAGAAATCTGAAGTTCAGTCTTGCTTATGTACTCATGTATCTGTTGCCTGAGGACTATCCTGGAAATACTGGAAGAGGCTTATCATGAAATTGGCGACTGGGAGTTGAAATTTCAGCCATGACAAAAAGTATCAACTAAAGTATGAAAGGTCCATGATTTTCATTGGTAAAGGAAATACACACATGTAGAAATTACAAATCCTTGGGGCATGTGTGATGAACAAGAGGTAGGAGGATATTGTATTGATAGATATGAAGGTAAAAAAAAAAACCAATAAGGAGTCATTAAAAACAGACTTCTTTTGCTTCATCCTTTTGTCTAGAAATGGTACTCATTACAGTGAATTAATTCTAGTTCAGCATGTCCTTTAAGATATTTTAAGATATTCTAAGCTTTTGCCTCTCACATCAAGAAAATTTATTATGAATTGCTTGAAATTTTTAAACTTTTGAATTTTTTTTGAAATTCAAGAATAAATATGTATTTAAACTTAAAACCACACTAAAACTTTTCAGATTTTCTGTGTACAGATTTATATACATGTGAGAGAGAGCTATATAACATACATTTATGTTCCTAGTGTGTTTTTTCCCAATTCAGATATATGTTGGTTTTGTGAAAAAAAATTAATGCATAATCATTCAATATTTGTTTTTTGTAAATAATCTTTATTCAAGAATTTTTACACATTTACAATGAATGAAAATCTCTTGAAATTGATTACTAGTCTGAAAGAATGATCTTGAATTCTTGACATCTGAGAAAATGTTCAAATAATTATTAGCAACTTTTATTTTACATATTTAACTGAGTTTACAAAGAAAAAAGTTCTAAAAGGTTTTTTCTTATATTTCAACAAAATGTGTACAAAATGTACAAAAGAATCGCACGTGTAAGAGGGAAACAGAAAATGATCAAAAACAATCTTTTTTTGTAGAGTTTAGAAGCTATCTATAAATCTAAGGCTCTTGAAGAAAGTAGAAGGAAAGAAAGATTATGAAATAGGAGGATGGAAATGATTCATTACTTCAGGTGTTTACTGTAGAAACTCTGACCTAGGAAGAAATTATATTTGAATAAATATCAATATTTATAGTATGACTAGTAACTGTAATAGCATTATACTGGACAACATAAGACATAAAACAGAAATAAAAATATTGAGAGGAAATTCTAAAAATGCAAATAATGCAGTACCATCTGTTCCTGAGAATGTATTGTTTGAGTCATGGCAGAAAATTGAATTTTGTGTACCAAAGAGATACAATAAATTAAAACCTATTCTTTTCTTCTTTCTCCATCTAAACTCCTTTAGAGATTATGCAAATGTGACTATGTGTACTATGCAACGTTTCACCATAAGCTTTCTCTTGTTCCCCTCTATATAAGAGCACTGATAGGCTAATATTATTCAATAACAATAACTATGATTTGCTATCAGCCCACATCACTTGAAAAATTAAATTGACCCAGACTTTAATGGGTGCTGAATGCTAGTTACTGAATCAGTATAAAAAATAGTTTATGGTTGATATCCCAGTTATTTAGTGTTTCTAGATCTTATAATATAAGAATTTCAATTCTCATGACTTTTTTTTTTTTGCATTTTGAAGTTATTTTGACATAAATCTGTTTTGTTTTTTGTTTTTGTTTTTGGTTTTTTTTTTTTGCTTTTTACAGTATCTTAGTTTCCCCCAGGATGCCTCCCCCTTCCCTCTTGCAAAGAGTCATCTCATATAATAAAGTCCCTTCTTAAAGAAAAACAAAACAAAAAAAAATAAGGAGAAGACTATTCATTGGCAAAGTCTGAAAACAAGCAAGGTGAAATATGTATGGGATTCTTACCTCCACAAAGGGATGATTGGGTAGTGTCCTCTCCTAGCTCTCTCTCTTTTTTTTTTTTAGTCAAGCCTAATCTTTCTAACTTTGCATTCTCATTGACTTTCAGAGAGTGTTGGAAATTCATTTATGAACTGTGGATTCTTTTCACAGTTTTGTTTACTTCTCGCATCTTAGCTCACATCCATGAAAGAAAAAAGAATAGCAAGGAGAACTCTACCTGGAAGTGTTTTTTCAAACTTCTTTTTGGTGGAGTCTCTTAGGGTGGGCATATGAGATAAGAGAATTTTGAAAATTGGAGTTTTATAGGACAAAAGAAAGTAGCAGCAAACCGAATTTTACATAAATGAATCTCTTTTCCTGATTTCACTCCAAATGCAATACTAAGGGAGATTAGTGATAGGATTCTGAACGACTCTGCCCTGATGGTATACTTACAAAAATTATGGGATTTTTTTTTAAAAGGACCCCCCCATTTTTGCCGCAATAAAATTAAACACAAGAAGTTTATGATAACAGGAAGTGGATTAAATTATTTAAAATCTTGAGAATATTTTAGTTCTCATGTTATATCCTGGTCGGCTGATTATCCTAGTTTTTGGCTCTTTCTGTCATGCTAGGAAGGTTCCAAATCCAAACTATGAAATGGGCTATTGCCCAAGCATCAGTCTAAGCAGTGGGCAATTTCTAAACATCAAAAATGGGTTCTGGGAATTTTGAAACAAAATAAATTCATTGAAAAAAAGTGTCAATGGATAAATCAATATGAATTAATTATTTGTTTACAAGTACAAAAACAAAAGTGAAACTGTTCCTATGCTCAAGGTACTTACATTCTAATGAAGTAGACAACTTGAAATCATATAAGTATAAACAAAATTAGTACTAGGGGGTTTTCAAAGAGAGGGCCCTAGCAACTGAGAAGGCAAAAAAAATCATTAATTTTAAAATGTCAAAAGTCATTAACTATAAAAGTAAACCAAGGATTCCAGAGATGGAAGTGAGGAAGAAGTACATTTTAGGAACTGGGGAGGAGGAAAGGAGGACAGCCAGTGCTAAGACATCTAAAATACCAAGGAATGGAAAGGATGTAATCACCACTGATACAGGGAGTGCTTTTACTTATGAAATAATGATCAATTAAAACAGAATAGGATAATATGAAAGAGTAAAACATTTTTTCTACAAATGCTATATTCCTTCATCTTATTTCTATTATCTTTTAATATCACATTTTTAAAAATTATATGACTGTTTCCTCTCTTACAAAGCTATCCCTTGTTGAAAGAAAAAAAAGGGGGGGAAGAAAGGAAGATTAGGAAGAAACAAGGGAAGGAAAAGTAGGAGGGAGAGAGGGAGGGAGAGGAAAAAGAGGGGAGAAGCAGCTCAGCAAAACCAATCAACATATCAATTATATAAGACAATATATGCAATATTTCACCCCCATAAAATGTCACCACTACAAAAACAGAAGGGAGTTGCATTGTCTCAATTCTTCTCTAAGGATAAACCTGGTCATTATAATATACAATGTTCAATTATTGTTTTTGTTTTTGCTACTGTCGTTCTTTCCATTTATATTGTGCCATTGTGTGTGTTGTTTTCCTGCATGGAAAATACTTCTAATGGTATTCTTTTTATAGCATTTCTCTCTCTCTCTCTCTCTCTCTCTCTCTCTCTCTCTCTCTCTCTCTCTCTCTATATATATATATATATATATATATATATATATATATATATATTTGGTAAGCTGAGTATCACTAAGGTGTAATATTTGTATGTTGTATGAATAACTCCACAAATCTCTGTGGTAAATGATTTCTCCTTGGAAACTTCTCCAATGACTGGGGGCAACTTCAGCAGGGACCTCATTTTTATTTTATCATGTGGCAGGCAGGCTATCCCTGAGGTATAGGGAGGACTAGTGAGCAAAGTGGCAACTGAGGGAGTCTCCTTTTTGAAATCAATTATCACTGTCTCACCCAACATGCATCTTAAGAAAGGAAGAAATAAAGTTCCCTGGGGCATTCTCACTTCAAGTTCCATGCCCTCAAAGCTTTCCCTGACATTCTATACCAAATTTAATTTATATAGATACTACAGTGCACATAAAAATGGAATTGTAGTCAGTAGCAAGTAACTTGCAATACTCAGAAAGTTTCAATTGACAGTCATGTGGAAAAGAAAGCCAGTTTTCACATATTTTTATCAGTAAACAAATAACACTAAGTAATCAAGGTTGTGTGAAGGGGTGTCTCAATATAATGGCATTGCTTCTTCTCTGGAGCTGTCATAAAGGACAACTGGTACTGCAGAGCCCTTCTCTGAGATGTACATTTATCTGGAAGACTGGGACTTTTCTTTTTATCTGCTATTCTCTTTCAGGGATTCTTAGACTAGTTTACAGGCCAGTGGGCAATCTAGCAGAGGTCCCTACTTTCCCAGAAACACAAAAAACAGATATAATTCCTCCTTCCTTCTCTCTCTCTCTCTCTCTCTCTCTCTCTCTCTCTCTCTCTCTCTCT
>JAJPUD010000112.1:273701-293059 GCA_023553655.1 Myrmecobius fasciatus
TCTCTCTCTCTCTCTCTCTCTCTCTCTCTCTCTCTCTCTCTCTCTCTCTCTCTCTCTGTCTCTCTCTCTCTGTCTCTCTCTCTCTGTCTCTGTCTCTCTCTCTTACTCTCTCTCTCTGTCTCTCTGTCTTCCTTTGTCTCTCTCTGCGTGTCTCTCTTGTATTTGTCTCTTTGTCTCTGTCTCTCTGTGTCTCTCTCCATCTTCCTATCACTTCCTTATCGGAGCCTAAAGTTCTAAATCACAGGAAAACACTTATAAGATCTAGGATAAGATGAACATGAATCTGGTAAGGATGGAACTCTTTAGCCTACCAAATATTCTCTGAATTTCTTTATTCTATAACCAAAAAGTTATCTTTCAATAATTTACCCATCCCCTATGGTTAGGAATGGGAAGGGAATGATGAGAATTACTCCGCTTTGGAAAAATTCTGACATGAATTTATATACATCATTAGTCTGTCTGTTTTCAGGAAGGACTTGTGGCAAGTAGCTTACAATCTGCCTTTCCTGTGTAGATGATTCTTGAAAGTGCTTATATTGCAAATTTGTAAATATCTCTTTAGCTGCAAACCCTCCAGCCACTCATTGACATCTTTGTTGAAAGGTTGTATTGGTCAGACTATTTTGTGGTATGTCTAAGTCACAATGAGCCTTATCAAAGTTTGTATAAATTTCATAGTTTGTATGCCATTGCTTTCCTCAGTAATTACTTCTAGAATTGAAGTTTAGAATTATGTTATTTGATTAAATCAAAAATGCTTTCTAAATAATATCTTCTCAAAATTAATACTTTTTCCTAGTCCAAAACATATATGTGCAGCTGGCAAGGAGAAGCACTGTGCTTCACGGTGGATTTTGCCTTGGGATTCACGTGTTTTGACAGTAAAACAAAGGTAAGATGTCAAGGAGTTCAATACTTTACACATAAATATTTCTAATTTTTAATAATCAGTTCTTAAATTGGAATTTATTAACTAATAGTTGAAGTTCCTTTATCAAACTAATGCATATTGATTTGGGATTGGGGGAATCAAGAAGAAAGACATTTAAAATATTAGTCAATATAGTTTAACATATACACCATGCTTGATAATATAGAGTATAGTTCTTTCTGATAAGCTGAATATTAAGGGTATTTTTCAATGTCTAAACCACTTGTCAAACTCAAATAGATATAGGTCCACAAATCTATACATAATTATCTCTGGTGGCTATATATTGACTGCATTTAGTTTTAAAATGTAATATTATGTTTTATTTTATTATCATTTATTTTGTTAAACATTTTCCAACTACATTTTATATGATTCAGCCTAACTAGGGAATGTTTGGGGTTGTATGGGGCTGTGTTTGACACCTCTAACTTTGGTCTTCAACTTAGCTGAGGAAAGTCATAGAAGAGTTGAGGAAACAAAGCTTAGCTACACATGCAAATGACAGGCAGAGATATACTTCTACCTATCCCTGCTCACATTAGCATTCAAGAAATGCTTATTTATATTCATTTTTTAAACTCACTGCCTGAGAATCCAAAGTATTAGCAAAGAGAGATAACATTTACTGATGAATATGGTTGAGGTAAGGAACAGAAGTTGTGGACATTCTAGACCTAACTAATCTTTGGAACCTGTATCTGCATCCCTTTAAAAATTAGGATTTGTTTAACAATACTTAGAGTGTAACTTTCTGCATTAAATTTTAAGTCTCTTGATTGTTTTTTTGACCCTTTTTATATTCCTAGCATTTAGCACAGTGCTTTGGAACACAATAGTTGCTCAATAAAGTTTTATTGGTTGGTTGAACAAAATAATGAACAGATTTCCCCTTATCTATCAATTTATCTATTTATGAATCCCTATTTTGACATGTGCAAGGAAAACTTCACTTAACAGATGTCCTCCTGACTCCAAGTCCAACGCCCTATCCACTGTGCCATTAAGCTGCTCCACTTAATATGTTAGTATTATTCTGTGGTGGATGGAATATTGCATATGAAATCAGAGAACCTGGGTTCAAATCTTAGCTCTGCTACTTACTATCTGTATCACCTCAGACAAGTTACCCTGCCTGAGCCTCAGTTTCCTCATCAATAAAACAAGAGAGTTAGACTAAATAAAATTTGAGGTACACCGCCAAAAAAACTTGATCTTTGTTAGTATGCTGCTATTACATGCCATTATTATATTTATTGAAATGCACATAACCACCTGATATGATCTCACTGATCTATTATTCTGTTTTGTACTTTTGCAGTATTTTAGCACAAGGTAAATGGATTAGCAAATCTGAAGGGGTTGGAAAACTGTCGATCAGTTTAGTTTTCTAGGAACCTTTTCAAATACAATTTTTAAAAAAATATCTCATCTGAATATTAAGTATCCAATGCAATCATTTTCTTTAAATCAGTTATAAAAGTTTATAACAAAGCCTCTTTTCTTATTCTTCTTGAGACTCCTGTATAAAGAACAGATCATATACTTATATTGCACTAGCCATTGGGTTATACAGAGTTCCATTTTTCCATGCATATTACTAGGATATTATCTCAAACAAGAATATCTTTGTTAATAAATAATAAACATCCAATAAGTCCTAAACATTCCAGAACTATCTAGGCTGTTAATATTCTAGATAATCTTTATACAATAGATAAAATAATCCCTGGTAATCTTACTCATAAATATGACTCAAGTTTATCCCAATTGATGGCTAAATATAATTGTGGAAGATAAAGGGCATCATGGAAATAGTAAAAATGAATTTTGGTGTCAAAGATATATATATATATATACACATACATATATACATATACAAAGATAGATATACATATACATATACACACACATATACATATATATTTGAGCCTTTAGGGTTTGTTGGTTTGTTTGTTTTTGCTTTTTTTGAAAATGTAATCTCAGGAAAGTCATTCTGTCTCCCTGAGTCTCAGTTTCCCCATCTCTAAAAAAAATGAGAGAATAAAATTAGGTATTCTATAATTTCCCCTCCAGTTCTACTGTCTTCTTTACATTGTTGGAATTTTGTAACAAAACATAAAAAACTTGACTTTGAATGTGAAGGACTTGAAAAATCTAGGATCTTTAAGAATCCAAGCCCGTTATGTTATAAAACTTATTTGACATTCTTAAATTCACATGACCTTCTGAGATTATCCTTAAAAATAAAATCATATAATAATCTTTCGTAAACCAAGAGTATAAGTTTCCTTTCATAACCTGATCCATTTATTTTATTTGTAGTCACTTTCCAGCCTCTAATTCTTTGATTATCATCAAACATGGTATTTATGTGACCATTTCCTATTTTCTATCTCAAGAATTTCACTTCTGGAAAACCAAATTGACATTTCCTAAGCTTCAATGGAATATACCTACCATTCACCTGACATGTTCAAGATCATCTTCTACAACTTATCCAAAAAGAGAAATATATTCAGTATGTTGTAATTCAGTTATTTCAGCCGTGTCCAACTCTTCATGATCCTAGTTTGGGATATTCTTAAGCAAAGATATTAAAGTGACTTACCATTTCCTTATCTAGCTTATTTTACAAATGGGAACAAAAGCAAAGAGTCCAGGGTCACACTGCTAGTAAGTGTCTGAGGCTGGTAAGTGTCTGAACTTATGAAGATTTCCTGATCCCAAACCTACTGCTTTATCCATTGTGAGACATAGCTTGACCTCTATTTAGTTTAAGCAAGAGTATATGTAATTATACTGCTTAACATTCTATATACCAATCTTTTGAACAAAGTATAGTAATCTTTACATATACCAGACAAATTATGTTCTTAGGACACTCTATTTTGATCAATTTATCCAAGATGCTTTTCATGAACATGATCAAGAAGATCAAGGGGCACTAGAGATATTTTGAATCCTGGTTGTTATTTCTAGTAGAATACATACATACATACATACATACATGTGTGTATGTGTATTTTTTTCACTTTATCATTCTCTGTTATTTGAGAAATCCATCCTCAAACTTGCACAGATTCTTTAACTTCAGTTTTTCGTCTGTGGTGCCTACTCTTCAAGTTGATGTGGCTCCTTATCTCTTTTAGCTTAAATTCTCAATCCCTTTCTCTCTAGTTCTCTATTTGCCTTATAAAGTTTCTCAAGACTTCTAATACAATTTTACACTGTCCTTCTCGACAGCATATGTTGATTCAGCATTGCCTTTAACACCAAAAAAAGAGGAATTTAGGACTATGTCCATGTATTTCTCAACAATCAAGGCTATTCAAGAACAGAATACACAAAGAGCTCTTTTTGTAGATGTAAAGAATTGGAAAATAAGTGAATGCCTATCAACTGGGGAATGGCTGTATAAGTTATGGTATATGAGAGTAATGGGATATTATTGTTCTATAAAAATCATGAACAGGGTGATTTCAGAAAAGCCTGGAGGGACTTACATGAACGGATGCTTAGTGAAGCAAGCAGAACCAAGAAAATGGTGTATACAGCAACACCGTGATTGTGTGACGATCAACTATGTTAAACTTAGCTCTTCTCACCAATTCAATGATCCAAGGCAATTCCAATAAACTTTGGATGGAAAATGCCATTTCCATCCAAAGAGAGAACTATGGAGACTGAATGTGGATTGAACCATATTATTTTCACCTGTTTTTTTCTTCTGTTTTTTGTTTGTTTGTTTGTTTTCTTTCTCATGTTTTTTTTTCTTTTGTT
Source organism: Myrmecobius fasciatus (assembly GCA_023553655.1). Taxonomy (NCBI): domain Eukaryota; kingdom Metazoa; phylum Chordata; class Mammalia; order Dasyuromorphia; family Myrmecobiidae; genus Myrmecobius; species Myrmecobius fasciatus. Next base: position 278,419 of record JAJPUD010000112.1, read on the forward strand.
CTGATTTTTCTCTCCCAATGTGACTCATGGAAATATGTAAAAAATTAGATGTACATATGTAACCTAGTTTTTTTTAATAAAGCTAACACCGATGCATTTAGAAAAGAACAGAATATGCAGTCTTTGAAGTATGTTTCACCCTTGTAAAAGGTACTAAAATAGAAACAAGCTTTTAGAAGATATGATGAAATAGCAAAATGATATTACATAATATATAGAAAGAAAAGAACACAATTCCTGACTGTCTAATTTAATCCACTCGGGGTATTATATTGATTAAGATCATCCCTAAGAACTTAAAAGAATTTGTACTCTTTGGAACAGTTTTAAAGGAGTTCACAATAATTAACAGCCCCCCCCCCCCCATCATAAGCTACTCCTTCAACTTACCTTCCCACTCATGAGTTATATGAACATGAGCTGGTCATAAGTATGACACATATTTCTAGGTTCTTGTAACATAATAGCTCATGAACTGCACCCAGAGTCCTTATAGGGCTCATGAAGGAAAATGCTATCCATATTCAGATAAAGAACTGATGAACTCTCAATGAATATCAATGCATGTTTTTTTTCACATTATTCTTTCTCGTTTTTTTTCTTTTGATCTGATTCTTTTTTCACAATTGTGACTAATAAGGAAATATGTTTTACATAATAACACATGTATAAATTATATTAAAATTACCTACTATATTTGGAAGAAGGGAAGGGAGGAAAGGAGAGAGGGAGAAAAACCTGAAATTCCAAATCTTGCCAAAATGAATGGTAAAAATTTTTGACATGTAACTAGAGAAGAAATATAAAAAAAAATAAGAAAAGAAAGAAATATGCCAGTTACTATACTACTAAGGGCTCAAAAACAAATACAATCTCATTTGATCTTTACATTAGTCCTGTAAGGTATGTGTCTATAATCTTCATTTTACAGATAAGGAAACTGAATCAAACTTAATTGATTTATCCAGGATCACTCAAGTAGTTAGCAACTGAAGCCAGACTTGAATTCAGGTCTTTCAGGTTTCACCTACCTGTCCCAAATTATATTAAACATGATAAAATGTGTATTTTTCTGTGACGTTCTGAATTTATTTAATTGTAATTAATTAATTGTTGTTTTTTGACTAGGAAATGGAAGAGCCAAAATATAGTCAGCTCTTTTGGTTTCAAGTTTAAATCAAAACTCAATTCTATTTCTGTGATCTCAGGTGACATTCATAATTTGAAAGATAACTATTATTTAGTATTTCTATAGAACTAAAGGAGGGTCTCTTTATTCAACATCCATCCCTAGCAAAGAATAATTCAAGGTTAAGAATTTTTAGGAGGAATACATTTTTTTTCATTTGCTTACCTGTGAGTCGATTGTCAATATGCCCCACCTGGACATAAATTTCCATAAAGCTAATAAAGTCACCTCTCATTACCCAACTCATAAATTAATGAATATAATAATTGTACAATTAGAATCTGGCAGCCAGTGCATAAAAGTGTGTTTAAGTAGAGCCATGTTTTATTGTCTTCTCTAACCATATAATGTACTCATTACTTGACCTAAAAATTTCTAGTCATTATTCTTAGTGACTATTCTTCATTTTTTAGAACTATAATGATGCATATAGCATCATTTAAATAAGCAGGCCTTCCTACTTTGTGTTGTCTGTCAGCAGTATGATTACATTTATATTAAAATGACATAATGGCTCCAAAGATGCCAGTATTGGATCATATTCTCTATTACAATATGTAAGCATAGGTATTTCTTTACAATTATTGACAATTCTTTATATTATTTTTGCTATTTGACATCTAGGCACATACTCCCACTCTTATCTTCTCAACATTTTAAAATGGTATCTTTAAAGGGGGTGCTATATTTGAGATCTTCTAAGCCTACCTTCTTGTCATAATCAAGCTTAGACCAAGAAAGAATTGTGGATTGCATTAATAGTGTAGTATTGATTTAGTAAGCCAATTGGAAAAAGTTGTTATTCATCAGATATCGCCAGACTCCTTTTGATCTTATGATGTACGGCTTCAGGGATATGCAAAAAAGGGATCTTATTAGATATCTATAGCCAGCCATATTACAAACCAGAGGAAAGCAAGCTTAATAGCTCATGTTCAAACTTTATACTCAGTTTTAAATTTCCAAAGAGTATGGTTAGCTTTCCCCTGAGACTAAAGTTATTATGCTTTGGTAAGCAAATAAGATACTGTCAAGAGAGTAGATTAATTCTTTCTAAAATTGAGTGCACAGTTCTGTGAGAAAGTAACTCTAATGGGGTTGCTCCTAAAAGCTGAGCTCATTTGCATAAGCTTTAATAGATCCCTAAAGTAGTTTGTATGACCTTGGCCAAGTCATCTGTGAAATAGGGATAAGCATGCTTTTAATAGCTAACAAAACTATATTGTGATAAGAAATTTGTATACCTTAAAGAATTATATAATGTGAACTTATCATTATTATTGAATCATAGACATTTAGAGATAGAAAGAGACCTAGAAGTCATTCTTCCAATATTCTGGGATTTATTTGGGTTTTTTGAGTTTTTTCCTTTTTTCTAAAGAGAGATTTTATTTTAAGTTATTTAAGTGGATCCTATATGCTTTAACTTTTTTTTTTATATAAAGCACCTTTACAGGTTTTATATAAAAACCTTTACAAACTTCCCAATGTTTTAGAATGCTACAACACCTTAGTTTAATGGAAATTTATAAATATATATTAATTAATAATATTTAAAATAAAATATTAAATGCAGATAAATTATTAATAATATTAACTATAATATGACTACATAAACATATAAATAAAGATTTACAAAAAATATATATTTTTACAGGCCAAAAGGTGGCAAGTCAAATTAAAATGCCCAATCCACTACCTACATTGCATTCCCATGCTTCCAAAACATTGACACTAAGAAAAAATTGTGGAAATTATCTAAAAATAAAGTCTTTTAATAAAAAAAATCACAGTTTTGTATAAAAATGCATTTATTTTGTAGTATACTTTACAGCAGTGGGAGGCATTTGTTATAATTTTTAAAAATTATAATTAAGGCTATCTTTTATCAAATGTATAGCCATGAAGTTTTTATTTTCTCTTTTTTAAAAATTAAAGGAGTAAAAATTTAAAGCATGTGTTTTCATATTTAAATACTTTAGTAAATCTTCAGTTATTTTCACAACACTGCAAAGAAGCAGTATTATCAACATTTTTCAACTTGGTCCAGGGGAAACTAAGGTTAAATGATTTACCCAAGGCCACTGATGGAGTTGGTGTCAGTCAGGATTAAAATTTTTCATTCTATTTGCCCTCCACTAGACCATGTCTTCTATACTGGAGCAATAACAGGGTGTTATGTGACAAAAGTTTTCCAGGCAAAGAAATGACATTTTCCTAAAGTTTTCAGTATAAAAACAGGTCCCTATGAGAGAGAGACACAGAGAAGAGAAGAGAAAAAGAAGGGTGAGGGAGAGATAGACAGAAACATGCGAGGGGAGAGAGAGAGACAGAAAGGCAGACAGAGACAGACAAACAGAGAGAGACAGAGACAGAGACAGACAGACAGAGACAAAGACAAAGAGACAGACAGAAAGAGATAAAAAGATCGAGACAGAGGGAAGGAGAGAAGGAGATGGAGGAGGAAAAGGGGAAAAGGAAGAGGAAGTGTGAAGAGGGAGACAGAGACAGAGAGAGGAAGGGAGGGAAAGAGGGAGAAAGAGAAAGAGGAAGAGAGAGGGGAAGGGAGGGAGGAAGAAGGAAATAGAGGAGGAGGAGAGATAAAAGGAGGAAGAAAAGGAGGAAGAGGTGAGAGAGAAGACAGACATACAGACAGAGACAGAGAGATAGAGAGGGTCATAGGGAAAGGGAGAATAGAAAGGTTATAATCAGATAAAAGAAAACTGTAGACAGAAATATAATGAACTAAACAGGTAATGATCTAATAAAATAGATAATATTTGTAAAATGCTTAGCACACTGCTTGGCATATGAATAAATGCTTATAGCTGCCTTCTATCCTTTCTTTTCTTCTTTCCTTACTCCCTTTTTTATTCTTTCTTTCCTTTCATCCTTCCTAGTATAGTACTAACTATAAAGGAAACTGTTGGATCTATGAAGAGATGTTTGAATTGATAAAAGGAGAAGAAAAAAACATAATGTACACTCCTCATAGAACAGGAGGGTGGTGTCATGGAAGACACCATGGACTGCTAGTCAGATAAGTTAGGTTCAAGTTTCTGCTCTGCTACTTATTAATTGCAAAGGCTTGAGTAAGCAAATCTGTCTCAGTTTAATCACCTGAGAGAAAATAAAAAAAAAATTTTTTAGCCTTATGGCTGTGTAGTGAGGAAGAAGTGAAGTCTTTAGAAATATGCCATATAGAAGTATTTTGTAAAAATAAAATGTTATATCACTATTGTAGCAGCAGCAGGGTAAATCTCTATGAAAACCTGAATTTCTTTAAATAGCATGTTCAACTTATTTACATTTTAAAAAATAACAGTAAATTTCAGTAACTTCAATGACAAATTACTAATTAATGTCTTTTTTTTTTAAACAGAATGTTCTCTGGAGGTTTAAATTCTCTCAACTTAAAGGATCTTCAGATGATGGGAAAACTCGAGTAAAGCTGCTATTTCAGAATCTAGACACCAAACAAATTGAAATGAAGGTAGGAAATGTAGCCTATCTTTCACAACAAATACCACCAAGGTGTCAAATTTCATTGGCAGAGGGATCAAAATGTCCATTCTATATGTGATAAAATAAATTCATACACCAGGACTTTTAGGGAAAGTCCTGGCCAACCAATGAGAATCAGATTGGTTTTGGTTTAAGACATGGTCCTTAAGAAATCTAGCCAGAGGGGTAGCTAGGTGGTGCAGTGGTTAGAGCACCAGCCCTGAAGTCAGGAGGACCTGAGTTCAAATCTGGTCTCAGATACTTCCTACCTGTGTGACCCTGAGCAAGTCACTTAACCCCAATTGCCTCAGCAAAAAGCAAAAATAAAGAAATCTAGCCAGAAAACCCCAAGATATCATCTTGGGAGGGGTCAGAGATGCAAAAGAAAAAAAATGTTTTTTAAGAGAATCTGTAGGTAAGGCTATGATACCCTATGGGGACAGAGGGAGGAAGAGGAAGAAGGGAAGAAGGAAAGAAGGAAGGAAAAACAGAATGGAGGAAAATCGAGTTGCCACATACAGATATCATGAATGACCAGCTGATCAGCAATGACCAACAGCATTCTGGACGCATTATACTCTCCCAAACTATAGAAGCAATTAGTATGTTCCCTGTTTCCTTAGTAGGTTCAATTCTCTAAAAATATATTGTGATATTTGAGATCTTATTAAACTGTTGAAAGTTGCAGTTGCTATTTCAAAACCTCAAGGTCACTAGTTTTGATGTCTAATAAGACACTCTAGTACTCTAATGTAATATGTGCACTTACTAGTAGCATCCATTGTTCTAGAGAGTTACCATCTATAATGGAAATATCTGACCTATGGGAATGGCTTTGATAGAGTTTTATCTCTTTGAGAATATTAGTAGATTATATCTTTTAAATATTCAATCTATTCTCAGTTCCCTGGGATATTAGAAGTTATGATGTCATCGACAATTTTTATAAATCCAAAATTTATGCATTTGACTTGAAAACATTAACTTTTTTAAAAAAGGAAAACTTTTCTTTCAAGTTGCATTTTTCTTAAATTAGCATTTTTTCATTCTAACTACGAGAGTATTTTATGGGGGAGGAGGGTGATCTAAATAGCTAAGTGGTAGAAAGGAGACAAGCTAGAAAATAAAGTACCATAAATTTCTCACAAATTACCTTACAAACACATTGATAACCAAAAGTTGGTTTACCTGAATATTATTTTTAAACTCGAGTTTTACATTCCATAATTTTTCAGTGTTAGAAAGAATTAATTAATGAGTGAAATTAACAGAGTGCTTCCCATGATAATTTCTAGAAAGTAAGTATAATAGGTATGAGAAGGGAGAAAAATGGAACTGAATTATTAAATAATTTTTATTTATATTATTTATATTATGTTTAAGAGAATTTTGCATGTTGTATGGGAAACATTGGTTTTTTAGTAGTCAGGAGGTAAAATTATTTTCTTTAAACCTCAATTAACTAGATTTTTGTTGTTCTTTATTGAGAATGACCCTGCAATTTCTTTTTATTTTAATGTGAAAAAAAATTTCTAAATTCCATTTTGTCCAGTATAATAGTGGAAACAGTGATGAAAATTGAATCTTGGGTGTTAAAGGACATTAAATCTCAGGGCCTATATTTTAATCATTAATACTAATTTGAAGTTCTCTTAATTTTGTTGTTTGGAGTGATTTCAGAATATATATCATAGGATCTTTTAAAAAATAAATAAATATTTAATTAAAAATGGAGGAGGGTATTCAGCAAGTATAGGTATTGAGGTTATCTTGAGTTAATTTAGCTCCATGAAACTCTCTTGCCTGAGTTACCTAGTATGATCCAGAGAGTCCATTGGAATTCATTCTTGCTATTGGGTATTTAAGAATTGAGAAAGTAACATAAAAACTTTTAGTCCCCTGCATCAACCAAGTCTCAAGTATGTCTCCCTATCTTTTTTCCCCTGAGGCAAGAAGGTCTGAGACTAGATTTGAACTCAGGTCCTCCTGACTTTGGTGCTGGTGCTCTCTCCACTACATCATGTAGATGCCCCTCTCTATATTTTTTTTTAAGGAAAAACTAACAATTTGCATTGGGATAAAGATTCAGATGTTGTTTATATCACTCTTAGTATCAGGAGACATCTGAGTTTGACTCCTGTCTCTTATATTTGCCAGCAAGATGATTAGGTTGAATCTGCTTTGTCTTCTCTGGGCCTTAGTTTCTTCATCCATAAAATGGAAATAATATGACTTGTAATGCAGTGTTGTAAAGAAGAACTGAGAAAATGTTTAACAAATTTGATTTTTTTAAAGTCAAGGATGGATTAGCAGGGTTCAACTTCTAAAAGGGCAGCTATGTGGTATAGTGCATATATCAGACCTGAAATCAGGAAGACCTGAATTCAAGACACTTAATAGTTACGTGACTGGGTAAATTCCTTATTCTGTTTGTCTTAGTTTCTTTTTTTTGGTTTTTTTTTTTTTTTTTTTTTTTTTTTTTTTTTTTTTTTTTTTTTTTTGTTAAAGCTTTTTATTTGTATAACATATGTATGGGTAGTTCCCCAACATTGATCTTTACAAAGCTTTCCATTACAAATTTTACCCCCAGTCCCCTCCCCTCCCCTAGGTGGCAGGAAGTCCACTACATGCTAATAATGTTGAAATGCTTGAGAAGTTATGCAAGAAAAATCCTATCTACAAGAAAAAAAAAAAAGAATCAGAGAAAGGCAACACAATGCAAACAAATGTCAGTAGAGATCATGAAAATGATATGTTGTAGTCCATATTTCATTTCCCTCTCTCTGGGTGTATATGGTTTTCTTCAGTGAACAACTGGAACTGGTTTGAGACAATTCTTCGTTGCAGAGAGCCATGTCCATCAGAATTGATCATCATGTAATACTGTTGTTGCTGTGTATGATGATCTCCTGGTTCTGCTCGTTTCACTCAGCATCAGTTCATGCAAGTCTCTCCAGGCCTCTCTGAAATCGTCCTGCTGGTCATTTCTTACAGAGCAATAATATTCCATAACATTCATATACCATAATTTATTCAGCCACTCTCCAATTGATGGGCATCCCTTCAGTTTCCAGTTTCTAGCCACCACAAAAAGGGCCGCCACAAACATTCTTGCACATGTGGGTCCCTTTCCCTCCTCTAAGATCTCTTTGGGATATAGGCCCAGTAGAAACACTGCTGGGTCAAAGGGTATGCACAGTTTGACAACTTTTTGGGCATAGTTCCAAGTTGCTCTCCAGAATGGTTGGATCCGTTCACAGTTCCACCAACAATGTATCAGTGTCCCAGTTTTCCCACATCCCCTCCAACATTCATCGTTATCTTTTCCTGTCATTTTAGCCAATCTGACAGGTGTGTAGTGGTATCTCAGAGTTGTCTTAATTTGCATTTCTCTGATCAATAGTGATTTGGAGCAACTTTTCATATGACTAGAGATGGTTTTAATTTCATCATCTGAAAATTGTCTGTTCATATCCCTTGACCACTTATCTATTGAAGAGTGGCTTGAATTCTTATATATATGAGACAATTCTCTATAAATTTTAGAAATGAGGCCTTTATCAGAACCATTAAATGTAAAGATGATTTCCCAATTTGATGCTTCCCTCCTAATCTTGTCTGCATTTGTTTTGTTTGTACAGAAACTTTTTAACTTAAAATAATCAAAATTATCCACCTGGTGTTCAATTAGGAGTTCCAGGTCTTCTTTGGACATAAATTTATTCCCTCTCCACAGGTCTGAGAGATAAATTATATTACGTTCCTCTAACTTGCTTACAAAGTCCCTCTTTATATCTAGATCATGAACCCATTTAGATCTTATCTTGGTATGTGGTGTTAGGTATGGATCAAGCCCTAATTTCTTCCACACTAGTTTCCAATTTTCCCAGCAGTTTTTGCCAAATAGTGAGTATTTATCCCAAAAGCTGGGGTCTTTGGGTTTATCGAACACTAGATTGTTAAGGTTATTGCCTAGGTTGTCCTGATAACCTATCCTGTGCCACTGATCGACTGCTCTATTTCTTAGCCAGTACCAAACGGTTTTGATGACCGCTGCTTTATAATATAGTTTTAGATCTGGTACAGCAAGGCCACCTTCATCTGCCTTTTTTTTCATTAATCCCCTTGAAATCCTTGACCTTTTGTTCTTCCAAATGAACTTTGCTACTATTTTTTCTAGATCTGTAAAATAATTTCTTGGGAGTTTGATTGGTATGGCACTAAATAAGTAGATTAGTTTGGGTAGTATTGTCATTTTTATTATGTTCGCTCTGCCTACCCATGAGCACTTAATATTTTTCCAATTGATTAGGTCTGATTTTATTTGTGTGGAAAGTGTTTTGTAATTTAGTTCGTATAGTTTCTGACTTTTCCTTGGCAGATAGATTCCCAAATATTTTATCCTATCATCTGCTATTTGGAATGGAATTTCTTTTTGTATCTCCTGCTGCTGAACTTTGTTGGTAATATATAAAAATGCTGATGATTTATGTGGATTAATTTTGAATCCTGCAACTTTGCTAAAGTTGTGAATTGTTTCTAGTAGTTTTTTAGTTGAGTCTCTAGGGTTCTCTAAGTATACCATCATGTCATCTGCAAAGAGTGATAATTTGGTTTCTTCATTACCTACTCTGATTCCTTTTATCTCTTTTTCTTCTCTTATTGCTAAAGCTAACATTTCTAATACAATATTAAATAGTAATGATGACAGTGGGCAGCCTTGTTTCACTCCTGATCTTATGGGGAATGGTTTTAGTTTGTCTCCATTACATATGATGCTTGCTGATGGTTTTAAATAGATGCTGCTGATCATTTTAAGGAAAAGCCCATTTATTCCTATACTCTCTAGTGTTTTTAATAGGAAAGGGTGTTGGATTTTATCAAATGCTTTTTCTGCATCTATTGAGATAATCATATGGTTTTTGTTAATTTGGTTATTAATATAATTAATTATGCTGATAGTTTTCCTAATATTGAACCAGCCCTGCATCCCTGGTATAAATCCTACTTGGTCATAGTGTACTATCCTGGGGATGACTTTCTGTAATCTCATTGCTAATATCTTATTTAAAATTTTTGCATCAATATTCATTAGGGAAATGGGTCTATAGTTTTCTTTCTCAGTTTTTACCCTACCAGGTTTAGCTATCAGCACCATATCGGTCTCATAGAAGGATTCTGGCAGTATACCTTCTGTCCCTATTTTCTCAAATAGTTTGTGTAGTATTGGAATGAATTGTTCTTTGAATGTTTGGTAGAATTCACATGTAAATCCATCTGGCCCTGGAGATTTTTTCTTAGGGAGTTGGTTAATGGCTTGTTCTATTTCTTTTTCTGATATGGGGCTATTTAAATAATTTATATCCTCTTCTGTTAACCTTGGCAATCTATATTTTTGTAGATATTCCTCCATTTCATTTAGATTATCAAACTTACTGGCATAAAGTTGGGCAAAATAACTCCTAATTATTGCTCTAATTTCCTCTTCATTGGAGGAAAGTTCTCCCTTATCATTCCTGAGACTAACAATTTGATTTTCCTCTCTCCTTTTTCTTATCAAATTAACTAAAGGCTTATCTATTTTGTTGGTTTTTTCATAGAACCAGCTCTTAGTTTTATTTATTAACTCAATAGTTTTCTTGTTTTCGATTTTATTAATTTCTCCTTTTACTTTTAGAATTTCCAATTTGGTATTTAATTGAGGGTTTTTAATTTGTTCTTTTTCTAGTTTTTTTAATAATAAGCCCAATTCATTGATCTTTTCTTTCTCTATTTTATGCAAGTAAGCATCTAGAGATATAAAATTACCCCTTATAACAGCTTTGGCCGTATCCCACAAATTTTGGTATGTTGTCTCCTTATTGTCATTCTCCTGGATGAAATTATTGATTGTGTCTATGATTTGCTCTTTCACCCATTCATTCTTCAGGATTAGATTATTTAGTTTCCAATTACCTTTTGGTTTATTTTCTCCTGGACTTATATTGCATGTGATTTTTATTGCATCATGATCTGAAAAGGATGCATTTACTATTTCTGCCTTTCTGCATTTGATTTTAAGGTTTTTATGCCCTAATATATGGTCAATTTTTGTATATGTTCCATGGACTGCTGAGAAAAAAGTAAACTCTCTACTGTCTCCATTCAACTTTCTCCATAGATCTATCATACCTAACTTTTCTAACAATTGGTTTATCTCCCTAGTTTCTTTCTTGTTTATTTTGTAGTTTGATTTATCTAATTCTGAGAGAGCAAGGTTGAGATCCCCCACTAGTATCGTTTGGCTGTCTATTTCTTCTTGCATCTCTCTTAATTTCTCCCCTAGGAATCTGTGTGCTATTGCACTTGGTGCATATATATTTAATATAGATATTGCTACATTATCTATGGTACCCTTTAATAGAATATAGTTTCCTTCCTTATCTCTTTTGATTAGATCTATCTTGGCTTTTACTTGATCTGAGATAAGGATTGCTACCCCTGCTTTTTTTTGTTCACCTGAAGCATAATATTTTCTGCTCCAGCCGTTTACCTTCATTCTATATGTGTCACTATGTTTTAAATGTGTTTCTTGTAGACAACATATTGTGGGATTCTGGTTTTTAATCCAGTCTGCTATCCGCTTCCGCTTTATGGGAGAGTTCATCCCATTCACATTCACAGTTAGAATAACTAATTCTTTATTTCCTGCCATCTTATTTACCCTCGTTATGTTTTCCCCTTTCCTTTCCCCTTTCTCCCTTCCCCCCTCCTCAGTACTTTGCTTTTGATGACCCCTCCCCCAAACAATACTCCCCTTTCCTTTCCCCTTTTTCCCTTCCCCCCTCCTCAGTACTTTGCTTTTGATGACCCCCTCCCCCAAACAATACTTCACCCTTTATATCCCCTCCCCCTGTTTTTATTCCTTTCCCCTGATTCTTCTATTTTCCCTTCTATTAGTTTGTCCCTTACTTTTCCTCCTTTTCCTCCCACTTCCCTCTAGCAACAGACAAGTTTCTATGTGAAATCAAATGTCTGATATACACTTTTAGAGCCCAACCTGATGAGAGTAAAATTTACACAGTGCTCATCTCCCTCCCCTCTTTCTCTCAATTATATTAGGTTTTCTTTGCCTCTTCAAGTGATTTTAACCTTGTTTTTACCTCCTTTTTTTTTTAGATCTTATTTTACCACTTTTTCCCTCTTTTCCCCAGTATGACAACATTTTCCCCTCTAGTTCTCTTTTTCATATTATCAAAGTAATATCTAGTTAATTATACCCCCAAACTTTGAGTATCTCCCTAGTAGCAATAAAGTTCTCAAGAGTGTTTGTCTTAGTTTCATCATCTGTAAAATGAACTAGAGAAGGAAATGGCAAACAACTCCAGTATCTTTGCCAAGAAAACCCCAAAAGGAGGATAAGAGGGTGTTGAATATGACTGAAACAACAATAAAAGCAAACTTTTTAGAAAGAAGAAAGTGTGGGTCAGCTAGGTGGTGCAGTGGATACAGCACCAGCCCTGATGTCAGGAGGACCTGAGTTCAAATGTGCTCTCAGACACTTAACACTTCCTAGCTGTGTGACCCTGGGCAAGTCACTTAACCCCAAATGCCTCAGCAAAAAAGATAAAAAAGAAAAAGAAAGAGTCTATCAGAATATTGCTAAAAGTAACATGAAATACTTCCCCTAAAAATAGTTTAATGTTTTTGTAAGGAATAGTGGACCCTCTAAATTAGCTGAAAGATAACTAGCCTTGCTTTTGTGACTGGTTCAAATGCATAAATGTTTGATGCTTTTGTATTTACATATAACCATAAAAGATAGATTAGCCTGCAAAAGCAAAGACCAGTTCAATGGATAATAATTAATCTAATGAAATGAAAAAATCAGATGAATTTTTCACATGTTCAGTGTCTGTGATGATAATTCTCTGGAAAAAATAATTTCTTTGCCATGGAAGAAAAAGATTAGTATGTGACTTAGAATGTAGGTAATTGAGAGTTGAACTTGTTTCAAGAGTAGATTAAAAACTTATTGAGGACTTGAAAGAATAGAAGTAATTTGGCATGTTTCTGAAGCTGAAGCTGAATCCTCTGCACTAAGCTTCATCAGCAAAGAGCCCTGGGATCCATAGCATTTATTATTGATAGGAGTGAAGCTGTTCTGCTGCAACGATGATTGTCAAGTAGCCAGATTGTACAGAGAAGGAGGGAAAACCAAGACAAAATGTCATTAAACAGAAAATTTCAAATCCCTTGTGTGCATGACTGAAGAAACATAGAATGTTCATTACAGCTGGTAGTACAGACTAAGAAGTCAAGAGTTAAAGAATTAAAAAGAAATTTATGAAACAAGGCTTCTTATCCTTGATATACTCCCTTCTCTCAAAAAAATCTATTTCTGCAAAAATCTAATTCTGTTAATTTGGGCTTTGGCCTGTACTTGAGAATGTTAAAAATAAAACACAGCTTACTTGAACCTTCAAAATAGTTTATCAAATGGAAATTCTCAACAGTGCAACAAGGTAGCCTCCATTATAAAAAGTGGATATGATGGATGCCTTTAGTTTTCTGTTGTAGCTTTATGCTCCGCCTGCACAAGAACATTGAATCATTTGAGACATTTCCAGGGAATTAGGTTCTTTAGTCAATGGGAGTCAACCCAACAGAGTAATATTTTTAGTTTTTTAGGAAACCAGGGACAGCCACACAAAATGTCTCATGACTTTCTTTAATGACAACTATTTTTAGAATGTTTGAAGGATGCAAAGGCATTAAAGAAATTTTGGACTGCTTCAAAGACAAAAATATTCAGACAACTTGCTAATTGCTTTTCCTTTTTTAATCAGACCTGTGATTTCATCAATATAAGGAGCACCTGGTTAGCAATTTTCCTCATCAAAGCAAATAAGTAAATGCCATATATATCTTGAATGAAGGAATGCTGCTAAAATCCCCTCCATTGCTACATAACCATACTCAATGCAGTGTGAAAAAAAATGAATTCCACAAATCTAGTTTCAAATCCTAGTCCTACTTCCTATTATTTTTGTGACTTAGGGAAAATCATTTGATCTTTCTGAGCCTCATTTTCCTCCTTTGTAAAATGAAAGATTTGTACTTTACTATCTCTAAGGTCCTGATCCTATGATTCTGATATGTAATGTGTATATTGAGCAAAAGATGTAGGACTTGCTATGGATTTGGACAAACTTAATCAAAACCTGAACCCTTTCTAGATTCTCTATTCTTATAAGAATTGAAATACAGTAAAATACTCTAGATTGTATAGGAATGGATATCAGATTTTTATGATCTATAACACAAGGTTCACCCAAGAGGCCAAGCAGAGGGCTCAAAGATGATTTTGTGACATATCTATGACGACCAAATATAGCATTGTTGTCAGTGCCATAGACTTCTGGAAGCACAGCAGATACCTGACACTCTGCTGTATTCCTAAGCAAATATATAGTGTAGAAGAAGCCACCCAGGAACATCAGACTACTTCAGTCATAATGTTCATCCATGGAGAAATCTTTCCTAGCTCACTTTTATTCAAAATAACATGTTTTGCTGGATGATAAAAAGGACCTATTTATACCAATATTCCAATGTCGCTCTGTCTGTGTCTGTCTGTCTGTCTGTATCTCTGTGTCTGTTTCTGTCTTCCTTTTTTTCTCTTTCTTTCTCTGTTTCTTTCTCTATGTGTGCCTCTCTGTCTCTGTTTCTGTCTCTATTTCTCTTTTTTTCTCTCTTTCTGTTTCTCTGTGTGTGTGCTTCTCTCTGTGTGTGTTGTCTCTGTTTCTGTGTCTTTCTGTCTCTTTCTCTGCCCTTCTATTTCTGTCTTTCTGTCTCTCTGTGTGTTTCTCTACCTCTATCTCTTTCTTCTGTTTCTGTCTCTATCCATCTGCCTCTCTCTCTCTCTCTCTCTCTCTCTCTCTCTCTCTCTCTCTCTCTCTCTCTCTC
>JAJPUD010000112.1:293069-526920 GCA_023553655.1 Myrmecobius fasciatus
CTCTCTCTCTCTCTCTCTCTCTCTCTCTCTCTCTCTCTCTCTCTCTCGCTTGTTCGCTTACTCACTCTCTCTCTCTCTCTCTCTGTCTTCCCCCCCCCTCTGTTTTTCTGTTTCTCTCTCTCTCTCCCACAGGACTATTAGGCTTTTATTACTATGATAACAGAAAAATAATCATTTCTCTTTTGATTTTATTTCTTCATTGAATGAAAACTTTCTTTTTCATAACTTACTAAATATTTAGTAGTTACTGCTATGAATAAATAATTAGATGTTTGATTCTGAGTTAGTTAAAAAGAAGCATTAGCTTTTCTAAGGAACAGATATTTGGTAATAAAGAGAAGTGCATCAAGTGGGGAAATTAATTTTTGCTGCTTTAGTCTGATATCTCAGAGATGCTTCACTTGAATGCTTCAAACAACTTAATTTATAGAATTTGGCTACACTCACTATATGTCTTATGTTTCACTAAATGAAAGTCCATAATTCCCCATGAGATATAGCTAAATGAATAATCTATCCAGAGAGAATAAAACCAAGTACATTTAAAGAGGCATGTTTAGTCACTTTTCTGAGGCCTTATAGAGCCTTCCATTTGTGTTCTCAGCTTTCTCACTTTTATAACCAATTGGTAGTAAGATAGCACATTCCTTCTGGTAAAAGTTGCTACATATTCTCATGTGAGTCCACACTAATCACCTCCTACTTGGTCTTTCACTTCCCTTATTTCTCCTGCATATGTCTGTCATCTTCCTCATGTTTGACCTTCCTCTGATAAGTTTATTCATATAAAATAAAACATTCATTGGCTCCCTACTTCTTCCCAAATAGAATATAAAACCCTAATTTTGGAATTTGGCGTGTCCATAATCCAGCTCTCATCTAGATGAGCCTTACATTATTTCCCATTGAGCATTTTATGTTCCAGTCAAGCTAGAATATTTAGAATATATTAGGCACCCTCTACTTCCATGCCTATTTCCTTTTAACTCTTCTCTGTACTTTAAATGGATTCACACCCCTGAGAACATTATATTTAGCATTGAAAACTAAACTTATCACATGTACTATTTCCTCCATGAAGCCATCTCTCTCTTTTAATGTACAAATAAAAATCATCTTTCTTTCTTTTAATTTTTCACAGTATTTTATCTGGACCTCTTTTGCACTTTGTTCTCTCTCTTATATCAGTTATTTTTGTACATCTTCTTCCCATTAATTTGTAAACTTCTTGAAGTCAGACTCAACATCATATCTATCCTTGTAGCTCCAATACTTAGCAAAGAACTCTGAACATAATAGATGTCTAATCTATATTTTTTAATGAATAGGACAGTGATGATTATAAAGAACCAGCAGGTCTTCCTGACTGCAGGTGGGACTCTCCATCCATTGCACCATCCAGCTGCTTCAATTTACATTCATAAAGCTTAAAGTTACAAAGATGTCATTTTAAGATTAATGTCAGGAAAAGCTTCCTAATAATTAGAGTTGTTCAAAAGTAGAATGAGCAATCTTAAAGGATAGTGGTTCTTATCTTTGGAAGTCTTCAACTAAAGATTCCCTGAAATTTGTCAGGTTTTTTAGAGAGAATTCCTAGACTATATGGAATAGATTAGATGACTGCTAATATTCCATATAATGCTAAATTTTTTGTTATTCAATGAATGATTGTATGAGGCTAAAAGTTAAAGAACGTCTTCACTATACATGTTGTAGGACATTTTGTGACTGAATTATCAACTTGACATATCACTTTTAATTCTATGGAACTAATAAGAGCCATACTGAAATAAACTTCTCTCTATGCATGAAAGCCTCCTATTCATCTTTTCTCTTGCTTTAGAATTAATTACCATTACAGGAGAAACACACTGACTCAAGAGCATGAGAAATTCAAATGCTTCCTATTATGTGTGACTTTAGGCAGGTCCCTTAACTTACTTGGATCTTATGTGCTTCATCTGTAAAATGAGGGGCTTCAACTAGATAGCAGCTGACAACCCTTTTGGCACTGCATCTTTGATCCTAGGATCCTGCAACAATGATATGTGGCATAGAGATTAACTATTGGCTCACTATATCCAATGTACAACCAAAAAAATAACATGAGTCAATAAAGAAGTTTGTTTTAGGAAATCAGAGAAATAAGTTCTAGTGTTAACTTTACTACTAACTCTCAGGATGATCCTGAATAAATTACTTTGTCTTATCTAGATTTCAGTTTCCTCCTGTTTCAGATGAGGGAGTTGCTCTAAATGACATCTAAATTTTTTTTCCCCACTTCTAATAATCCTATGATCTTTTCCCACAAATTCAAAACTATTAAAATATAGGCCCCAAACAAACATTTAAGTCTGTCAATGAATTGTGTTTTTCCTGGGTATTTGTGGGAAGTCAAATGTAGATTTAGAGGTATATTAGTGTAAAAGGAACATTTAGAAATTGTCACTTGAGATATTTCCATTTGTGTCAGTTCTGGCTAAAGAAATCCACCACTTTAAAATTTTAGAATTCAAAGTGCTATCTTCAGTTCAATTTGTATAGAAGTGCAAAACATTTGCACTGAACAAATCACTCACTGGAAAATGTTTTATTCTATAAGATAAAAATGCTGGATGATGAACATGATATATACATCAAGGACTTGGAAAAAGAAAGAAAGATTAGCTTGGTTTATGATTTTAGTTTTATTTTTTCATTATATCTTCTTGGTGGCATTTTATATCCCAAGTAATTTAACTAATGAAAAGATAATTATTTAACTTAGTAATTTAGTTTCATATTATATTTATGTATGATATATGCTTCTTAGTTATATATTAATTCAATAAACATTTTAGGTGTCTACTATGTGCCAGGCATTGTGTTTTGTGTGTGTGTGCGTGTATATACATACATATATACCGTATGTATAAGTGCATTAAAACTTAGCTATACATAGTTAGATGAGTAGTCGATTAAATTTGATTGACTAATTGATAGGTATAGATATAGATCTATGTTGATGATTTCTTTTCTGTGATGTTTCATTTACATGATATTTATTCTATGACAATATAAACCATCCCAATTCTTTGAGAACATTGAAAGAACAAATAGAAATAAAAATAGGAATTATAGGGAAATATTGTAATTATTTTGTTAAACTCCTCAACTATATACAACATAAATGTCATTTATAGTGACCTAACAGTTGCATTCACAAGAGTCAAGGATGTTGCCACCCTGATTACAAATTTTTTTTTCATTATGTCTTTAGCACTTAAATTTAAACTTCAACTGCCCCCATTAATACAGAGATTTTAAAGGAGTTTCTCTTGGCTTTTCCTAAATTTTATAATGGCAATTTGCAATTTTCCTTCAAGTTAAAAGGAAGACTTATTTCATTCAATAAATGAAAAGACTGAGACATTGTAAGGGATATTTTATTTTGTAAGTCAGTGAATGTCATGGGAAAAATAGAAATAATATGGCTGAGCATCAACAATGTTGAATGATTTAAGCTTAAATTTAAGATGACAGAAATAAATTTAAATGATGATTGTTTAAATTTGGGAATTTTTTTAATTTATGGAACACTTTTTTGTATAATTCTAAAATTTCTAAAAATGAAATTCCTAAAAGCTATCAAATTTAGCAGTTACTCTGACATTATTGACTGTGTCCAAGTCAAGGGAGTTTTCTTTGTCAGTCACTACTATGTCAGTATGCCTACTACCAAATTATTGTGTTCATGAGATAGAGTGCTATCTTTAACTTGGGTTAAAGTCCTTCCAGTATAAACTTGCAATTACTTATGACTTTCTGCGGGAAAAAAATTCTTCTTAAGTCCTCAAATTTTCCAAATTTGGTTCCTATTAGAAAGGTAGAGATACTTTGGAAATGTTAAATTTATTTGTTTTTGAGTTATAGGATGGAAATGATATTATTTTACTCATCTCACAGACCTTTTTACATACATTCTTGGAAGCAATGTGTTTTGATTGATATTGCTTCCAAGAATGTATGTAAAAAAGTCTTTGAAATGAGTAAAATAATTTCATAAAGAAAAAAATAATTTTAAGTCTCAATATAGTAACAGATCATTTTCAAGAAATGTTATACAAAAAGTTTCCCTTAGGCCCCCTCAAAAAACATTGGTATCTCCAAAAGATCATAGTTATCTCTGCCTAATCTATAGAACAACTCTTTAAGTAACTGTACATAGCTATGATGCACTTTCTGAGTCTTCTCTTCTCTAAACTAAATATACCTTTCTCCTTCAAATAATATAACCAGTCTCTTCTCCTTTGAGGTTTCTTTTATCTGTACACCCTCCAACTATTGTTTGCTTTTGTCTGATGTTATTAAATCCTTAAGTCTTCTAAGTGGGAGCCATTCAATGTGAAAGAAATTGATCTAGCCATCCACATGAGAAAAACAAAATGGAATTTTTAAAATATCATATAACTATGGCATGCAGTTAGAAGGGAGCAACAAAGTGTTTTCTGTATTTAGCTTTTGTGTTTCATTAGCAAGATATATGGATGATGAGTTTAATCCAAAAATGTATTGGGAATAGAGAAATTGAGTCATTTTTGACTCCCTCTTCCCAAGACCATCACTTCAGCATCAGTTAGTGCTTTTTCTGATAATTCTTTGTGTCTATGAAACACAACACCATGATCTCAGAGGAATCTAATTATAAATAACCCAAAGAGGAACTAAAAGACATATGATGGATATAAACAAACAATATTATGTCACACATGACAATTTTAAGTGAGAAGTGGCATAAAAGACAATGGTGATGACAGCTATGAATTGAGCCAGTTATATAATAAAACAAAAGAAAACAGATGAACAAGTCTGATTATACATTGGCACATTGGAAATTAGAGGTATGAGGGGTTGAGGAATGACTCCAAAAAATAAGGCATCCATAGACAATGGAATTATCAAGATTAAAAAAAAAGAAAAAGAAAAACAATTGTGGAGGGATTTCATTCTGTATCATTGATGGAAGTACCCATACTGTGAAGTCACAAATCTACCAAGTTTCATAGGCAAAGAAAATCAAGCATTCCACACACAAAAAAAGAATTTTCAAAAAACAAAAACCTTTATGCTTATTAATTTAAGGATCAAAACTTTTTTTTACAATTTTTGAAGAAACTATTCCTAAGATATATCCATGCTTTCTGTTCTCTGTAAATATAGTCTTATTAAAAACAGTTTAACTACTCAAGGTTAACATCCTACATACATTTCTGTACTTGCCTGCAATTGGCTATATTCAATAGCTCTTGAAGAATTTAAGAATTTTCCCCCTACTTTGAAGTATCCCAGGATATTTTGTGCTTTTAAAGATATTTAGTTGGCTATTTAAAATGCATATTTTCCTTGATTGTCAGCTGTCTTTTCTCACTGATTTTTTCATTGCTTTTTATCCTTATTTCACCTATGATTTGGTGAGAAACTGAGAATGCCTTCAGCATTTCCTTTTAGACAAATTACATAAGCTTTGTGACAGATTTCTTCCCGATCATTACACTGATGTTTTTAAAAAAAATTAAAATTATTTTTTCTGTACTTGGAACTATACCAGGTAATTGAGATTGAAAAAACTTTTATCACTAAGTAAATGAAGCATCTACTCTATAAGTTAGTTTATTACCCCAGGAAACAAAATTAATGTGACTGTGAAAGAAGTGGTTTTTCTTTTCTACTTTCCCCCCAGATATATCATGCCTTAGAAGCGCCAATGGTACCATGTAGACAAAGCCAGATGTACAGATATTCCAGGAAGATATTTGGTCCAGTAATTAGGTGACGTTGAGCCTGATATGTTATCTCCCTAAATTTGCAGTCTTGATGATCATCCACTATCTCCAATAAAATTAAATGAGTGGCTCATAATGAATGGAGATGTTGAGATAGAGGGAAAATTAAGGCATAAAAGATAGTATTTATACTATATAATATATACCATATAAACTGTAATGAAGTTTACTTAAAGACAGTAAACTGAAGAGCTTGTAAGTACATGACTAAAAGACATAATCTAGCAAGATTAGGAAGAGGTAGAACTTTGTTTACTTGCAAAAAGCTTGAAGATGTTTCAGTGGTACAGATTTTCTCAAACTAGAATAAACACAAAGCTGAACCCTAAGCAAAGAAGAAAAAACTCTCAAGTTTTAATGTAATGGTTTAAAGAGTTAATGTAATGGTCCAACTGGTATAAAATTAGACCTGAAATCAGAAAGACCTTGGTTTAAATCCCATCTCTATCCTTTATTAGCTCTGTGGCCTTAGGAAAATCAAGCTTGGCTTCTAATCTTTAAAATAAGAATAAAATTGAATATCTCTCTCCTGTGCTTGTCATGAAAATGAAATGAAATTATGAATAAAAAGAATTGTATACATTTCAGCTAGTAGTAGTGGTGGTAAAGGTGGTGATAAAGGTACTGCTGGTGGTGGATGAAGAAGAGGGGGAAGAAAAAAAAGGAAAAGGAGTAAAAGAAAAATGAGAAGGAGAATGAGAACAAGAAGAAGAGGAAAAAGGAGAAGAAGAAGGAGGGAAAAGAAGAAAGTAGGAGTAGAAGGAGGAGGAGGAGCAGGAGGAATAGTAGTAGGATAGTGATAATGGTCATTATAGTAGTCACAGTACTAGTAGTATATAGAATAGAATGTGATGTGTGGGGAGCTGAAGAAGGACTAGCACCTCGAGTGTGAGGGCTTGCCAGAACCTTTTTAGGGATTCTCATTCACCTGACATTTAACTCTCATTTATGGCACCAAGAAGCTATAAGATGCACTTTGGCCATAATTCATTAAACCTTTTCAACAGATGAAATAAACAAGATTGAAAGTAACCAATATTCCTGTCATTGAGTTCAGTACGTGTCTACCCAAAGCATGCAAAAGCTTCCCTTAGTAGAATGGGCAGATGAGAACAGTTTTTTCCAGTGGCCATGAAGGCAGCTGAAGCAGATACTGTGGAACACTGAAAGTTTGGCTAGACATTGCACCATCACCAATTGTTTTGACTTTTTTTTTCTTGCTACTGGACTTTGATAACTCTGAAAAAGAAAGTAAGGTTGATGACTTTGTGCAACTCTACCTCACTTAAATCCAGTTCTCACACAAGTCAAGACATCACCCTGTGATATCATTGGTCCTCTTTGAAAATGAAAGACAAAAACAATAGTGTAGAGAATATAGGATTTGGAGTCAGGAACCTGGATTTGAATCCAAATATTGCTTTTTTTAATGAGCTATGTAAATTGACAAATTTACTGCCCTGCTTTAATCCTTAGATCCCTCATCTGTTATTAGTAAATTGAACTCTACAATACCTTCCAGTTCTGAAACATATGAGGATATAAATTTACAATGCTCATTAAAGAAGAAAAGTGACTAACAAAGATATGTGATTATGTTCTAATGCTATTCAAAAAATAGTGCTAGTATATAAAAACAGAAGATTGATGTGGAATTCAGATGAATAAGCAAATTAAAAAGGAGTCTGATTATGAAATATTGCTATCAAACTGTCATGACATGAAGCATTCAAATATTAGCACCTTTTCAATATTAATTAAAGAAGTTTGTTTTGCAGCTAATTATATTATCAAGTTTTGATAATATTAAATAACAATGTATTGTCATCCATATGATGTTTTCAAAGATGTATAATCATCCCTACCAAATTTTAGTCCTTAGAGTCAAAGCAGAAAAGTCTCTAAAATAATGATATTCACAGAAATCATTGATCTGATATCAAAAGGCAAGCATATATTTAATATAGGAATACATTCTTTTATATGCAATTTAGTGAGATGAAATATTGCTTTGGTTATAATAACAAGACTAGTTTTTTAAATACTATAATTTTTCATAGACATAGAGATAGTATTTTCTAATTTAATTCAACTATTTGTTAAATACCTACTATGTACAAGGCACTATACTAGGTATTAGGAATACAAAGAAACAAACAAAAATGAATTTCCTCTAATGTTCTATTAAGACAAAGGTATCAGACATACCATGGACTGCATGTGACCCACAGTACTTCTAGTGTAATTAAACTAAGTCAAAATGTAATTGGGAAATGTTTAACAAAATAAAATTAAAAATACAGCAAAGCATAGATGGCATTTATGTTTTAAATAATAAATAAATATAAAAATAAATGATTTTTAAGATTAAGTCAATATACAGTCAGCATGAATTCTTATATATAGATTACTGTCCCCTATTTCTAGTTACTTTTCTTAATCATTTGACCCAATTCAACCACCCTATGCTCCTAGATACTTTTTCTTTTCTGGTTTGTCAGGATACATCTATCTGAATTCATCACCTTCCTATTTCAACTATTCCATTTATCCTAAATGTCTTTTCCTGGATTTTCATCCATCTATCAGCCTTTAAGAGGAGGAAGAGAGGCATATTACCATGTATGTCCTAGAGTTTCTAGTTGGCTCTTTTAATGTTATGTCAAAGTTCTAAGAGAAAATATTTACACTCCATTAAATTCAAACTCTGTCAGGGTCTTAGAGGATAACCCTGTTAAGAGAAAATATAATCACCTCCCTTACTTACACTTCCTGTGTCTCAGTTTGATCATCTGTAAAATGGAAATAATATTAGCACAGTATTATTGTGAGAATCAAATAAGTTAATATATAAAATACATTATTAATCAATAAACCTCAAAAAGCTATATAAAGGAGAATTGTTATTATCATCATTCTTCTAGCCTTTAGTTCTCACTGATGCATTTCCCATTCATATTGTCAGCTCCTTACAATATAACACACCCACAAAGTATATGATATTGGCATATAATCAGCCCTTCATAATAATAATACTTTTAATTCTTAAAAGTTACTATACATTTAATAGTAAGACAAAGGGAATAATAATATCAGAGGGACTCATAATAAAATACATCATAATCTGCCTCAAAATCTGGGAATACTCTCCTACCAATATGTAAACAAAAGTGGGTACATACAGCAACTTGGCAGAGAAATGTGTTAATAAAGTAAGAAAAGTAAGAAAACAATTGTTCCTGAAGCAAAAAAAAAAAAAAAAAAAAGTAGAGTGCTGCAGTTTTTTATGATATTGGTCCATTCACTGCTCTTCAATTGGGCAAATCCTTTTCTCTTCTATACTGGAATGTGTTAATATAAATTCTATCAATTTACAATCATCCTTAAAAGTGCATTTAGAAAATATTACTTCAATTTGATCCAGAGAACCAGAGTTCCCAAGACTCCTATCTCTGAAAGAAGCCCACCCAGATATTATATTGTCCAATCAGAGCAGAGTTCACAACAATGCAGCTCAAATGGATTTATTTAGCAAGGAAAAGGAACCTTGTCAACTTACCAGGATACTAAGTCACTACAAAACCTGGATTCAATTCTGCTTCTTCACTTCAAGTCAGAAGTGGCATAAGATGACAATAGACAGATGAGAAACTTCATCATTGTTCATTTCTAGGTGACCCCGAAGAACAATGCTTGTAAATGAAGCTCTTTCATAATTAAAGTTTTTTTTTTTTACTCTCCAATTAATCAGGCATAACTTAGCTGAAACTTTCTGATGGCTTTCTGTTTCTAGGAGGTTTTTCAACACACCTCTTCAATTCTTTTACAAGATTTTCTATAGCATTTCTTGGACTATGTTTTTCTTTCCACTTCCCTTCCCTTGAATGGTTTAAATGAGAATCTCCTGATTTCTCAGTCTCACCTTTAAACCCTCACTATGGAACTGAAAAGGTTTTTAGCCTTAGGTTCTAAAGTTTCTATGATTTCTGGTTTTAAATTTTCATTCTCTTTAATCAACTAGCTGTATGCAAATTAGATAAAGTGGCATAATTTCTTGCAGCTGTAAGTCCTTAACATGGTCCAGGATGTCATTTTGTGTTATTAAAGCTGTGTTTCTTCATACTTGTATCTTTACATTTTAAAATAAATATAAGTTCTTTCTCTGCTTCTATAAAACATCAAGCTGTTCACTCACAAGTGAGGCATTATTCAACTTCATTCAAAAAGTGATTTGAGCAATTACATTTTTGCTACCATTCATTTTCAGTCTAAAATGCCTAGAAGAGCATTTGAAAACTCTTCTTTTAAAAAAAAAAATCAAAACACAGTTGTTGTTTTTTTCTACTCCTTTAAGGTATTAAAATATTTATCCCAAACAGCAGCAATACCTTACATCATTTAACAGTCCATATAGATTTTTTATTTCATTCCAAAATATTTTTTTCTGTCCCTTTTATCCCTAAACTGTTACATATAAAGAGAGCAGGATCTTAAAATGACAATAAATCAATCTACTTATATTTGTGAGGGTTTGCATCTACATTAGAATGTAAACTTCTTGAGAGCAGGGACTTTTTTTTGGCTTCGTATCTATTCCCAGTTTTTAGCAGAGTGCCTGGTATATAATAAGAATTCAATAAATTCTCATTGCACTCTGGTCATCTTCCAGAGAAGGAAATTGAGGTCCAGAGAAGCTAAGTGAATTGATTCTATGGAAAGGATTCTACATTTGAAGTCAGAAGTCATTGGTCTGAATCTTGGTTCTACTATTTACTAATTTTGTTTCCTTGGAAAATCACATACTCTATTCCTCAGTTTCCTTATTTGTACAACAATAGAGTTAGACTAGATTGTCTCTAAATTTCCTTTCTGACCCTTGAACTATGATCTTATAATCCTACCTGTATTACCTTGGACAAGTCATTGAATTTTTCTAAGCTTCAGTCCATTCGTAAAATGAGGGAGTTGAACTATATGACCTTTAAGATTAATTCTATCTTCATAACAATGTCATTTCCAAGATCATACAAGTAGAAAGTAAAACCGGATTAGAAATCTGATCTTCTGACTCCAAATATTATTTTTTCTCCATCACGCAATCATGTGGTGAGGAATTCAAGAGACTTCAAATCATGCAAGTATGTGCATCATTCTGTATTTGAAATATTTAAAAGAAGCTTCCTATGATTTTGTGACACTCTCCCCACCAGTTATTTTTTTAACATAGAATCTTTGGGTAATAGGTTTCTTAAAGAGTTTTTCTTTTATGGAAAGTAAACTTTCTTAAAAATCCAGTAAGTACAATTCAAAAAAAATGTTCATGTCTGATATTAAGCCACTTTGAGATTCAATGAAAGAAATGACTGAAGAATCATGAAACCAGTTTTTCTAGTCTATTAGGTTATGATTACTTTTTTGCAACTAGAGTTGCTTTTTTCTGAAGTGTGCATCAAAATTCGAGGAGGAAGAAGCCTTCTCATTTATTTATTTCAGAATTTCTGTTAGTGAAAGAAAAATGTTAAATGTATCTTTCTTTATCTTCTATGAACAAAGCTATACCCCTAATGATTAAAAATTCTGCTGTTCTTAAGTAAGAAGAAAGAACAAGAGGTAGAAAAGAATGGCTAAGCATAGGACACACACACACACACACATCCCTCCAGGGCTTCAGAATGGTGATTCTAACAAATTTCTAAGGCACAACATCTCATCGCTCTTATGCCCATTTTTTCTTCCTCTTTATACCTCTTGCTTTTATTTCTACTATCTTGTCCCTCCAACTCCTCCCTCTTCCTAATTCGGTCTTTTCCATATTTTTTTCTCCTCTTCCCCTTGACTGCTATCTCTCTATGCCTTATATTAACTTATTTATAATTCTATACTATACTATGCTATGCTAGACAAACTATACTATGCTATGCTATACTATACTATGCTATGCTATACTATACTATACTATACTATACTATACTATACTATACTGTACTGTACTGTACTATACTATACTATACTATACTATATTATACTTATATTCCAAGACCACTTTCTTAGTAGTCCACTTCCAAAAGCAAGCCAATATACACTTTACTTTCTCAGAGTTCTAAGAGTAATCATAGCCAAAGGGCAAATCCACAATCCCTGTTGATTTTTTGAGTCCATAGTCAATATTCTTCCAAGACGGGAAAAAAAAAGGGTAACATTTGAATCTATTTCTTCCCCTTGGTAGCTACCCTACTATTTCTTTTTCCATCTCTTCTTGTCTAATATATCTTTTTAAGTTTTGTCACATATTTTCTCTTTTATCAGGAGCAGCTAGCTGTATGTTTTCAGTATGTCTTTGTGCTTTAAATTGAATACTTGTACTAGTTCTTTCTGTCCAATTTTATAATCAGCAAGAAATGGAAGAGTGAAATATTTCCTTTAAGCTCATCTCCTCCTCCTTAACTCTAGTATAGATTACAAGAGTCTGTGTGCTCAAGGGCTCTAAAGCTTATTGTACTCTACTATTGAACTGAGTTCACTCCTAGACTATATTCCTTTTATATGTAACCCAAATATGTGACTAGAATTTTTCACTCAATAATAAAATATTTCCTTTGTGGCATCATCTGCCATTTATCTACTGATAAAAATTCCTTTGATATTTTCAAAATAATTGTCCATATAAAATTATAGGATAATTGCTTAATGATTTTTATTAATGGAATCAACTCATATAGCCAATCAATCAACATTTATTGTGTCCACTATGTGCCAGCATTGAAAATGCAAAAATAAAGAAAAAAACAGTCCCTGCCCTCAAAGAGCTTACAGTTGAATAGAGAGATAGCTTACAAAAAATAATTTACAAATAGCTTATAAACAAATAACTTACAAAATATAGCTTACAAATAAACAAATCAACTATATAAAGGAAGAATAGAAGATAATTAAAAGAAGGAAAGCATTATAATTAGGAGATACTAGGAATGATTTTTTTGTAGAAAGTGAGCTTTTATTTGGGACTTAAAAGGAAATGAGTGAAGTCAATAGTTGGAGCAGAGGTGGGAGAGAATTCCAGGCATGAGGGACAACTAGAAAATAGCCAAGAGATAGAGTTTGTTTGTGGAACAGGCAGGACATGAATGTAAATGAACAGAAGAGAAGGTGCTGGGAAGTAAGGTATAAGAGGATTAGGAAAGTAAAAGGGAGTTAGTATGAAAGCAGGAAAAAAAAACACTAGGGAGAAGTGAGAAGAGTGAGGGGAAGACATGATTTATCCTGTGTTTTGGGAAAAAACAGTTAAACAGATGAGTGGAGAATGTTTTGGAGTGGAGGAAGATGAGGCAGGCAGACCACAGCAAACTATTGCAGAAATCAAGACATGAGGTAATGAAGATCTGTACTAAAATGATGATAGTATCAGAGGAGAGAAGGAGGCATATTTAAAAGATGTTGAAAAGTTGAAATTGATAGGCCTTAACATTGGCTTTTATATGAGGATGGGAGGGGGAAAGGCAAAAGGTACTGAAGATTTTAGTATGACTCCAAGATTGTCAACCTGAAGGACTACAATAATATGAAAAAAGAAAAGAAGGAGAAAGTTTAGGTGGAAATATAATGAGGTCTTTGGGAATATTTTTAGGTTAAGATCTCTCCTAGTTCTCCATTACTAAATGTTTCAAAGGCAAGTGGTTATGTGAGATTAAAAATCAGCAGAGAAATTGGGGCAGAAAATCTAGATTGGAAAATCATTAGCATTGAGATAGTAATTGAATCCATGAGAGTTCCATAAGGAAGTTATGGATTCAAGAAAGAAGGATAATATAAAGGTTAATTTGTTCACTGAGGATTTGAGATGAGAAATAATTCTATTGAATTTAGGAAGGGTGAAGTTAAAAGTCTTTAATTACACAACTACAAAAGTGTGTATCCTATAAAACCTGAACATTTAGCATCAATAAATATGTCTTTTTATACTCAAAACACAAGTCCCTCCACTGATTCTCCATTGACTCAGTATCACAGAAGTCACAACCTATCTGGAGTGCCTAATCCCCCAAATGAGTGTAAATCTCCATCCCTGTTTATATCCTTACATATTTTCTTGGCATTCATCTTATTTGGATATAGTCCAATTCTTCCCCTGATTCCCTATTGGCTTAGTACCACAAAAGTTTCAGCCTATCTGGAGAGTCTTAATTCCCCCATGTGAATCTCCATTCCTAATTAAATCATTATTTTCCCCCACCACATGAGTGTAAGTCCCTAATTACATCTTCCCTTTCACTTGTAAGTGGTTCCCTACTTCTAATTATGTTTTACAACAGTGTTCCTAATTTTAAGTCCCCACTCCTGATCACATTTTCCCCTAGTTATTATGTTTTTTTTTTCCTTGTTCTGCAGTTAGCCTCCATTTCTTAGATTTTAATTTCATTTTTTTTAGTTTCATAACTGTGGAAACAAAACCCTCATCCAATTCTCACAAAATGATTGGAGGTCATGGTGCAAATGAAGAATAAGCTTATGGAAGGAAAGATTGAGGAAGAGGATTCTTGAAAAGCTTAAACATTTTCATGACTATTGCAATTAAAAAATCTTCCTTCCTTCCCATTTTATATCCATCTATACAAGTACACTATACCTGAATAATCTTTTTCCCTCTCCATTTCCCTTTTCCTTTCTCTCTCTCTCTCTCTCTCTCTCTCTCTCTCTCTCTCTCTCTCTCTCTCTCTCTCTTTCTCTCTCTCTCTCTCTCTCTCTGTCTCTCTCTCTCTCTGTCTCTCTCTCTCTCTTTGTCTCTCTCTCTCTCTCTCTCGGTGTGTCTCTGTCTCTCTCTCTGTCTCTGTCTCTGTCTCTCTCATGGATTATTATCAATATCATGCCAGCTAATCATAGGTATAGCATGACATTGTTAGAAGTCTTCTTTTCCTTTTATTAATGATAAGATTAGCTCCCATGAGTTGGATTATCATCTCTATGGAGATATCTCCATATTTAGATACATAGCTCTAGCTTTTTTCCTAAGCTGCAGTTCCACATTTTTAATTACTTTTAAATTATTTTAAACTAAATGTCCCATAGGTATCTCAAACTCAACATGTTCAAAACAGAAATAAATATCTTTCCTTCCAAATCCATTCCTCTTTTGAACTTGCCTAATGTGGTGGACGATACATCATTCTTCCAATCACTCTGTTTCACTATTTATTGTCTTCAATTCAATTCTTACTAACTACATAGGTACAAGATCTTTTCTATCTCCTACACACCATCTTCTATCTACTCACTTAGCCTAGTTCAAGCCCTATTAACCTTGAATGTATATTGTTGCAATAGCTTCCTATTGAGTTTCCTCCACACAGACTTCTCCCCATCTCAAACCATCCTCCAAAGTGTTCCAAAAGTGATTTTCCCAAACCTCTCCTCTTATCACCCTAAAACTCAAATAAGTGAAATCCAGTATCTTCATCTTAATCAATTTTAGGCTTTTCACAACTTGGCCTCTTTCTATATTTCCAGTCTTCTTAAATTTTATTCCCTTTTAAACCCTTCAGTCTTTCTGGATTACTTGCTATTCTTCTCACTTACACATCTTCCATCTCCATACTTTTGTACTAACTGCCCCTGAGCATGAAATGTTCTTCTTTCAATTCCTGATTTTCTTTACGATTTAGCTCAAACACCAACTTCTGGAGGTTTTTTGCCAATCCTTATTCTTGCTTGTGTTTTTCCCTTCGATTATGATCAATTTGCATCCACCATTAAAATATAAGGTCCTTCAATACAAGGTATTTTTTTTTTGCTTTTACGATGTATCCCTAGCCTTTAGCATAGTTTTACCATATAGTTGGTATTTACTAGATTCTTGTTTGATTGATTAATTCTTGGTGTTCAATTTAACTTGTTTCAGTATGGCAAACTACGAGATATGTCTTTAATCTTCATTTTATATTCTGTGATATTGTTATGTTGATAACAAATTGATCCAAATAAAAAACCTTTTAATTTTCTACCTGCATAAAAGTATTTGCTACTTAAAGCCTCATAGCACAAGAACCCTAATGCAGTTCAGATTCTTTGCACAAGTTTTTTTTTTTAAATTTATTTATTTCTAATACACATTGCTTTACAAATCATGTTGAGAGAGAAAATCAGAACAAATGGAAAAAAACATGGGAGAGATAAAAAGAAATGAACATAGAAGGTGTTGATTTATATTCAGTCTCCTTAGTGCTTTTTCTGGATGCAGATGACATTTTCTATCGAAAGTCAATTGGGACTGCTTTGGATCATTGAACCACTGAGAAGAACCAAGTCTTTCATAGCTGATCATCACACATTCTTGCTGTTATTATACACAATGTATTCCTGGTTCTGCTTGTTTCACTCAGCATCAGTTTCTGTAAATCTTTTCAACTCTTTCTAAAATGAACTTGTTAATCATTTTTTATAGAACAATAATATCCCATTACCTTCATATATCACAACTTGTTCAACAATTCCCCAATTGATGGGCATCCACTTATTTCCCAATTTCTTACTACCACGAAAAGAGCTTCTACAAACATTTTTGCACATGTGGGTCCTTTTCCCTACTTTATGATTAAAGTACAGACCCCATAGTGGCACTGCTGGGTCAAACGGTATGCACAAAGGATGGACATAGTTTCAAATTGCTGTTCAGAGTAGTTGGATCATTTCACAACTCCACCAACAATGCATTAGTGTCCCAGTTTCCCATATCCCCTTCAACATTTATCATTATTTTTTCCTATTATTTTAGCTAATATGAGAGGTGTGAGGTGATGCCTCAGAGTTCTTTTAATTTGCATTTTTCTAACCAATACTGATTTAGAACATTTTTATGACTATAGGTGATTTTAATTTTATTATGTAAAAATTGTTCATATCCTTTTTATCATTTATCAATTGGAGAATGACTTGTATTCTTATAAATTACACATAGTTCTTTATGTATTTTAGAAATGAGATCTTTATCGGAAACACTAGCTATAAAATTTTTTCCCAACTTTGCAATTCCTTTCTAACCTTGTTTAGGTTAGTTTTTACACAAGTCTTAAAGTAGAGAAAGTAACAAAATACTTTCTCAAAGGCCTGTGGACTATCCTATGCTATAAAGTGTATACACTTTAAAAACTCAGAAGAAATGGAGCAAGAGTGGCCTAGCCCCTCTTCTACTCCTGCAATAAAAAACTGTTTTTCTTGACAACATGGAAATTGCGTAGCATAATGATATAGAAATAGTATAGTAGAAACAGCTTTGGATCTATACCTAAATAACTTGTGTTTGAATTCTGACTCCATTATTTTACTACCTCCATAACCTTATGCCGCCTCATTTCTCTCCTCTCTAAAGTGAAGGGATGAACCACTCTGGACAGCAATTTGGAACTATGTCCAAATGGCTCTAAAACTATGTGTACCCTTTGAACCAGAATGGTCTCTTTATCTCAAAGAGATCATAAAACAGTTAAAAGAACCCCCCCCATGTGCAAAAATGTTTATAGCAGCTCTTTTTGTAATGATGAGGAACTGGAGACTAAGTGAATACCCATCAGTTGGGGAATGGCTGAAAAAGTTATGGTATGTGAATGTAATGGAGTATTATTTGTTCTATAAGAAATGACAAGCAGGCTGATTTTAGAAAAGCCTGGAAAAACATATATGAACTGATACTGAGTGAAGTAAGCAGAACCACAAGAACATTATTATACCTGTAACGAAAAGAATATGTAATGATCAACTGTGATGGACTTGGCTCTTTTGAACATTAAAGTGATTCAAGGCAATTACAATAGACATGATAGAAAATGACATCTACATTCAGAGACAGAATTATGAAGACTCAATGTGGATCTTTATCTTGTTGTTGGTTGTTTGCTTGTATTTTTTTCTTTCTCATTTTTTTTCTTGTGATCTGATTTTCTTGTGGAGTATGACTTATGTGGAAATATGTTTAGAAGAATTGCATGTGTTTAATCTATCTGAGATTGCTTGCTGTCTTGGGAAGGGAGTAGGAGGGGAGTGAAGGAGCAAAATTTAGAACACAAGGTTTTGCAAAAGTGAATGTTGAAAATTATCTTTGCATGTATTTGGAAAAATAAAATACTATTGGAAAAAATAAAATAAAGGGATGGGAAGTTTATCTTTCTTCTCTCAACCCTAAATCCTATGATACCTAGTCCAATCCTAGCTAGATGGATACTGTGATCAGGAATTTATTACTTGTTTATTTACTAACTCACTTAGTAGACAGACCCCTATCCAAGGCCTTCACCAGGATATTAAGTGTTCCAATATAGCTAACTATGATTATCTTCACACTATTATAAATCTCAATGATCCACTGGTCTTTCACTATCTCATTTTTAATCACTATGTTTTATATTTCTTTGCCCGTTCTTATGAACAGTCCCACTTCTTTCTGAATCCAGGGTCAAATTGAGGATAAGAATTGTATTTGTAGAAGTATGAATCCTTCCTGTTAGGAATGAATTGAGATGATTGTTAAAAGTGGTTTTCATTGGTGAATATAAAAGGATGTAAAATATTGGATTTTAATGATAAGGTAGTAAAGTAAGAATTAATAGTACCTCAAAGTCAGTCTATGCTTCATCATAGAGATAATTCTTTAAGTTCTCAAAATTTATGCCAGAACACAAACCCTAACTTGAATGTCCTAGCATTCAAGAAGGGATTAGAATATCTATTCTCTCAAAAAACAATCTACCTCATATTTAGAGGGTATTCACTAGCATGTCCAAGGAGTAATGAATTTCACAGCCACAACTCTCAGAGACCATCTATGAAGTCACATAAACTGTGTAGTACAGAAAAGTATTTAAAATTACAAAAGCATAGCTCCCTCATGATCAAAGGGCATTCTTATTATCATTCTCCCTAGGTCACTCCTCAAACTTGCTCTTCAACTCATCAAGTTAAGACTCTATGAAGGTGAATAGCCTTTAACTCTAAAGTACACCTTGTGAGGTACTATTCTTACCACTAGTGATTATGATCCCTCTAGCAGTGTTTTTCTTTCCATTAACAATCCAACATAGTACTTAATTCACTTTTAACAAAGGTACTTACAAATGAGGTAGAGTAAAAAGAATTGATACAAAAACATTTTCTTCAATGTCCTGAAGCAATCGACTCAATATGTATATAACATGTCCATAATAAGAGTGGGCTGAAACTTAAAATATAATAAAAATGAGGCATATGACAAATGAGTAACACAATTTCTGATGATAGAAATCCTTTTTCTCTGCATGGAATCCTTATACATTACTCGTGGGTACAACTCTCTTCACAGCTGTTTGCTCAACCAAAGTCCCAAGATGTGCTTCTTTATTAAGTCCATAGATAATATTGCTACAAGAAATTATAATTTCTGAAGCTGCCTCATTCATCATGTGACTTAGTCCCTTCATCTGCCTCTGCTCTGTATGTGTCTTTGCTCTTTCCTATATGCACTGTAATCTACTGTTCTGGTACTTCCCATGAACTTTTCAGTGAGGGATGGAATGAAGTAGAGAAATCAGAAAATCCCTTCTGTCTGAATCCCTTCCCCAAGACCAATTAGCTCTCAGGGACTTAGTTACAACTTGATTTCTGACTCCACCTATCAAAAACAGCCAATTTTATGAACTGACTAGCTGAGGTTTTTTTATACATTGGAAAAAGGGACATGACTAGGTCTTTCATCCAATCACAAAATATTTCTTATATGCTACCATTTGCCTTTATCTCATAGAAGGGGAGGGGGACAACCTATAATCCTTTCTAATTGATTAATACTTATTCATACATTATAGTAGGTAGAAAAATTCCTTCATATCAAATTTATACTCTGTGATTACTTTCTAAATCACTTGATTGAGTCTCTGACTATTTCAGTTGTGGGGAATCAGGATGAGCAGGATGAGGGAACCCCCACCTGCAATTGAGTGACACTCATCTCTTTGTAATTCTTCATATGTATTACTCCATCTCTCAAATCTGAGAATTTTCACTAGTCATTTCCCTTGTCTAGACATCTCTTTCATTCTCTTCTCTACTTCTTGTTTTCCCTGGCTTCAAGTCCCACACACCTATAAGAAGCTTTTCCCAGTTCTCTTTAATATTCATCCATTCACTCAAAAGCTATCTGCAATCCTCTAGGTATTTTCTTTATAAATAATTGTTCACAAGTTTTCTATCCAATTATACTATGAGCTCCCTCCTCGGTTGTGTTTGTTGTTGTTTGTTTGTTTGTTTGTTTGTTTTGGGAGGGGGCATGTTTTTGTTTTTGTTTCTGTTTTTGATGTGTGTGTGTGTTTACCTATATTATATATAGATGCACACATACATATACATATAAATAAGCCTAGATATATCTCAAGCATTTAACAGATTGCCTTAATAGATACTAGTCCAACTGACAAACAACTTCCTCATTTACACTTAACATCTTTTGGTTTCATTGTAGATTTTCTCTAATTATATTGAGACAAGGATGAAGCCCCTTCCCTTAAAATATAAAAATTACAAAAATAAACCTACTAAAGTACAAAAAGAATATTAACAGGTAAAGATAAGATTTTGAGAAATAATCATGTGATAATCACTGGCTGTACCACCATGAACAAATAAATTAACTTTTCTGAACCTCACTTTCTGTAAAATAAGATTTATAATAGCACCTGCCCCACAGATTATGAAGATCAAACAAACAAAAAAAAACTTATTTATATAAAGTGCTTTGCCAATTTTGAAACACTGTATCAATTGAATTGGTTTTGGTTATTATCATGTAACCCAATGTTTTGGGTTTTGTTTTATTATTGTTGTTGTTGCTGTTTTGTATGTTTTGTAGAAATGCTTTGCAAAAATCCATGGATATCTTCTCTAATTTGTATTTTTGGTAGTTAAGTATTAGCCCTGGAAAATCCTTATTTTCTTTAACAATCTACTAGTTTAGAACTTATTTAAAGCTGTTTAGACCCTATTTACACATTTAATCTGATTCACTCTAGACTTTAAAGTAAATTGGTGAAATGAGAAATTTGGACTAGACAATAATGATAACTGGCCATTATAAAGTATATTGCTATGCAAAGATTTTTTTGACATTATTTCATTTGAGATCACATAAACTAATAAAGATCCTTTGAGTTCTAAATCTGATGCTACTATAATCTCTTGGGTAATAGTGGTGGGGAGACAAAAGGGTTAATGATTATTTGTATCACTGTATAAAGAAACACTTCCTTTTTTATCTCAAATTTACCTTTTCAATTTAATTGCTACTCCTTATATCTCACACTCAGATTTAGTGAGCAATGCTCTTCTTACTCTGTTTATACTGTTTATAGTTTTATTGATTTTGATCATATCCTTTCTCATAATTTCTCCTCGTGGAAGAGTGCTAATCTGAAGATGCTGTTACATCTCCTAATTTTCCTGGTATCATGATTCTGTTAAGCTGGCATCATGATTTTAGGTGAAGCTTCAAGAGTAACAGGGCATAATTTGTCCAGAAAGGAATGTAATCTGGCTTAAAGGGGAAGGGACAGGGACAGGGAGAAGGGAAGAGAGAAAGAGAGAGAAAGAGAATCAGAGACAGAGACAGACAGAGAGACAGAGACAGAGAGAGACATAGGCAGTGGGGGGGAAGGGAGAGAGAGAGGGAGAGATATTTAGTAGGATTGGGTACTTGTATAAGTGGTTAAGATTTACTTTTTAGTATTGAAATGCCCAAATGAGAGAAAATACAGGACAGCCAAAATAATTGGATTTTAAGTGCATTTATTAGCTGGCCAGTGACTGAACCCCACCAGTGCAAGACTAGGGCATCAGTCCCAAGGAGTTTTAAGGACACATATTTATGAGAGAAAAACACAAGAATGTTTAGAAACATTTATCACACTAAAAATTCCTTTCCCAGGCAGGTGACGAAATGTAACAGGGAGGCAACTTTTCTTTTAAGTTCTATATTCGTTAAGTACTCAAGGTCTTTGGTCATAGATAACATAGTACATCTGAAGGCCTTGTGGGCCAGCATTTGGAAACAAGAAATATCACCTGCATTGGGGAGTAAAGAACTGGCAGCGCAGTTCTTCAGACAGAATTCAAGCAGAGGTAACTTTCTCACAGTCTCATGAGTGCCCAAGCAGTTTCAGGGACAGCATCCATTTTACCTGCAGTGTCATTTCAGTATACAATATAAAGTTGTTTTCTTAGCTTCTAGCTTCTAAGGTAAAAAAAAAAGTGAGTAGGAGGAGGTAAATAGAAGAAAATATTCTGATTAAAAAGATTATGATATTATTTTATCCAAAGCACATAGTACTTACTATGTGCACACACACACACACAGTTTAAACATTGTCATTTGCTATCCTAACTCTAATGAAAGCCTAAGGGTAGGTAAAATATTAAGCTGGTATCATGATTTTGTTAAGCTGGTGTCACGAATTTAGGTGAAGCTCCAAGAGTCACAGGGCCACCTAGGGCTAAACAAGCTGTACTAGCAAGCAGCTGAACTGGGCTGGCTGGGTAACTAAAGATTCTTTTTTTTTTTTTTTTAATGTTTAAGTGTTTTATTCCCATCACAGTTTAGCTTACATTGAGTATCTTAAAAATATTGTACAGAAAACATAATGTACAACAATTGCAAAGACAGTCTACTTTGTCAAGTGAATGCAATCTCACATGGTAAATTATTGTCTCATCCTCCTACCAACTTTGTTCACCTGCCCATTTGTTTCATGGCAGCTATCTCCATCAAAAGGACTTAACATTGTGCCAATTAGACTATAACAATTTGGAGCATTAGAAAAAGTTTTCTAGGAATACCCCATTTGTGAAGGGGCTTCTGCATGTATGTTACTGGCTTTATTTTCCCCCAATAAAACATGCTCAAGGATTCTTTCCTAGCATCCACTGAAAGGAATCTTTAGTCAATGACATTCTTGACAAAAGAAAAAACATTAAACTGAAAACAGCAATCATATTTATCTACTATACAAAGGTCAAAAGTAGAGGGGAACAACTAAACAGTCAGTAATGACACAGTAACTCTGAAAAGGAACCAGGAGGGTTTCAGGTGACAAGCTCAGTAGTGTGAAGCTTCACTGTTCTGCTGAGTCCAAGCTCATAAATTATAATTCAAGTCCATATTTTGAAGTAAAAATTTACTCTTGTCATAGTTTTTAAATTAGTACTACTCTGTCCATAAATTATGTTTGAAATAGTTTTATGTAAAAATACTCAAACCTTTGTTGTATGCTCTAAGAGCAACAGAAAAGGAAGCTTTTTCTAAGAAAAAAATTAAATGAGATTACATGAAACAATGAGACATGTACATGTTAATATATTTTCTGCATATTTACAATAAATTCATTGGTTAATACTGTGACAGAAAAATTAATAGATTGATCCACATTATAGAAAACAGGTTTTAAAAATGACCACATCTTTCTAAATTTAAAAATAATAATAATAATAATAACAATAATAATAATACAGGGTTTCTCAGGTTTCTAAAGTAGGCTCTTATGTAATGACAAACTTCTGGGAAAACAAAACTGACAAAATCTTGCAGAATGGCAAAGCCCAGAATCAGAGGCACTGCAAACAAGCAGCATCAAATAGTTTTTCCAGTGCTACCTAATTAGAGTTAAGATTTAAGGGACAGTGTTCTTTTTTATTTGGTGGTTTCAAATAAAATAAAGCACTCAACAAAACTGCATTGATCTAAAGCAATCACAAACAAAAAGCTACCAAAAAACATAGCCTTATAAGTATAACATGCACTAAAAAGTATAATCACATAATATACTTTAAATATCAGAATAAATTAAGGATGAAAATTCTATAACTATTTGTCTAACAAATTTATTATATTTACCAGTGAAGATGTGTACTGGCACTAAGTTTTTGTCCCTAAAAAATTCAAAGTAGTGCAATTTTCCTACCTCCTTCAGACTGTATTTGGAGAGATGCTTGGGAACCCCTTTTGAGTTTTCAAAGAGGCATAGTATTCTAAAATATTATTTGGGCAGAAATTATTGCCATTAATTTTGATCACCCTAATATACAGAGACAACTGAAATATTGGCAAAACTAGTTTAAAGGGAACAAAACAAGTTGAGGTCAGAATTTTAAAATTCAGACAAATTCATGATAAAAATTCAAAACAACAAAAATCAAACCATAAAAGGAGAAAAACTTGATATTCTAAGTGAATTCCTTAATCTTCCAAAGGCTCATATTTCATCAAACAAATCCAAGAGGGAAAAAATAAGAACTATAGCATGAGTCTAATTTTCCCAGTTGATGCTCTGTTTAAAAAAAAAAAAAGGCTGATCTCAGCTGGAATATTAGCACTTTTGTTTTCCAGCAAGTACTGATATATATTCATTAAGCTATCACTTGGGGAAGAGAGGGAAGGGAAAAAGGAAAATCAACAGCCCCAATTACCAAGTCAGGGATAAGAGTAGTAAGTCCTGGGATTACAGCTACCTTAGCTTGACGGTTTTGAATGAAGAATTCTCTGCAACCTGCCATTAATACTTGTTTGTAGTTACTGGCTAGGATTCATTTAGAAGTTAATGTTTCCCTACCCATCAACAGCAAGGAAATATTTCAATGTCCTTTTCCAATTCCATTTTACATCCTCTTCTTCCTTGCCACTTTAGAATGCCTTACCCCAGTTGTCTGACAGGAAATGTTCTCTTTTTCCATTGGTGAAGAGATTTCAAAACAGAAAAAATATGGAATTGCAGATCCTGA
Source organism: Myrmecobius fasciatus (assembly GCA_023553655.1). Lineage (NCBI taxonomy): Eukaryota > Metazoa > Chordata > Mammalia > Dasyuromorphia > Myrmecobiidae > Myrmecobius > Myrmecobius fasciatus. The sequence continues at coordinate 317,672 of JAJPUD010000112.1, forward strand.
GATGAAAATATAGGGAAATTAAAACCAAAGTGTTTTGTTACTCAAACTTTTGTTTCAGTTTTTTCTGAAAGATAGCTGGCAGAATAGAGACAACAGCTAAAATCATCAGGACAAATACTGAGTTCCAGGAAACAGCTTCTCCTGCTGTTGTAAGCTGGTATAGTGTTGTTCCTGCTTTGATTGCTACAAAAGATGGAGGTGCAACACCTAGAAAAGTACCAATAAAAAATACTTTTAATGGTACATTTATAACAGGAGATGTTATATTAATAAACCAGTTAGGCAGAAAAGGAGTTATTCTCAAAAATATTATGTAATTAATGAGATGGTCTCGGTGTCGTTCAACCTTCTGTGACCATTTCACTGCCTTTTCTGTTAAATACTTGTATACTACTGGCCTCCCAACCAAATATGAAAGCATATAACAGAAGGAAGCACCAAGGCCAGAGCACCAACAAACAAGGAATAACACCAGTGGAAAGGGATAAAGAAATCCTGAGAGAATACTGAGAAATATAGACCCTGGAATAGCAAATGTTTGCAAAAAAATATATGTAGCAAAATAAGCTACAAGTACTTGTACATAAAAGGTGTCCTTGTATTTGGATAAAACTTTTCCTAGTGCCTTGGCATCATCCATATCTCTGGGAACCTTCATGTTTGCTCTTTCTTCCTCACTAAGTTGAGGGAAATTCTTATATACCAAAAACATAACAGAAGCAGCAGACAGGAAAATGGACACCAATATAAGAAGAGACATCCTTGCTGATCCAGCTTCTGCATTAGCTTTTACTTTTAGGGCCTGTTCTCGGGGGTCCTGCGGTCCCGCCACCACTTCCTCAGCCCGCTCCCCGACGCTGCCTTTCGCCATGGCCATCGTAGCGAGGGGGACGAAGGGAGGGCGCGGGCACCCTCACGACGTCGGAGTCGGAGCCTTTTCCACGCACCGTAACTAAAGATTCTTTCTCACAGCTGTGGAAACCCATCAGAAGTGGGAATATCAATTATCTATAACCAGAAGCTCTCAAGAGGGAACTCAATTGAAGAGAACAAGAGCAGAAGTTGGTATTAGAAGAGCAGGTTGTAGTATAGCTAGGACATAGGCCATGGATTGTGGAATTTGGATAGGCTGGCCAAAGCACAGCCAAGTGGGACCAAGCAGAAACATAAATTAAAAAGCAAGTCAGGGTTGAAGACTGGACAGAGTTGGTATACACAGATGCTTGCCAAACATTCATCCCAGAGGTGAGTTTGTTCATTTAATTTCATTTACTTAGGAAGTGTAAATTAAGTAATTACTATGTGCATCAAGCTATGCTGGTCATGAGGAAACAAAAATGAATATCTTTCCCCAACCTTCAAAGAGCTTACATTCTATTGAGAGAACAAACTACAAAAATAAATATAACTAAAGTATGTGGTAAAGAGACTAGAAGGGAAAAAAAGTATTCCAAGAAAATTTGATGAAAGAATTCATTGTTTAGGAATCAGAGAAACTATCGTCACAGAAGAACTGGCAATTAAATTAACCCATGAAAGAAAGGAGATAATTCACAAAAGCAAATATGTGGCAAGAGTGGGTTCCAGACCTAAGTCTTGACTTCTGTAAATACATGGAGAAGAGAAATGGAATTCTGAATTTGGGGAACAAGTAATAGTTTAGTTTAGAGAAAATATTGTGTATGTTAGTTACTCAGCCAAGAAATATTGGTTAAGTGCCTACTATATGCCAAGCACTATGGCATATAGTACTACTACTGGAGATAAAAAATAAAATAAAAACAAAGAAAGTCCCAACTTCAGAGAGCTTTCAATTCAATAGAAATCTAATATATAAAGATAAATAATGCGAAAAAGACTGGAAAGTCATCCTGGTGCCAGACTTAGTTAAAGCTTATATGTGGCTCAATATAGAGAGAGCACTAGGCCTGAAATCAGGAAGACTCATCTTTCTGAATTCAAATTTTTTCTCAAATACTTACTAGCTATGTGACCCAGAGATTCACAAGATAATGAAGAGATAGAATTTAAAATATTTCTCAGATGAATAAATTTTGGAAATGCAATAGTATATCCAGATTGAGTTATCCACTAAGAAATTAGAAATACAGGAATAAATTCGGACTGAAAATAAAGATTTGAAAGTCATTTGTTTATTGAAAATTAACAAGTAGGAATGTTTGTTGCCCAACTTAGCCCCATGTTTCAAATTAGATCATTAGTATGTTAGGGAGCCTCTAATTTTCCTATCTCCCACATAGATGATTATTACACCCCTGTGGGAGGTATCCACTGTCTCTGATGATAATGATATCTAAAAGGATCCTAAGATATGGAGAATAAGAGGATCCACCAGTTTTGATTTTTTTTTTCAGCTTCTTTATCCAAACAAGCCTCTTCATTTGACTGGAAATATAGTTTTTTGGAATATCTTGGCAACTGGGTACACTCTCCTTACAACATATATTTTCTGTTAAATAAATTTAATTAAAATATTTTGGTTTTATATCACTACACCTCCCATTGAATCTCTACTGTGTCCCAGAGAGCCATCTTATATAATCAAGAATTTTATAAAAATGAAAAAAATGTAAAACCAGTCAATACATTAAATAAATCTAGCATTATATGCAATGTACTATACATATTGCCCCACCTTAGCAAAAAGGAAAAGAAAAGCCAGAGGAGAAATTTTCTTTTATTTTTTCTCTGGGGTACAAGCTTTATCTTGATAATTTCACTACATTCCATTTCTATTGTTTTGTTACTATTGTTCTTATAGTAATTGTATTTGGCTGCCCTGTTTCTGCTTACTTTCCTTCCAGTTTGTATACAATTTCCCATGCTTTTCTATTTTCATATTATTCATCATTTCATATAGCAGAGTAATATTTAAGTACATTCGGGTACTTGTTTATTCATTCTCCAGCTAATGGAGTCCACTTTTCAGTTTTTAGTCACTAAAAAGGTGCAGCTTTGCAATTTTTTAAATGTATTCAGAATATTTTTTTTAATCTTTGAACTCCTTGTGATATATGCCTGACAGTGTGATCGCTGAGTCAAAAAATATATTTGTTTTAGTCATTTTAGTCACATAATTTCAATCTGCTTAGATTCTTAAATGACTGGAACTGAAGTTCTTTTATGATAGAAAAAGAAAAGAGAGAGGGAAAGGGGGAGAAATCACTTTCCTAAAATAAGGACTTGTGGCACTAGAGGAGAATAGTAATGAGAATAGACCATATTCAGCCAATTGATAGTTTGTTAGAAAATTAATAGCATGAATTGATGTCTGGTTTTCATTTTCTGTGATCATGCATGAGTTCGAATTATCTCTTTCCTTTTCTCATGTAGACATATTCTTTCTCATTTCTATTTTTTCAATCTTCATTTCATAATAAGTAGAATTCTGTATAATTCATTCTAAAATTTGTTTTTATTTATACAAGTTTAGGTATTTATTTCTGTTCAGAACTTGGCAGTTTCTAAATAAAATATTTACATGAGGGGAAAAGAAACATAGGCTTACTTCACCACCTAGCTATCATTTTCCTGGTATATGTCTAAGCTACTCTGGACTATCATAAGTTGCAAGGACTATATATTGTACAAACAACTTTGCAAGGAGTGATCATTCATCTTTAAAATATATGTCTCCAGAGACAAGGAAAGCGAGTGAAAGTGATAGATGTAGAGTTATTTGGAAAAGTCAAATTTTTAAGCATCCTGGCAAAGTAATAATGCTGAGCTTTAGTATAAATAAAATTTATGAAGTTATAATTCCATTATTTGCTGAAGGGGAAAAGGTGGTTTTAAAATGTGAGCCAAAGAAACAACTGAGTAGATTTTATGGCCAAAAGCAGACAGTATCAGAAGTGGTAAATTATAGAATGTAACCTTTAAAGGTTACAAAGAAGCACTTTCTTTGGGAAAGTTTATCCTTCTGGGTCTAGCTAAATGAATCTGGGCCATAGAGAACAAAGAGTAATAGTTGACCCAAGTAAATTCCAAATATGATTGGTAAAGGAGAATTTATATCACAAATAGATGTATTTTGTTCACACAGCTTGGATATGGGTTTGTGTAACTTTAACAGTTGACTGATATGCTATCTCACTCTCAACTAATCCACCCACTCTGTCCTTCCCTGGTGAAAGCATACATAAAATTATAGATGGCTAATGCTGGAAAGAACCTCAGAGACCATCTTATTTAATCTCCACATTTCATTATTGAAAAATTTGAGATCCAAAGGGAGGAAGCAATTTTTCTAAGGTCACAAAGGCATATATCTAGCAACAGAAGTGAGATCTCGTGATTTCCTGTTGCATTCTTTTTCCTTTATACCAAAAGCAGAATGTATATTAAGAAAGAGATAAAATGAAGAAATGGGATAAATACTGCAACTCCTAAAAGGCATAGCCTATTAGAACATTAAAACACCAAACATCTGTGGGGCTATTTCTTAACCTCTTTCTCAATCCAAACTTGAAAACTGGAATAGAGTTTTGTCAAGTTTAGTGAATGTGCACCAGGAATGATATAGCACTATATTTGAAGTTTCCTTTTGAAATGGTTTCATAAATGCATGGTTAGAGGGAAAAAATGAATTCTTTTATCATCCACATTAACACTTCCTCCTGATGCTGATCCTGATGATTTTCCTCACAATCACCTAAGCTCACAAAAATTTTTGTCATCTTTGTTTCTTCTTCTCTCTTTCTTCTCTTTAATATTTTTCTATCTACTGAATCTCTTACTAACTACAAGCATGCCCATGTCTTTCCCATTTTTAAAAACTCTCATTTGATTCCTATTAAACATTATGCTATATTTTTCCTCCCCTCCTTAACTAAATTCTTTTTAAAAATTCTTTTAATATTCTTTTCTAACCTCTCAGCAATCTAGCTTATAACTTCAAAACTTTATCTTCAAACTGAAATTGTCCTCTCCAAAGGTATCAGTAATTTCTTAATTGTCAAACCTGATAGACTTTTTCTCAATCTTTTTCCCTTTTGGATTTCTAACATGTCCTTGCCTATCACCTCTTCTGGACATGCTGTTTTCTTTGAGTATTCATTGATTCTATTCTGTTTATCTGTATACTCTTTGTTTATTTTGCTTACTTTTTATCCCTAGGACAACCATTAATCATGTGGGCTCAAAAGTCTGTACTAGACTGTCTTCTCTTTTCTTTCATCCCATCTTACTTGTGGATCTCATCAGTTGCCATAGTTCAGTTATTGTCTCCATGAAGATGATTCCTAGATCTACCTATCCAGCTCAAGAACCTCTCTTTCCCAAGCACCAGTCCTGTATCACCAACTTCTACTTGAACATTTTAAATTTGCTCTATATGCATCTCAAACTCATATGTTTAAAACTGAACTCATTATCTTTCCTTCCAAACCTCCTCTTTCAAAATTCCTTATGACTCTTCAGGGAACTATTACCCTCCAAGTCACCTAGGCTTACAACTTTGATATCTTCTTCAACTTCTCACTCTCACCCCACATATTCACTTTATTGACAACTTGTATTATTTTTTTCTTTCCCCATATGGAACTTTTTTCTTTCCCCACACTCAGCCAAAACTAGTTCAGACTCTTATTAGTTCCAACCTGGATTATTTTAATAGCCTAATAATTGATCTCCCTATATTTAGTCTCCACCCAAATACATTCTTGACTCAGCTGTCAAAGATTTACCTAAAGCATAAATCTAACTCTGTCACTCTCCAGGTAAATGAAATCCAGTGAGTTATTATTATCTTCAAGATCAAACATAAAAAATCTTGGTTTGGCACTTACCATCATTTACAACTTATCCCTTCTCCTTTCCCAGACTTTTTATACTTTATTACCTTCCCTACTGGTCTACTTAATGTTCTTTTAGTACAACACTCTTCTCATTTCCATGCCTTTGTACTAGTTGTCCTCTGGCTTCCTTCAACTCTGAACTTAAATTTCACCTATTACAGGAGGTCTTTATTGGATTCTCAGAGCTGAGAGTATCTCTGCTTTCAAATTGGATGTGCTCTGTATACAACTTGTATATTCTGATTTTATGTATATGTAACTTCCGTTATTAGAATGTGAGCTCCTTGAGGACAAGAATAATTTTGCTCTTCTTTCTTTTTCAAGTTTTTTGTCATAGTATTTAACACATATTAGATATGAGATAAATTATTATTTACTGACTGATCCCATAACGAGTCATTTCGACATCCACAAATATCTTTTATACTCTTCCCCATTACATTAACACATAATGTGATTCATGAATAGTTCAGAGTACAATAAAATATTATCTATATTATTGTATTAGTCACTTTGTGGGTCACCTGATTTCTACCATCTCTAGTCATCCCTTCCATGAAAGCCAAAATAAATCTTCTAATGTAGAACCTAATCATGCTGTTGCCACCACTCATCCCTCATTCAATAACTCAGTGTCTCCCTATTGCTTCCAGTAGAAATATAAACCACTTAGAGCTTAGCATGTAAGACTTTTCACAGTCTGATGCCAACTTACCTTTCCATTCTTACTTCTCACTGTTGCCTTTCATATAATCTAAATATCAGTTATGTGATGGGATATCTAGAGTGCTGCATTTGTAATAAGGAAGACTAGGGTTTTACATAATTCCTGCCTCAGAAACTTGCTAGCTATATGACCCTTCTTCGAATCATAATTTCCTTATTTGCAAGGTGAGGAGGCTAACTCGGCAACTTCAAAGGATCCTTCCAATCTCTGACCCTATAATCATCATCCTCTTTCCTGTATGCCTACATTAGTTCAAGCCACCTCCCCAAACCTAGAATTTTACTTCCTTTCCATGTCAGCCTTTTAGAAGGCTTTGTGCATTTTCATCTCTTCATTCAACATACTAGATTCATGAATATATGTGTGTATATACAAACATGTATATCCTTGTTAATATTTTCTCTCTTCTCATACCTTATATTATATCTCCTCTCTCTTTACCTTATATTAAATGATTTGTTTATCTGGGTGCATGTTTATTTCCCTTCCTCATCATTGAATATTAACTCCTTGGGGTCAGGGACTGTTTGATTTTATCTTTGGTATTCCCCGTGTTTATTAATAAATGTTTGCCAGGTTGATTTGATTTTATCTTTATTTAAAGTTCACAATAAAAAAAATGAAAAGAACAATTCAAGGCTAGAATCTACCACTAACCTGTTGTATGATCTTGTACAAATTACATATTTTCAATCCAATTTCTAGCTTGCAACAAAAATGTAATAATATACTCCCTACCTTCCCCCTTCTCTTTAAATTTTACAAATATTTTAATTATAAATGATATGAAAGTATTTTGGAAAAAAAGTGAAAAACACCATAAAACAACAAAAGTTTTTATTATAATAGTTAACTTAAAATATATGTAAAATGAAACGAGATTTTATTAAGAATCTTCCTCTAAAACGTAGGTGCCTTTTTAAGTAAGTATAAATCTAGGAGTAGTAGCCAGGCCAAGAACAATTAAAGGGCTGGGAATTTCTTAAACAAAAACATCTGGAATGAAAACAAAAGGGGTCCTAACTGCCCAAAGGTTGTAGTAGTAGTAGTAGTAGCAACATCAGCAGCAGTAGTAGCAGTGGTGGTGGTGGTAATGGTAATAGTGGTGGTAGTAGTGGTAGTGGTGGTAGTAATAGTATGCTTTCGAGTTAATCAAACATTTTCACCTTCTTTATCACATTTGATCCTCATAATCTTCCTATGAGATAAATAAGGCATGTGTTTTCATCATTTTAATGATGAGGAAGCTGAGACTCAGAAAAGTTAAGTAACTTACCCATGGCCTTAAAACTAGCTTTTTTTTTTTTTTTTTTTTTTTTTTTGCAATCTAACCTCTGATTTTATAGCTGAGAAAACTGAGGTAAAGAGGTCCAGGAAGGTCAAGTACCTCACTGAAGTTCACAGAGACAGTAAGTGGCAAGGATTGAAATTGAATCCAAATTTCTTGACAGCTAACCTAATGCCTTTTTTAGTTAATGATAAGAATAAGAAATATAATATTATAATAATAGCTAACACTTACATAATACTATATGCCAGGCACTATGCTAAATGCTTGACAAATATTATATTATTTGATCCTCAGAAGAACACTGGGGGTTAGATGCTATTATCATCTTCATTTTACATCTGAGAAAACTGAGGCAGTAAGAGATTAAGTGTCTTGCTCAGGGTCATATGGCTAGTAAATATCTGAGGTCATACTTGAACTCAGATCTTTCTAACTCCGAGCCCAGAGCTCTTTCTACTACTCTTTCTTTGTACAACATCATTTAACCCTTCAACACTGTGAAGAGAGAACTCATCTAGATCTTCACTCTATAGAAACTCCATAGTATATGCACATCATTCCACCTCCATCATCATAATTAGCATTTTTATTTGCAGTTTTCCAAAGCAAATTGCATAAAATATCCATCCATTCCATTTATTCAATAAATATCTTCCAGAGAAAGAATATGCATCACTACTCTTCTGTCACCCCTTCTTTGGAGCTTTGCACAGAAAACCTGATGTATGAGTAATGATTTGTGTCCCTTGCCTTAAAACTAAACATGTTTTTGAATGGTTATGGCTGAGGGCAGCAATTTTCTCTATTGGTATTTTTTTCTGGTTTTTTTTTTTTTTTTTGCCTTACAAAGAGTCATTAGATGTCAATTAGGGAAAATTCAAAATCTTCTGATAGCTGTAATTCATCAGAAGTGCCAATCACCTTCACAGACTTTTTTTTTTTCATTTTGATGACAAATGTATAGTAATTTGTGCACTGAGATGGAAATATGGATAGTGCAATAAAGAAATGTGATTTCAACTGGAGAAGATTTATTGAGGACATGTGAGTAATATTAACATTGATATGTTGATTGAAAGTGTCACTCTAATGATAGATAGAGACTACTTAAAGCTAAGGAGTGTGAAAGGAGAAATATTTTCACAACTTATGATTGACCTTATAATTCATATTTTGTAAGAGCTTACTTAAACCTTTCTTTAATTGGGGAAAAGTTCTATAGTCTTAAAATGGGGTAAATAATGTCATTATATATCATTTTTAAAGTGATTATCTTGGCCCATGGTTGGTAGGAACAGATTTGATGGGAAATTAGATTTAAAATACAAATATACTGGGGGAAAACATCCTGAACAATATAGCTCTGTGAGGTATAATGGAAAAAGTACTAAACTTGGGAGTCAGAAGAAGAGAGGCAGCATTGGCAAATGTGAGTGGGGCCAATGCAAATTCTGATTGCCTCTGGAAATAGAATTTTTCCAGTTTAATGACTTTAGCATACTATTTTCAAGGCTATGTACAGATGGTGATAACTAGGTCCAATACATTCCCTAAGGCATGAAGAATTAAAATACAGTTACAAATGAGGGAAGCTACTGACCTTCTACAGGAAGATTTTTAATTGTTTAGACTATAAGTGAACAAATTCCACTGCATTCAACATGTCAGCATTTGAGGAAATAGACATTAGAAACTAGTTCTCTATATTGTTGTATTTAAACATGTATTTTCTTTATTTTTATTGGTCAGAATTTTTTCTGCCACATTCAACACACACACACACACACACACACAATATCAATTAACTTTTATTGAATACCTGCAATATGCCAGAGTTATGGATATTCAAGGAGGACTAATGCATCTGGTATGATGGTTTGCTGAGTCTTTTTCTTGACTGCTCATCCACCTTAGATGTCCACCTGGCCCTCAGTTCTCACATGTGGCTCTAGGAAATTGCAGTATGAGTATAAGCCAAGCACAAGTAAGCTGTTTCAATCTGTGAGCTAAACTAGGTTAAAAGTAATTAAAATATACCATAAGCCTGTCAGTGAGTTATAAGTGGTCTAACTCAAGCAAATGAAGACTTCCTCTGGTGGAATGTGAAAATGAGAACAATTTGGGGCGGAGCCAAGATGGCGGAGTGAAAAGGTGACTTTCTGCCTCTCCTCCGATCTTCTCTCAAATCAACAATAAAATAAGCCTCCGAACTGATCTTCAAGTCAACGAACTCAGAAATATTTGGGCACGGTTCTCTGGAGAACTTCATATCAGGTTAGTCGGACTCGGACAGAGAGATAAATAGACGACAACTGTGCAGGCCGGAAGTGAGGGTGGGACTCAGCTCAGCTCATCGTGGAAGAAATTCCAAACTCCAAACTCCAAATTCCAAACACCTGGAGTTTATCTGAGGCACTCGGGACACTCTGCCCTGATTGGGGACAGGTGTTCTGGCAGACTTGCCTTGTTTAAGGAGTAATTCGGACTTAGTCCTAGCCCCCACCGGCCCAGCACTTTAAGTCAACTCGCCGAAGTGCCCCAGGGCAAAGCGTCTTCAGCCGAGGTTTTTTTTTTTTTTTCCCCTACCTTAAAGAGATATCCACTCTGTCTAAAAAAAAAATGATGAAGAAGCAAAAGAGAGCTCTCACCATAGACAGCTTTTATCAAGGCAAAGAAACGACCTCAGATGCAGAGGTTTCTTTAGACAAAAATCCAGAAAAAAACAGCAAGGACCATCACTGGTCCCCGTTTCAAAAGGCCTTTCTGGAAGATTGCATAAAGAACCTCAAAAGAGAGCTGGAGGATAAATGGGAAAATAAATTGAAATCAGTGCAAGAAGGATACAGTATCTTGCAAGAAGGATATGATGCTCTGCAAAAGAGATATGAAAAAGACACCAATTTATTAAAAAATAAAATTAGTGAAGTGGAAAAAGAGTGCAGTGAACAAATTGGCCAGTTACAAAAGGAACTTTAAAAGGTAACTGAAGAAAACAACACTTTAAAAATAAGAATTGAACAAATGCAAGTGAATGACTCACTAAGACTTGAAGAATCAGTCAAACAAAAACAAAAAAATGAAAAATTAGAAGAAAATATGAAATATCTCCTAGGAAAAACAACTGACTTAGAAAATAGATCTAGGAGAGACACTCTAAGGATTATTGGACTTCCTGAAAGCCATGATCAAAAAAAGAATCTAAACACTATCTTCCAGGAAATTCTGAAAGAAAACTGCCCTGAGATTGTAGAATCAAAGGGCAAAATCACCATTGAAAGAATTTACCGATCACCTCCTGAAAGAGACCCCAAAATTAAAACCCCAAGGAATATCGTGGCTAAATTTCAGGACTATAGCACCAAGGAACAGATTCTGCTAGCAGCTAGAAAGAAACAATTCAAATACTGAGGATCAATAATTAGAATCTGTCAGGATCTGTCAGCTTCCACACTGAAGGATCGAAGGGCTTGGAACCAGATATTCCGAAGGGCAAAGGAACTTGGATTACATCCAAGAATAACCTATTCAGCTAGAATGAGCATTATCCTCCAGGGAAGAAGATGGTCATTCAATGATATAGGTGAATTCCACCTATTTCTAATGAAAAGACCGAATCTGAACAAAAAATTCGACACCCAAACACAGAACTCAAGAGATGCATAAAAAGGTAAAAAGGAAAGGACTCTTGAGAACTTTATTTTTACTAGGGGGATACTCAAAGTTTGGGGGTATAATTAACTAAATATTACTTTGATAATATGAAAAAGAGAACTAGAGGGGAAAAGGTTGTCATACTGGGGAAAAGAGGGAAAAAGTGGTAAAATAAGATCTAAAAAAAAAAGGAGGTAAAAACAAGGTAAAATCACTTGAAGAGGCAAAGAAAACCTAATATAATTGAGAGAAAGAAGGAAGGGAGACGAGCACTGTGTAAATCTTACTCTCATCAGGTTGGGCTCTAAAAGTGTATATCAGACATTTGATTTCACATAGAAACTTGTCTGTTGCTAGAGGGAAGTGGGAGGGAAAGGAGGAAAAGTAAGGGACAAATTAATAGAAGGGAAAATAGAAGAATCAGGGGAAAGGAGTAAAAACAGGGGGAGGGGATCTAAAGGGTGGAGTATTGTTTGGGGGAGGGGGTCATCAAAAGCAAAGTACTGAGGTGGGGGGAAGGGAGAAAGGGGAAAGGAAAGGGGAAAACATAACTTGGGTAAATAAGATGGCAGGAAATAAAGAATTAGTTATTCTATCTGTGAATGTGAATGGGATGAACTCTCCCATAAAGCAGAAGCGGATATCAGACTGGATTAAAAACCAGAATCCCACAATATGTTGTCTACAAGAAACACATCTAAAACATAGTGACACATATAGGATGAAGGTAAAAGGCTGGAGCAGGACCTATTATGCTTCAGGTGAACAAAAAAAAGCAGGGGTAGCAATCCTTATCTCAGATCAAGTAAAAGCCAAGATAGATCTAATCAAAAGAGATAAGGAAGGAAACTATATTTTATTAAAGGGTACCATAGATAATGTAGCAATATCTATACTAAATATATATGCACCAAGTGCAATAGCACACAAATTCCTAGGGGAGAAATTAAGAGAGATGCAAGAAGAAATAGACAGCCAAACGATACTAGTGGGGGATCTCAACCTTGCTCTCTCAGAATTAGATAAATCAAACTACAAAATAAACAAGAAAGAAACTAGGGAGATAAACCAATTGTTAGAAAAGTTAGGTATGATAGATCTATGGAGAAAGTTGAATGGAGACAGTAGAGAGTTTACTTTTTTCTCAGCAGTCCATGGAATCTATTCAAAAATTGACCATGTATTAGGGCATAAAAACCTTAAAATCAAATGCAGAAAGGCAGAAATAGTAAATGCATCCTTTTCAGATCATGATGCACTAAAAATCACATGCAATATAAGGCCAGGAGAAAATAAACCAAAAGGTAATTGGAAATTAAATAATCTAATCCTGAAGAATGAATGGGTGAAAGAGCAAATCATAGACACAATCAATAATTTCATCCAGGAGAATGACAATAAGGAGACAACATACCAAAATTTGTGGGATACGGCCAAAGCGGTTTTAAGGGGCAATTTTATATCTCTAGATGCTTACTTGCATAAAATAGAGAAAGAAAAGATCAATGAATTGGGCTTATTATTAAAAAAACTAGAAAAAGAACAAATTAAAAACCCTCAATTAAATACCAAACTGGAAATTCTAAAAGTAAAAGGAGAAATTAATAAAATCGAAAATAAGAAAACTATTGAGTTAATAAATAAAACTAAGAGTTGGTTCTATGAAAAAACTAACAAAATAGATAAGCCTTTAGTTAATTTGATAAGAAAAAGGAAAGAGGAAAATCAAATTGTTAGTCTCAAGAATGATAAGGGAGAACTTTCCTCCAATGAAGAGGAAATTAAAGCAATAATTAGGAGTTACTTTGCCCAACTTTATGCCAGTAAGTTTGAAAATCTGAATGAAATGGAGGAATATCTACAAAAATACAGATTGCCAAGGTTAACAGAAGAGGATATAAATTATTTAAATAGTCCCATATTAAAAAAAGAAATAGAACAAGCCATTAACCAACTCCCTAAGGAAAAATCTCCAGGGCCAGATGGATTTACATGTGAATTCTACCAAACATTCAAAGAACAATTAATTCCAATACTACACAAACTATTTGAGAAATTAGGGACAGAAGGTATACTGCCAGAATCCTTCTATGAGACCGATATGGTGCTGATAGCTAAACCAGGTAGGGTAAAAACAGAGAAAGAAAACTATAGACCAATTTCCCTAATGAATATTGATGCAAAAATTTTAAATAAGATTTTAGCAATGAGATTACAGAAAGTCATCCCCAGGATAGTACACTATGACCAAGTAGGATTTATACCAGGGATGCAGGGCTGGTTCAATATTAGGAAAACTATCAGCATAATTAATTATATTAATAACCAAATTAACAAAAACCATATGATTATCTCAATAGATGCAGAAAAAGCCTTTGACAAAATCCAACACCCTTTCCTATTAAAAACACTAGAGAGTATAGGAATAAATGGGCTTTTCCTTAAAACGATCAGTAGCATCTATTTGAAACCATCAGCAAGCATCATATGTAATGGAGACAAACTAAAACCATTCCCAATAAGATCAGGAGTGAAACAAGGCTGCCCACTGTCACCATTACTATTTAATATTGTATTAGAAATGTTAGCTTTAGCAATAAGAGAAGAAAAAGAGATAAAAGGAATCAGAGTAGGTAATGAAGAAACCAAATTATCACTCTTTGCAGATGACATGATGGTATACTTAGAGAACCCTAGAGATTCAACTAAAAAACTACTAGAAACAATTCACAACTTTGGCAAAGTTGCAGGATTCAAAATTAATCCACATAAATCATCAGCATTTTTATATATTACCAACAAAGTTCAGCAGCAGGAGATACAAAAAGAAATTCCATTCCAAATAGCAGATGATAGGATAAAATATTTGGGAATCTATCTGCCAAGGAAAAGTCAGAAACTATACGAACTAAATTACAAAACACTTTCCACACAAATAAAATAAGACCTAATCAATTGGAAAAATATTAAGTGCTCATGGGTAGGCAGAGCAAACATAATAAAAATGACAATACTACCCAAACTAATCTACTTATTTAGTGCCATACCAATCAAACTCCCAAGAAATTATTTTACAGATCTAGAAAAAATAGTAGCAAAGTTCATTTGGAAGAACAAAAGGTCAAGGATTTCAAGGGGATTAATGAAAAAAAAGGCAGATGAAGGTGGCCTTGCTGTACCAGATCTAAAACTATATTATAAAGCAGCGGTCATCAAAACCGTTTGGTACTGGATAAGAAATAGAGCAGTGGATCAGTGGCACAGGATAGGTTATCAGGACAACCTAGGCATTAACCTTAACAATCTAGTGTTCGATAAACCCAAAGACCACAGCTTTTGGGATAAATCCTCTCTATTTGGCAAAAACTGCTGGGAAAATTGGAAACTAGTGTGGAAGAAATTAGGGCTTGACCCATACCTAACACCACATACCAAGATAAGATCTAAATGGGTTCATGATCTAGATATAAAGAGGGACTTTGTAAGCAAGTTAGAGGAACGTAATATAGTTTATCTCTCAGACCTGTGGAGGTGGAACAAATTTATGTCCAAAGAAGACTTGGAACTCCTAATTGAACACCAGATGGATAATTTTGACTATATTAAGTTAAAAAGTTTCTGTACAAACAAAACAAATGCAGACAAGATTAGGAGGGAAGCATCTAAATGGGAAATCATCTTTACATTTAATGGTTCTGATAAAGGCCTCATTTCTAAAATATATAGAGAATTGTCTCATATACATAAGAATTCAAGCCACTCTTCAATAGATAAGTGGTCAAGGGATATGAACAGACAATTTTCAGATGATGAAATTAAAACCATCTATAGTCATATGAAAAGTTGCTCCAAATCACTATTGATCAGAGAAATGCAAATTAAGACAACTCTGAGATACCACTACACACCTGTCAGATTGGCTAAAATGACAGGAAAAGATAACGATGAATGTTGGAGGGGATGTGGGAGGGCTGGGACACTAATACATTGTTGTTGGAACTGTGAACAGATCCAACCATTCTGGAGAGCAATTTGGAGCTATGCTCAAAAAGTTGTGAAACTGTGCATACCCTTTGACCCAGCAGTGTTTCTACTGGGCCTATATCCCAAAGAGATCTTAGAGGAGGGAAAGGGACCCACATGTGCAAGAATGTTTGTGGCAGCCCTTTTTGTAGTGGCTAGAAACTGGAAACTGAAGGGATGCCCATCAATTGGAGAGTGGCTGAATAAATTATGGTATATGAATGTTATGGAATATTATTGTTCTGTGAGAAACGACCAGCAGGACGATTTCAGAGAGGCCTGGAGAGACTTGCATGAACTGATGCTGAGTGAAACGAACAGAACCAGGAGATCATCATGCACAGCAACAACAGTATTACATGATGATCAATTCTGATGGACATGGCTCTCTGCAATAAAGAATTGTCTCAAACCAGTTCCAGTTGTTCACTGAAGAAAACCATATACACCCAGAAAGAGGGACATGAAATATGGACCACAACATAACATTTTCATGATCTCTATTGACATTTGCTTGCATTGTGTTGCCTTTCTCTGATTCTTTTTTTTTTCTTGTAGATAGGATTTTTCTTGCATAACTTCTCAAGCGTTTCAACATTATTAACATGTAGTGGACTTCCTGCCATCTAGGGGAGGGGAGGGGACTGGGGGTAAAATTTGTATTGGAAAGCTTTGTAAAGATCAAGGTTGGGGAACTACCCATACATATGTTATACAAATAAAAAGCTTAAAAAAAAAAAAAGAAAAAAAAGAAAATGAGAACAATTTGTTCCAGCTACCATGAAGGTAATTACAGAAGATACTGTGAAGTGTTTAAAGGTTGGTCAGACATTGAAGATGGAAGGTCATCCACTGCTTCCCAGACCATCAACAGTCATTCCAGCTTTTTGCCATTGAGCTTCAATGACTCTTGAAGAGAGAGTAAGGCTGATAAAGCTAATATATATAACACATCAAAACATCACCCTGTGTTGTTATTTGTCCTCTTTGAAAAAAAAGTAAAGGCAAAGAACAACAATGTGCAAAACACTGTGCTAAGCACCAAGGATACAAATATAAAAAACAAAAACAAAACAACAACAATAACAAAAAAAAAACAGTACCTGCTCTCATGGAACTTAAAATCTAATAAAAAACAAAGCAGAAAAGAAAGCTTAAGAGGGGTAGGATGGTGGGAATAGATGGAAAGTACCTGCCTAAGAAAAATCAAAGAAATCCAAAATTATTTCTGACTTGTAGAAAATAAAAATGTCTAAGGATAAAAACATAGCCCTTGACAACTTTTATTGGTGCAGTTTATTTTCTCTTCCCTAAGTGTAATCTTTCTTCTGTTGCTAAATAATTTAATTTATTTTATTTCAAGCTCCTATTTTAACTCAACAAGACTTTGAATTCTAACTCTGTTATTTAAGTATAAATCAGTATATTCCTGTCAATTCCTTCACATCTGTGAATTTTTTTTTAATTTTTAAAGTCTGACACCATAACATCATTGGTGTGGTAAATTCACTGAATGGGGACTCCTTTCAGTAATATATTTGAGAAGACTGTCTATAGCATGCAGTCTTTTGTACTAAATGGGGACATTGCAAGTTTAAGTATCAGAGATACCTGATAAAGGTCATTATGTGTCAGAAGTTGGTATTTCTGCTGCCAAGATCTATCTTCTTTCCTCTATTTCCTCTATCTTCAACAGCCTTTAAATTAGTAAGAATCCTAATTTGTCTGTATAACATTGATGTTCCAAGAAACTTGTCAAACCAAGAAGCTTTGGTTTTCCAGGGCTAACTATTTAATTCAGGCCTATGTTCAGAATTTATAAAGCTTTAATGAGGCTATATACTAGGTATAACACATTATCCTAAAATTAAAAGTTTCTCTTTGGTGTCATCTGTTTAAACTAGATAGTCTCACCTTTTGTTTTGAAGCTGTAGTCATCACAGTGAAATAGGAAAGAAGGGAGGGAAGCATGCCGAGTTGCAAATGAAGGTAAAGGTGAGGGTACTGGGAAACATATGCTGGTCAAACCATTATCACAACTACCATCTGCCTTTTACTTCTAAATAAGGTTTTTGAGTTTTCATGACTCAATAAATGTTGAAAGATCAAAAACCTCTAGTGCTAAGATGGCAAGAATTATGAATGTACCAAAAGAAAATTTGGCTTTCTTTATTATCAGAATAATGGAGAACATATACATCTAAAAATGTCCACAAAACATTTTAAGTAGCTTGCATGCATGTCATCTGACATGTTTGGAAGTGAAGTCAGGATAAATAATCCAGCTATGTTCACACATAGTTCATATTATCTTTGACTTTCCATTGGTGATCAAATAATCAATCAATAAGCAATTCATAAGTAGTTATTATGTGCCATGCACTCTAATGTTTGCTAGAGATACAAAAATGAAAATGAAAAAAGTCTTTGTCTTCTTGCATACTATCAAAAAAGACAACATGTGGACATATAGGTATGTGTGAAATATTTACCAAAAAAAAAAAAAAATTACAAGATGATTTTGTCAGGGAGGCCAGTAGTAGCTGGGATAAGTTGAAAAAAATCTTCATGTAAAAGATGGTGGGGCAGCTAGGTGATTCAAAGCAGTAATCGTGGCGTCAAGAGGACCTAAATTCAAATCCTGACTCAGATACATAACACTTACTAGTTGTGTGACCTTGGGCAGGTCACTTACTGCAATTACCTCAAAAATCAAACAAAAAAAGATGGTGCTTAAAGGGTTTTTTTTGGAAGCTAGGGATTCTAAGAGGCAGAGGAAAAGAAGGTGTGTCATTCTTAGAAATGGGTGAGATACATAGATGATAGAGATAGAGAGATAAATAATATGTTTATATATTATTATATTAAAATATATTTATATTTACATACAAATATATGTACATATATATGTATTGCATTTATATGAGACATAGAAACAGATATGTATATGTGTGTATATATGTGTATGGAAATGGAAATCTAATCTGGCAAGCATATTAATTGCCTCAAGGTAAATATCATGTAATATATATGGAATAAGGCTGTGAAGGCTTTTAAGGTCAAGCAGAGGAATTTATATTTGATCTTAGAGGTGGCAAGGGATCATTGGAGTGTGTTGAGCAAGAGGGCAATGTGGTCAAATCTGTGCTTTAGAAAAATCACTTTGGCAGGTATGTAGAGGACAGATTCGGTTGAAGATAGAATTAAGTCAAGGAAACCAATTAGAGGTTTGTTCTTCAATGGTCCAAACAAGAAATGATGACTATGTGGGGTAGAAAAGGGATGGATGCAAAGGATGCTGTGTTAGTAATGACAAGACTTGGCAACTGAGTAGTATCCCTAAAATGATCATATTGTGCAATTAATCATGCTAAGAGAAGCCATCCCTTCTATTGAACTATACCATCATCTCCTAATGTGGTGTCCCCTGTGGGATGGCACTAGGAACTAGGCTGACTTCCATTCTTCCCAAAATGACTTTCCCTTGCATGTAAGACTTCCACCTCTCATTGTGCCTGTCTTATCTCCAACCTCAAATCAGAAGAGGGGAATGACCTTTCTCTTATTGCTCCTGCCTTCCATCTCCAATGCTTATGTATTATGAGGGAATTCTGCTAGGAGCCAACATAAGGCAACTTCTACCTTTTATTGCCAGCCTGATCTCTGCAACCCCAACTTTTCAATGTGAAGAACTTCCTGTATAAATAGGAACAAATTTCCTAAGGCCTTCTATCTCCTGCTATTCTTGTCTTTTAGGGAAGAGGAAGAGGAAGAGGAAAGTTGGTGAGAAACATGACTGCCATCTCCTGTTGTGAATGTTTGACTTTCCTTTGTTCTTGTGCCATTTCCTACCTAATCTTCAGCCTTCCAAGGGAAGAGGAATAGGAAAATGGCATGTCCCATTTGATCATATCATCACATATTGTCCATTTTGTCTTGCCTTTGTCTCCTGCTTGATTGACAATTTCTTCTGGGAGGATGTGGCACCTCCCTTTCAAAAATGTTTATTCTCTCACCTGGTCATTCCCTAAATATTCTGGTGATTCTGAACTCCTATAGGTCAATATCCAAACCCCTTCCTTTTATTCCCCACTCTCTAATTCTTTATTCCTGCCCCTCTCAACCTTAAATTTACCAGCTACTGTGCCTTTGAAATGCCTTTTCTGTAAACAACAAACTTCCCTTTAATCTAAATAGCTTTCTTTTCCCATTTCTTTCATCTTCTAAAAATTAGTGAAATCTGGTTCCCTTATGATGACACAGACTCCCTGACTAATTTTCCAGTGCTGGCTGTATCTTCATTCATTCTCTTCAACTCATTGGTCAAGGTGAGGGAAATGGAAAATTCCTTGCTCCTCATTGGCTCTTCTAGCTTCTCACTTTACCTCCATCAATCAGTAATTTCTTTACCTTTGAAGACTATGTTATATTTACTATTCATTCAGAATTCTGGCCACTATTGTTTACAGACCTCCAAGTCACATCCTTTCTTCCTCAATCAGTTTGATACTTAGCTGGCAATTTGTCTTTTCTCCCTAACTCCTGCCCTCATACTAGAAGAATTCAATATACATATTAACTCTCATTCAGATGCTCTATTCACTCAATTCCTCAACCTACTCAATTACCATGACCTATTCCACTACAGCCTTGAACTTGACTTCATTCATAAATGTATCACCCCTCATGGTCAATAGTTCTCTTATCTGCCCATAATTTATTGGATTTCCACCTCTTCTACCTTGTTTTATTAAATCCTACTCATCATCTATATCTAGACCTCCAATCCAAAAATTATATCAAATCATTATCCCTCTTTCTTTCTACCATACTTCCAACAAGTGGTTATCCAGTCTTTTCATGAAGAACTTTTAAATCAGCCCATTCCAAATTTGGAAACCATGGGAAGATTGTATATTAGGGTGAATGTGACAGCTTATATGTTGAACTTTAAACCTACTCTTCTATTTAGGGTTAATGATAGCTAGATGGTATGATAGGTACGGTGTTGAATTTTAAGTCAAGAAGACCTGAGTCAAATATTGCCTCTGATAATTATTAATCATGTGTATCTTAACCTTTCAGACTCAGTTTTTTCTTCTATAAAATGGATGTGATAATATTAACTTACTTACAAGGTTTTTTGTGAGAATAGTAAAGTACTTTGCAAACTTTAAAATACCATATAAATGTTATTACTATGAGAGAGCTATGTGGTACAACAGATAGAGCACTGACCATGAAGTTAGAAAGACTTGAGTTAAGGTCCTACTCCAAATAATTAGTAGCTGTGTGACAAGTAGCTTAACTTTTCTCAGTCTCGGGGTTTCATCAATAAAAAGATTAAACCTGATGGCTAATAGGTTCTAGAACTATGATCCTATGACTACTCAGGAATATCAGCTTGAGGAAACACTGATGAAAGAGCCCAATGGAAAAAGAGAGAAAGAGAGAAGAAAGAGCCCGATGAGATTCTCTATTTCAATGACACAACTCCTAGTCCCTTGTGTACTTGAATGAGAAAAGAGAGAATGCTAGCTTGATTGTTCACTAAGTATATTTAAAATAATTTGCCTTTTTAAATAATGTTTGGATCATGTCACTCCCTCAACAATTTGTATCATACAGCTGTAAATCTAATTGTGGTCATAAAATCACTTGTAAAAGTCTTATTTGGATTTTGGATGCATACACAATACATTTCTCTTCTTGGATTAATGACATACAGTATTGAATCATGCCATGCCAATGCAAATTTCCAGGTTATATTGTGTTTTCGTGACCTCCTTATTTTTGTGGATTTAGATAAGACATAGTCCTTGCAGAGTGATCAAAATCTGATAAAACACTTGAGCTATTTTTTCCATATGAAATACTGCTCAGCCAGATCTCTATCATCTTGTGGTTTTTTCTATGTCATTATTTCCATTTAATAGATGTGGAAACTGTGGCCCACAGACATTAGTGCCCAAGATCAAAGAGTAAATTTGTAGTAGAGCCAAGAGTAGGATCCATATAATGCAGGATGCTGAGCCAGAGGCCTTTAATATTCACACCCAAAGATTTATTTAGTATTAAAATAGACCATTTAGTTTACAACCCCAAATACATTTTTACTTGAGGAACTCTGGGGCTCAACAATAATAATCATTTACAGCTTTGTTCAATCAATATTCTAATTCAAAGTCAAAAATATGCCTTTGGTCTTTACTTAGCCTTAAAATGGTAACACAAGGCATCATTACTAACAACATGTGTTCAGAAAATAATGAACCTGAAACAGCAGGCTTTGAAATTCATGAGGATTCCAATTGTTTTGTGCAACAGTTTCCAATGTTTTTGAAAAATCTTTGTCTTGTTCCAGGGAAAATTCTTAGGCTTCACTTAGGTAACTTTTCTTCCCCTCTTTTTCCACCCTTGATTGCAGTCTACACTTGGAAATCTTTTGTTTATTTTCTATAATCTAAGAGGCATCATTGTCATCTAAATACTACTAAAGAGGCATTGATATAATCAAGTAAATATTTCTGCAGAAAACTGTGTTGAGATACAAAGTTTAACTAGGTAATGCATGTGTTTATGAAGTTAATGAAAACAGCCATCAGTGTTACAATGTATGGATTGTTAATAGTTGCAGTTGGGAAGACCTCAGTTCCAATCCTGTCTCAGATAACTTCCAGCAATTTACTTAACTTCCCTGCAATTCAATTTCCTTATATCTGAAATGGGATAATAATAAAACCTACCTCACAGGGTTGAGGTGAAAATCAAATAAGATGACATAAATAAACTGCTTTGAAAATATTAAAAGAGCTTTAGAAATTCAACTTATTGTTATTATTGTTTACTAAAATATTTAGAGCTATAAGGAGCATTAAAGTCCACTGAGTACAACATTTTTTGTTATAATTAAGGAAACCGAGGCACAAAATGATAAAATAAGATATTACAGATATTATTTTTAGTATGGATATTATGATCAGATATCCTGTTTTCATTATGTTCTAATTTCAACTGTGTCACTCTTATGATCTCTAGAAAAAGACAGTTTCCATTAGAGAGGTAATAAACCCAAGATCTTAAAGGGTATAGAAGGTATTCTTTGCCAGAATACAATTATATTGTTCACATGAATGCCAATTAGATATTTTGAATGAACATTCCAGTTTTAGATTACTTTGGAGATGATTGCCAGAAACTATTTTTTCATTGTGTTTGTAACCATTCTTCTTCCTTGGACTAATTACAAATTGTTATAATCCTTTGATTGGCATACAGTTCCACTGCAGGGACAGATAAAGGGTCCAATTGGAGAGAGTCCTTTAGCACAGATGAAATCGAACCTCTCTGATTAGAAATAGCTAGGGTAATCAGCCATCATCTTTAAGATCAATTAATCACTAAACATTTATGGGTCTGACAATGAGCTAAGCACTGAAGATATGAAAAGAGGCAAAAGAAATTCCCTGACAAGAAGTTTACAATCTAATGGGAGAGGCAACATGAAAAATATATACAAAGCATTATTAGGAAGTAATCAACAGGGAAAATGCATTAATATTAACAAGGGTTGAGGAAAGCTTCAAGTAAAAGAAAGGTTTTAGTTAAGACTTGAAAGAAACCAGAGAGATAAGTAGGGAGAGGAGGGGTGAGAGGTCATTCCAGGCATGAGGAATAGCCAGATAGAATTCCCAGAAACCAGAGGTGGAGTATCTTGTTTGTGGAACTGCCAGGAGATTAGTATCATTGGGTCAGATTATCTGGTGAGAGTAAGGTTTAAAAAGATTGAAAAAGTAGGAGACAACATTATAAAAAGCTTTTAAATGCCAAACAGAATATTTGTGTATTTGATCCTAGAGACAAAATAGGGAGTCCCTGGAATTTATTGAGTATACAGTGACATAATCAGACCTCCATTTTATGAAAATAACTTTGATGGCTTAATAGAGGATAGACTGGGAGAGATGTGAGGAAGACTGATCCACAAGTAATCTATTACAATAGTCCAGAGATTATTAGGTAATGAGGGTCTGCACTAAAGTGATGGTAGTGTAAGAGGAGACAAAAAGGGGATATTTGAGAGATTTGGCAAATGTGAAAACTACAGACCTTAGCAATAGGTTGAATATGGGGGATGCGGATAATGGGGAGTCCAGATGACTCCTGTATTATAAGCTGGAGACAATGGAACAATAGTATTGCCCTCTACAATAATAGGGAGGAGAGGAGGATTTAGAGAAGAAGTTTGTGTTCCATGGTGGACCTGAGTTGAAAATGTCTACTATACATAAAGCACTATCTCTGTGAAGAATTCATAGCTTTTATAAAGATCTAAAGCTGAAAGAGGCCAACTTGTTCAACATCCTCATCATTTTGTAGATGAGAAAATTAAGTTTCAGGGAGGTTAGTTGATTTTTCCAAGGTTTTTATGTGAATGTGTGTGCATGTATATATGTGTGCATATGTGTGTGTATGTGTGTATACAAAATAGGTATCAGAGATTTGAATGTAGATACCTATGAAGAAAGTGTTTTGTAAATAACTAAATATTATGCAAGTGAAAATGATTATGAAAATGACATCATAAATCATTGGAAAAGTTCTAAATTCCCTGAAGATAGGTATGATGTCTTAGTCATTGTTTCATTTCCCGCTTTGCAATGCATGTCATAAACTTAATGTCTATTGAAGTAAAAAGGGGAAAGCCAACTTCTTATCATATCACCATTATAAAAATTCTTTTCCATGGAAGTGAAATTTTCACTATAATAAGATTTGAGGAGCATGGTAATTTTAGGGATCCAAGGACTAAAGATATGTAGAATATAAGTTCCCAGAGGGTTTTGTCTTTATACACTTAGCATATAGCATAGTACCAGAGCCCTCCTACGTGTTTTATGAATATTTACAGTTGTTGCATAGAATTGCTACATATTAAAATCTAACATTGATCAAATTACAAAGCAAGACATCAAAAATAACTTTTGGCAGCAAGATGACAACAGTAGATGGGAGGGGTTAACTTGGAGTCAAAAAGACTGTCCTTCAAATTTCTATCTCAAACATCTACTGAATCTGGGTAATATATTCAACTTTGGATTTCACAAGTTCCATGTGAGGATCCAATGAAATCATATATATAAAATGTTTTTCAAACCTTCAACTGCTACTTAAATGGTTGTTAGGTTGGTGTAAATTCTATTTCCCTGGCACCTAAGTTCCAGCAAAAGAGTTTTGTTTAGAAAACATTGCTGAGACATAGATTCCAAGAAATGACAGTTATTTTGATGGTTTTCATTTTTCAGAGTTTTCTATTTCCTATTAGTAAAACTGCTTCTCTCCCTCAGGAACATGGGCATAATTTTTAAGGACACAAAGTTTTACAATGGATTCTTGGTTTGTTGGATTGGGTTTTATTTGTTTGGGTTGTATTTTTTCCCCTTGTATTCTAATAATGAGTAGGTTTATTCTTTTTCTTACAGGAACTTGAATTCCAGGACCTGACAGCTATTTTACATTGCATACACTCCTTTATTGCTGCAAAAGTGGCATCAGTAGATCCCATGTTTATAGACAGCCAGAGTGTTGCAAGAAGATATATGTATAGCAACTGAAAATTACTTCTGTCAAGTGATTACTGAAAATTAAATTATTTTCTTAAGACATTAATTCTTTCCTGAACAATATTGCAACTTT
The DNA here is from genome assembly GCA_023553655.1 of Myrmecobius fasciatus. Taxonomy (NCBI): domain Eukaryota; kingdom Metazoa; phylum Chordata; class Mammalia; order Dasyuromorphia; family Myrmecobiidae; genus Myrmecobius; species Myrmecobius fasciatus. Next base: position 342,879 of record JAJPUD010000112.1, read on the forward strand.
GTGTGATTTTATAATGAGCCTCTAGTTGTGATACCAATAAAATATGTAACTAGTTTCCAAATTTGGGTCATACTTGCTAAACTTGGCAATTTAGAACATATTTGTTCAGGGCAATCAGCTTGTTGTATGTAACGTAAATCAGAATTCCCACATGAAGTGATCCGTAACATTTCTACGATGATTTTTACAAGAAATATAGAACACTAAGGACCTGACTGCTGGGAAGATTCATCAGTAATATTAATGAAGGGACTGGAGTCCTACGGTTTTGTTTTCCCTTAAAAGGGGGGAGGCTGGCTTGGTCTGCTAGTCTTGCTTTTATGAGAGATGATGTGAGGGAGATGAGACATTGAAGTAGAATTCCTACAATGTAGGTTCTTCACAATATTTTTTCAAATATTTTTCTTCTCAAAAGAAAAAAAAAACTTTCCCATGTTTTTTGTTTGTTTTGCTTAGTTATTTTTGGTTGATTTGGTTTGTTTCATTTTTTAATTAAAAAGCACTTTAATGGAGTCAGTTGTATTTTACTTGCAGGAAAACACAATGACATTTCTAAATGCACTATACACATATTGCAAAACCACACATGTGTTGCAAGAAAAACAGAAACAAAACAGTAAAACAGGCAGTACAAGAGTTCTCAGCAATCAAATCTCAGAATTTTATCATCAAGATGCAGATGAGCAATAGCAGGAAAAAAGAAACAGTAAGCCAAGATAAATCATGTTTACAACCACCCAGTAGATTCATGAGTCTCTTTCCTATACATCTGATACTGAGGAAAGAAGAGAAATAGCCGAATAGGAATATTTCTAGTTAATAAATTATTTTAATGATACTTTCATTTAAAAATTTCCAAAATATATTATGATTTCAAACATTCCTATGAAATATTATATTTTACATGGCTAACATCTTAAAGTAAGATACAGTAGAGGAAATAATGCTGACATAGTCCCAGGGAACTTTTAACTACGTGGCTATTTATTCTCTTTTCTTCAACCCCAATTTTCCATTAATATCAACCTTAAAAGAAACTAGAATAGTTATAAAATATTCACAGACTTAGAACAATGAAAGCAGAATATTATTTTCCCATAATTTTTCTTTCAAATTTCTAATTTTTCTCCCAAACCAAAAATTATCTTTGGTTTTATTATTTTTTTTGAAAAATAAAATTTTAAACAAATCTTAGAAAATGTAATATAGGTTTTTCAACATTCAAGAAGTCATTATTTGGTTAACTCAAAATAAGACCATAACACCTCTATGGTTTGACTGATGCCCTTTGAAAGATACTATGACCAAAAAATTTAAAAAAAAATTAAAATATTTTCTTGTGGCAGTCCTAGTGATGAGCCTCTCCAAATTTAAGCAGGTAGCCTGGGCCTTGTCATTAGCCTTTTGTTCAACCTGAGTTCAAATTCAGCCTGAGATACTCATAAGTTATATGATCCTGGACAAGTCAACATCTATTTACCTTGGTTTTCTCAACTGTAAAATGGAGATAACAGCATTTATCTTAAAAGATTATTTGGACAGCTAATATAATATATGTGTAATAAATATAATATAACAATGTAATGTGTTATAATATGATATAACATAACATAATATACCTTGGAATCAGGAAGACTCATCTTTATGCTTTCAAATACAGCCTCAGACATATGCTAGCTTTGTGACCCTGAGTAAAACTTAACCTTATTTGCTGCAGTTCCTCCTCTATAAAATGAACTAGAAAAGGAAATGGCAAACTCTTTGTCAAGTAAATCCCAAATAGGGTTACAAAGACTTCAAATGACTGAAGAACAACAGGAAGAGTTAATGTGTTGATCAAATGAGATATTATTTATAAAATGCTTAGTATGGTGCCTGACACATATTGGGTGTTATATTGTCATATAAATGTTCCTATTATTCTAAGAAAAAAAAAGTTTTCCAGCTCAGTGGGACTTACCAGAACATACACTTTCCTAGTATAACCTTCAGGAATCCAAAGTCATATCCATCCTATAATGTGATGCAATAAAATAAAATTATTTTTTAATGAGGCTAATTAATTAAGCCTGAAATGTTCCGTTTAAAATCTTATAAGAAGGAAAAGCATTCTTCTACCTTAGGTACACATACATAATTGGTTCATATAATAAATACAAAAAGTAACATTATATTTAGACATTCAACATTATATCCATTAATCAATCCAAATCAAATCAACACAATTCTAGATGGCTTAGTGGATAGCCTTTTGGATCGGGAATCAGAAAGACTTGATTTCAAATCAGGTCTTACACCCTTGCTAGCTATGTGACCCTTCCTGTCAAAGTTTCCTCATCTATAAAATGAGAACAATAATAGCATTTGTCATTCAGGGTTGTTGTGAGCTTCATTTGAGATAGAATTTGTAAAGTACTTAGCATAGTTTCTGCCACACAATAAGCACTATATAAATGTTGTTATTTTTGCAATCAAGTGGCTATGAAAAACAAAACCTAGGTGCTTAGGGGAAACAAAGATAATTAAAACATAGTTTTCTGCCTTTAAAGATTTTCCTTATAGAAATTACAAAAGAAATTCATAAGAATAAGAATCATTACACAGGTTTTACAAATGTTATTATTTGATCCTCACAACAAACCTATAAAGTAGGTACTATCATTTGCTCTTTTTTTACAACTGGGAAAACAAAAATCAAGAAAGGTTAAGTGACCTAGAAAGAAATTTCCTTATTAATTTTGAATCATGGAGGCTCCAACTAGTATCTGAGACAGAATTTGAACTCAGGTCATCCTAGCATTCTATCCACTGCGCCATCTAATTGTGTCACATAGAGGAGATAAAACATGTACCCAGAAAAATCTGAAGCAAATCATTAGAATATGATCTCCTTATGATAGAAATGAAAGTCACTCCTAGAATAGAGGAAGAAAAGATTCTATTTGGAAGGGTCAGGAAAGGCTTCATTGGAGGCAAGCTTTTTATATCTATATATTTATATGTATCGATAGATGGACACAGATATTGATGTATACAGCTAGCTAGCTAGCTAGCTAGCTAGATAGATAGATATCGATGATAGATGATAGATTCAGAAAGAAAAGCTCAGGAATGAGCTAGATACTATAATTTATACAATCAATAAGCAAACATTTTATTGACATTTCTGAGAGTTTCAACTGGGATATGTATAGGAAATTAAAGGTCTATTTTAGACCTGGGTAAGAAAATTCCCATCTACATTTTCCCCTCAACTTAGTAGTAACAGTGATGATTAAGTTTTGCTGAGGGAAAAAAAAGAAGAATTTAAATTTAAGAAAGCTGATATTAGACACCATCACATTTCATGAAGGATGTTTGATGCCAAGGAATGGAATTTAGTTTAAGTAAGAAAACTTCTAAAAGAAAAGGGGGGGGAAGAGAATGCAGGCAGTAGGCTGAGATGTCAGATATTCAAGGCCAAGCTAGGCACAATGCTAATGAGGATAATGTCTGTAGTCAGAAGTTAAAAGCATTAGAAATAATTTTAAATGATCCCAGGGCATTTCTTACTCTGAAAGCTCTTTTGAGTCATCTATCTTTTAAATACCCATTATTTTAATAACTTTGAAATATATTTCACTGTTACAGCCCAATACTACTAAGCCAGTCAGTCTGTTCCCTCCTTTATAGTTTCTGCTCTGGCCACAAGAGGATACTAATAACAATAGAGAACTGACCTTTCTAAAACATCCTTTTCAACTGGGGACAAATATGTGTGAATTATACTCAGTCCTGGGGTAGCCTGGTGCTTAAAAAGAGAGGTGAATAGGACAATGCTGGCCAATGTTTAACAACCAGCTCTCCTAAAACTAGATGGTCTTTTTTTTTATTTGTTTTATCCACTTTCTTAAGTCTAGACAATCAACAAAACAAGAAAGTGTGCCCTGTTTTGTACCCTAATTTCAGGGGTATAGATGCTTACATTAAATTTTTAATAATCATCTCCCCAAAAGAGTGTGTGAGCTGGCTCCACACCCCTAAAGTATCAGTCACTTTCCTCCCTAAAACTGTTGGATTCTTTCTTGCTCTCAGAAAAAATCACTTAAAGTTATAATTGACTCATGTCAAGGGTTTTCTCAAAAGAGAGTTAAAAAGTTTTTCAATGTGCAGTGGAGATCAGGAATAGGACAGTTATTCTTTGCACACACACACACACACACACACATACAGGCACAAAAATGTTTTAAAAAAACACAAAAAGATTCACAAGTGTATTGACAAAGGCTTAAATATGAAGCAATTACATAATTACTATTGTACATTCTTAAGAAATTGATATTTAAAACATCTAACTGTAAAACATTTTGTGGCTGCTAAATTTCTATTTCACCTTCACTTCAACTCTATACCTTCTAATCAATCATATTTCCAATGTAGTCCCAGGCATATGTCTTGGGGCAATCTCATGGTAAGAGACTGGATTTAATCTGTCACTGTCTGTCTTCCCCAAGTAGTACTTCAGTGGCTGTTGGGAGCACCTCTCAAACTATAAATGGAATGAAATGAGTAACTCAGAAACTCTTAGACTCCCGAGAGTCTTCTCCTAAAAGCATCTCTCTAGATCATTTTTAAGACACCTATACTTAGTGATAGCAGAAGCAGCAGCCCTTGACTTAGACTCACTTAGGCTGCACTCAAGTTTGAATCAGTGATCACTTCTGGTAAAGAGAGGGAAAGGCCACCTACCAGGGGAAGTCTCAGAGAAAGAGGTCAATTATTACAAATAATCAAAGAAGAAAGAATGCAAAAGAGTTGAATGACTCCTTTTTAGTTTATTGAATAGTTGGCTCTTCAAATTTCAGTCACCATTCCCTGAATGATGCCTCTTCTTCCTGCTACTGTTATGGGGAGCAAGGTATTGCTACATTATCCTAAAGTGCCAACTATCTCAGGGCTGAGTACACATTTTCCTGGAAGTGGCTGGAACATGGAATAAGCATTCCTTGGGAAGTAGCCCAAGCATAAGACCTATCACCACTAGTCAGAGCCCAGGACTCTCCCCACATTTTCTATGGAACAAGTATTGTTCTATCAATTGCTCAACAAGTTTACATTGTGTAGAATACTAATAATACAAAACTATGGAGCATTCTAAAAAGGCAAAAAATTTCTATGGCTTCCTTTCCTTTTTATTAAATGATAAGCAAAACAAAGATAAGTAAACAACTCACATTTTATATCACTTTTTAAATCTTCAAATTTCTTTCTTCTCCACAAACAAATGAGATCTGTAGTATAAATCTGTAGTATAACTATTGTTATCCTAATTTTATGGATAAAGATATAGGGGTCAGAGGGATGCAAGGTCTTGCTCATGGCTATACAATTAGTAGGTATCAGAGTCCTGGACATGTGCATGTACACATGAATAATATTCAGCAACTATTCTTCAACAATTACCAAGATTTCTCCCATCCTTAATGTTTCTTTTATCACCCTAGCTGCTAGACTCAGTTGGGAAGCTCACATGTAATAGATGTATAATAAATGCTTGTTAATTAATCAATTGATCTAAATCAGGCTTTCCCACCTTTTTTGTTTAAATATCATGAAATCCATTGGCAACTTGCTATCTAGTGGCCTCTTCAGAATATCACTTTCTTAGGATTCATTTTGAAGGAAATGCTAAATTTCCATTAGAATTTAGCAAAAATAAAAATGTATTTTTCCCATCCAATTTCATGGACATCCTGAAATAGTTTTCCTTGACCTCCACATTAATAATTTTTAATCTGAAAGACATTTATCAGATTTTACAGAGCAAAGAATTCAGAATGGGCAAATGTTTTTTTGTTTGGTTTTTTTTAATCTGCATCTTATATTAAAGTTCTTAAACAGGACATTAAATAAACTATTGAATAATTTTTTTTAAGTAGCATAGGGATATCCTACCTAACTATGGACATTTGTTCTTTTCCCTTTAACAGAAGAATGGATGAGACCAGATTTAAAAGTATCCTTATTAGTCTCTAAAATGGGCTATAAGAGTTATAATAAAAACTCAGTATATTAAATATAGTCAATGCTTTTTAATGTTGCAAACAGCAGATTTGGAGCCAGAATAATTATATTTTTATTCTTATTCTTCCACTAATTCTCAGTATGGGAATAACAGTTGTTCATCTAGTTCCTTATGATAATATCTGACCTCCATATCCTCATAGGGGCATTGAAAGAATCAGGTAAGTCCATGCTCAAGAAGCTACACTATGTTGTTATGGGAACCACCTGCTAGTGGCTGCTGGGAATCTAATTCTGACTAGCAGAATAGATCCCTTCATGTGAGAGGATGATAACAATACAAGGAGACTGAGGGACAGTTGCATTCTCTGACCTCTCTCCTCTTCCCTTTTGCCTTAGATTTATTTCCCAATTCACAAGCAACATCTGCATAAATAAAAGCTGATCTGTAATTCCTTCAAGTGTGTTATGATTCACAGCTGTGGGGCTTCAGAGACCTGACCCCTTGTACATCACTCCTTGATAATACAGTCCCCTATAACCCTTTACAGGCTTTCTGTCTTTCACATTTAGACATGGTCCTTAACACTTATGTCTCACTAAATTTTTTAGTCATATCAAAAATTTTTGCAATGATACAATCTCAGACTAGTATACCACAAAACCTGGAGGATCTGTCATTATCACTGTGATGGTGATCCTCTCATCAATGTATATCACAATCTGTTTATGTGTTAGAAAAGGTTTCATGAGTGTAGCACTTTAAAAATCAGCAGCAGCTGGTAAACAATTAATTGGATCTTTAAATGATAGACACATAATTTATCACCATAACTCACATTCAAAGTCTTTCCAGCATTGTAGAATCTACCAGTACTTGTTAACTGCTGACCTAGTGTTTGAAAACCTAGGATCACTTTTACACCATAAATGAAATCATCAATATTGTACTTTAAGAGAGGGATAAACTGGAGAGAGTCCACAGTAGAGAGAACAAAATAATGGAGGGTGTCAAGATGAGGAACATTTATAGTAAGTGGGGATGATTACTCTTGAAAAAAGACTTGAGAGAAACATAAAAGCTATTCTCAAGTATTTAAAGAATTGTTTCAAGAATGGAATTACACTTGTTCTGCTTCTCCCTGGAGGACCAGACAAGGAACAATTGTTAGAAGTTATAGAGGCAAATTTGGATTTAAAAAAAAGAAAAACTACTTGACTAATTAGAGGTATACAAAAAATGGAATGAGTTGTATCTAGAGACTGTATTTCTGTTTATGAGAGATTTGCAAGCAAAATATGCTTATTTTTCAAATACATTGAATAATTCTGTTAGATGTAAGGGTTCACCTCAAAAGTCCCTTCTAACTCTCAGGTTTCTTAGTCCCAAACTAAGATTTTGTGTAAGGAAGTGGAAGCTGGAGGGGTGAGAAATACATTGTTAACAAAGTTATATGTTGTTCTAAATGGGGCCATAGAAAATTGACACACCCCTTTTAGGAATAAAGACATAATTGACTTAATCACCATATATTTAGTAGCAGCAACAGCATCAGATCCTGCAATCAAGAAAACCTGAATGCATATCCTGTATCAGACACTTATTACAGTATGATCCTGAGCAAGTCACTTAACCTCTGTCTGATTTAGTTTCCTTAGCTATAAAATAAGGTTATAATAGCACTTTTCTCTGAGGATTGTTGTGAAGATCAATTGAGAAAATATTGTGAAACATTCAACATGATGCCTGACACAAAAATGCTATATAAATATTTATTGCCTTCTCCTTACCCTTTATCTCCCCTTATTTGACCCCCATTATTTAGTTACTGAAAATATTGTTAATGTGGATAATCCAGGCAGCATTTAGAAGGTAGTGGTGTTTACAACAGCTGCACATACACAGACTGGGTCAAGGGTAAATCAATCAATCAAGTAGCATTTATGCAGTACCCACTATGTGCTAAGGAAAAGACTAAGAAAGTGATACAATGAGTTCACACCAATTTATGGAAAGTGTTAGCTTTAAAGGAGTCAGGAAAAAGAGATTAGAAGATGAACCATTTGTGATATTCAAATTGTTTCACTTGGAGAAGAGATGAGGGATTAGGAAAGGGAATGGGTGGTTATAGTTTCCTTCAAGTATTTTGGAAATAGTCATAAAGAACTAAAAGTATTCCATTTGGTTCCATAGGATAGCACAAGTAAAAATTACAAAAAAAAAAAAAGAATTTAGGATTAATGTATAAAAAATCATTTTAGCAGTTAGAATGATCTAAATGTGAATGGGGCTGCTTCAGGATATGGTAGGTTTTCCCTCACTGGAGATCTACAAGCAAGCAGAGTCTGAGGATTCCATGTCAGAGATACTTCAGAAAGGATTCATGGTTTGGTATAAACTAGATAAGAAGGTCTTTGGAATTTCTGCTTTTGTATGAGAATTTTCAACTTATATAATTTATCAAAACTTGGATGTGACTATTATGAAAGACACATTAATAATGATTTCAACTCTAGTTTTGTGTAAAAACAATGACCCTGCAAGATAAACATCTTGAGTATATCATACTCATGTGACAGAAGAAGAAACTGAAACTCAGAAAGACTGAAGTGATTGGTCCACAGTTATGCAACTAGTAAATTCCAGAGTTGAAATTTGAATCCATAGTTTCTAAATCAAGTATTCTTTCTACTATGCTGGACTGTTTTAGATTCAAAATTTGAAAGTTTCAATGAAGAAAAATATAAAAATCCATAATTATACATGAACTTAAAATATTAAAATTAACGTAGACAGAAATATGAAAATGTATTTTTCAATTTATAGTTCAGCTATATACCATACAAATGAAATCTGCTAAGGCCTGCTTTAGTTGTAGAGTTAAGAACTTGACACCTTGAGAAAGGCCGAGGCCCAGGGACTTCTCAAACTGCCATACCCAGAAGCCAGCCAGATGATAGACTAGAAACACTCATTACATCTATCCTTATATATTCTCCATTTCATGTTCTGAACCCCTGCTTTAGCAAATGCACAAACTCATTTACTCATCCCCAAAAGCCTGCACCTTGGCTCCTATATATCTTAATCTGACCCTCCTTCCTCAGTGTCACACTTTAAGTCATTACACCCTTCTACTATAACTTCTATAAACATTGGCTCCAAAATGAACAAACTTATGTGCATCTTAAAATTATTCTTCTCTTACTCTATTTTATGACAGTCACTGATATCTGAACCCCTGCAGATGATACTACTTCCCTTACTAACCTTTCTATTGTTGATCACACTTTCACTCATAACCTAACTTGGGACTTGGAATTTTCTTTGTTCTCCATTACCAAATCTAAACTAAGCTCTTCCATAATTACTCAACAACTTCTCCTTTAAGTTTAAAATTATTAGAGAGTGTATATACATATATATGTGAGTCTATATATGTATATATATGCATGTGTTTAGGTATATGCATATGTCTATGTGTGTATATATATATATATGTACATATATATATATATATATATGTCTCATTCTGACTTTTCTAGTCACTTTTCATGATCTTCCCTTCACTTTACCTCAGCTACATAAAATATAATCATACTCTTGATAAATCACCTAAAATTGTTCCATTCCCATGTTCATGAGTTCAAAAATTCTTTCAATAAATTATAATCTTTCATTAATCAATATTTATCTAGACTTTAGGACCCCTTCCCTTTTCTTTATCTTCATCATGATCTCTGTTACTTTCACTTCTTAGTTCTTCCTGAGGCCCTCACCTTTTCATGTACTATGTTCTCCTCTCTTTCCTTTTTCAATCCTAAAATGAACAGGTCAACTTGACACTATATTACTCTGTCTTTAACTTTTTCACTCTCTTGTCCTTGCATCAGAGATTTTGGCAAACCATAATTCTGGATTATTTTTACTGTATATTCCCTTTGTTCCTATTCATATTACTAGTGGGACTGGATGAAATCAAAACATACAGATTAAATGCACTCATTGATGTTATGTAATTTCAACTGAGCCCTCATTATAAGGCAATTGCATTTCTCCCCAACTGATCCACTATCCCACTTTCCATGTAGAAACTGTTCCAAACTTTCTCCTTTTCCTCAAGCAATTCATTCAGAACTTTCCTAATTCTCTACTGAGTTTTCTCTTATATGAAAAAGTTGAAGACATTTGTTGAATTCCATCCCCCTCTCTTTTTCTCTCTCCTTTTTTCCTCTCCTTTTCTTTATCTCCCCTCCCCTCTTCATTTCACATAATTCAAACAATTCCCCTCTCTACCTGTTTCTCACTCCAGTTTTAGAGAGGTGGTCTTCTTCTCATAGCATACCTCTACCAACACTCTTGATATTGTTTTTTGCTCATCTTTCTAGCAGACTGACCTCACTATCATTCCCATTCTCTTTAATTTCTCCTATTACATTGTTTTTTTTCTGCTACTTACAAATATAACCATGTCTTGACTTGATCTATTCTCTCTTTTTTTTAATTAACACTTTTTACTTGCAAAACATATGTATGGATAATTCTTCAACATTAACCCTTACAAAGCTTTCTGTTACAAATTTTTCCTCCCTGCTCCCCACCCCTCCCCTAGATGGCAGGATATCCACTACATGTTAATTATGTTAAAATACTTGGCAAATCGAATATATGTATGCTTATTTCCACACATCATTTTTGTGCAGGAAAATCGTATCTACCAGAAAGAATAATCAGATAAAGGAAATACAATGCAAGCAAACATCAATAGAGAGCATGAAAATGATATGTTGTGGTCCACATTTCACATCCCTCTCTCTGTGTGTATATGGCTTTTTTCACTGAACAATTGGAACTGGTTTGAAGCATTTCATTGTTGAAGAGCGCCATGTCCATCAGAATTGATCGTCATATAGTATTGTTGCTGCCGTGAATAATGATCTCCTGGTTCTGCTCATTTCACTCAGCATCAGTTCATGCAAGTCTCTCCAGGCCTCTCTGAAATCATCCTGCTGGTCGTTTCTTACAGAACAATAATATTCCATAACATTCATATACCATAACTTGTTCAGCCATTCTTCAATTGATGGGCATCTATTATTCAGTTTCCAGTTTCTAGCCACTACAAAAAGGGCTGCCACAAACATTCTTGCACATGTGGGTCCCTTTCCCTCCTCTAACATCTCTTTGGGATATAAGTCCAATAGAAACACTGCTGGGTCAAAGAGTATACACAATTTGATAACTTTTTGAGCATAGCTCCAAATTGCTCTCCAGAATGGCTGGATCCGTGACTTGATCTATTCTCTATACTATGTCCTACTTCTTCTCAACTAAACTTGAGAAAGTCACATGTACTAGATATCTCTACTTATTCTTCTCTCACTCTCTTTTAAACCTTTAGTCAGGCTTCCAATCTCATCATTCAAGTGAGATTGATTCTTTTAAGTTACTAATTATTTCTTAGTTGCCAAATTTAATATTTTTTCCTTGATCTCTATGCTTGTTTATTCTTCTGTAGTATTTGATACTATTCATCATCTTCTCTATGCTTTCATGACAGTATTCTCTCATTTCTCTTTATTTTTTTTTTTTTTTTTGGTGCTGGTTCTTTATCCAAGTCATAATCATTAACTGTGGGTGCACCTTACAGGCTAAGGACAGAAGTCTATACTGTCTCACTTAATGATCTCATCTGTTCCTATGGAACTGATTGTCATCTCTTAGCAGATGTTTCCTAGATCTATGTATTCCGCATTAACCTCTCTCCTGAACATCATAGAGACCTAGATTAACAACTGTCTTTTAAACATCTCAATGACTCACAGACATCTCAAAATCAACATTTTCAAAACAAATGTCATTCTCTTGTTGTTTGTTTATTTTGTTTTATATTCCTTTCTTCGTATTCCCAAGGCTTAGTGCTAGCACACAGTGAATACTAAACAAATGCTTTTTAATTGTTTTTTTTATTCATTACCTTTTATATGAGGAAATAAAAATATCTGGTATCTTTTTTCTATATGGGACAAATTTGTAAAAAAAAATCTCTTTTGGCTTTTCATGGTCCTTTGACTATGTCTGACAAAACAAACATTTGAGGACTGTTTTAAACAACATTGATTAAGCAAACTTTAAAAGATAAGATTTTCCTTTTAATTTTTCCTCAAGACAAATTTTAGTAATGTTAAAACAATACAGAACTTTCTCCTACCCACCTCTCAAGAAAATTAAAGCAAAGTCATTTTTCCTAGTACCAATTTTTTACAGTCATGTCTATGACTCATTCAAAATCAAAATCTCACAGAGCACTTGAAAGATGTTCTGCTCAATTCTGATTAGACCTTTAAAACTGATTTTTAAAATTTTTTATTTAAGGTAAATTGAGCATATAACTCCATCTAGAAGGATTCTCTCATAGTTGCAAAGTAACAAAACTTTACCCCTTGATTTCATTGGAAAAGGGTACTAAGGAGATAGAAGACTGAACTTTTCTTTGTCCTAACCCATTTAAGATACCACAAAGTGACCCAGAAGTATAGATTACAGTTGAATTCAAATGAGTTAACTCATGCATGAATTTATCTGGTTGAATAATTCTACAATGCTGAAACATTTGCCCAGTTCATTCAAAAACTGATTCTTTCATCTTAATGCTTTGTCCATATGACACCTTCAATTGGCTCAAATTAATTTTTTTATCTGAACTGGATGAATTCTTAAGCAACTGATTTCTTAGTGCTGTGCACATATAGCCAATGTGTTTTCAAATTGTGTTGCAAATTTTCTAACTCTGTCAATGAATTAATCAATAATAAATTATTACATAGCTACTCTTTGTCAGAATAAAGCAGGAAACATGTTGAGTTTAAATTTTTGTATCTACTAGAATGATGTTTGTTTTTTAAAGCCCATTACTTCATCAGCTGAATAAAATGAATGAAAGTATAAATAAAAGAAGATTATGTAAAATAGTCAACAACAAAAAAAAAGTCTTTGAAAAATCTTTCATGATTCAGAAAGGCAAGTCCTTTATAGTTAAAAACAATTTTTAAAGGAATTTTAAAAGACTAAAACAGAAAAAAAAAAGTTTTACGGATAATATCATTTTAAACCCTGTGTTAATGTTTCTTCTGTGACTTTGAATTACTCCTCAAATAATTTGGCCAGTTTTGTATATAAACATATGTAAGGTCCTGAAAGATACATTGTCGAATTAGCATAACAATGTGTGTTCCATGTGTGCATTATAGCTGATTGAAGCCTCTAAGATTTAAAGAAGAAATGAAAGCTGTACTTCAAATCTATAGTAGAAAATTAAAGTGGTGAATAGAAAATATTATTCAGAAAGTATAATTCTAGGGGGGGAGGACACATAGTTTTCTTTTAAACATCTGAATATTTAGATGGAGGAAACTCCATTCAGATACTCAAATGTTTAAAAGAAAATTGTGTTTTCCCCCTAGAATTACTTATAGAAAGAGATAGAGATATACATAATTATATATAATACATATGTATTATGTATGCTTATACATACATGTGTATTATATATGATTAGTGTGTATGTATTATAAGGACTATGTTAATCTTTTTACAAATATTTTCTTATTTGATCCTCATAACACTTCTTAGAGGTAGGTGCTATTTATCTTCATTTTATAGTTGAGGAAACCGAAGCAGAGGTTAAGTGACTTGTCCAGAATAACACAGTTAGTATATGACCAAGACCATATTTGATTCCAGGTTTAGTAATCTAACCATTGCTCAAGTAGTGATTATTTGGGAAATACTGAATTATGTCTTCAAGATTTTAGAAGAAAGAAGAAAGTGCATGTATAAAGCTCTTTAAGTTTTAAACTATTAATTCTTCATAATACTCCTGTATTGTTGGTAACATAAATTTATTGACTATTTTAAAGATGAGGAAACTGAGCTTCAGAGGAATTAAGAATGATTTTTCTAAAGTCATACAAATAGCAAATGGCAGGGCTTGAGTTCAGACTCGTGTTTTCCAACTTTTAGTCCCACAATCTGGCCACTCTAACAATCAATTCACAAACCACTTTGTTATTTTTTAGTAGTCTCTGGGCAACTGATATCTAGAAGTTATCTCTGAGGTGATAGTTTTATGGAAGAGCAACAAGTGAACACACATTTCTGATTCCAGATTCATTTAAGGTCCTATTTGTAATAGTCCCAGTGATTTCTACTTCTCCTATTGAAAAAAGATAGGTTTTTTTTTTTAATGAAACCACGTCACAAAATTAAAATGAATATGAAGAATAAGCATTCACTTGAAAATTCTTTGAGAATTATAGATGTTATCTGAATAGTTAATGTGTGAGACTCTTTCAGGAGAAGGAAGCTACTGTATTAGTGATGAAGGAATGTTAGAGATGGAGAGAGAAGCACAGGACTATGATTTAATTGGTAATGGATGATACCCTGGTACAGAAACTTCTTTTACCCACACATATTCCTGGTTCATCTAAAATTTATATCTTTATTATCTGACAGTTACATTAGTTATCTTATTTACCTGTTTTTGTTTTAAAAATAACTTTTTTTTGCCCATTTAAAAATCCTTTCTTAGAATTTTTGTTGCACTTATGTCTGTCAAGATATTAGAAGACATCCAGTTTTCCAGAGTTAAGGTCCAGCAAGCCGACTATGTCCTGAACCTGGCATAACAACAATCCTTTATCCTTACCCTCTGGATGATCTCAGCAACAGAAAAATCCCAGAATTATTTCTGGTCATGAAGCCGTACTATGAATCAAACTAATGACATTGATGTTGTTACCCCTCATTGTCAGGGCTACAACTCACTATGCAGCCATTGATATGAATATTGAGATCTCCCCACACTAAATTGGTCCCCACTACTAGAGGTGTGACCAATTAGTCATTGCTTGACATTTCCCTCATTTTAAAATTAAACTTCTGTTTGATTCCTGACTCTCCAATCTCTATTCAGCTCTATTCAGCAACATCTACCCACAAGTTAGAGACCAGGTATATCTGGTTGACATGTCCAATCTATATATTTTTTTCCTTTGAGGATTTGTAGATGTTTAAGTCACTGATGATACTGAGAGGTTTAAATTAGCTAACTAGGATCACTGGGTCAGCATGTGTCAAAAATAAGACGAACTCAGCTTTTCTAGATCTCATAGGGAGCCACTAATTACACACACACACACACACACACACACACACACACACACATATAAAATGTACTACTTTTTTCCTTAGAGAAACCAAAAGAGAGCAAGTTATCTTTCTAAAGTTCATGTACCTCATAAAGTAGCAGAGTCAGGATTTGAACTTGGGCCTCCCATGCTAAATAAAGTACGCTGTTCACTATATCACATTATCCAAACTGATTATCATGATATCAGAGTTGAAGGAACCATAGAGTTTATTTTACCCAAACCCCTCATTTTATATATGGGAAAACTGACGCTCAAATAGTAATTTGTTCAAGGTCACAAAGCTATTTATTAATAAAGCCAGGACAAACTTTAAGGTCTTTTATATCTTGATTTCATTCATTTTTCCTCATACACTCATTTCTAGATAATAGCATCTTTTATAGTAATACATAAAAACACATTTTTTTAAAAAGGTCAAAACTAGCCAGCAATTATTTGACAAATATTAATTATAAATGTACTACGTGCAAAACACTATTTTACCAACTGGATTTGTTCTATTTAGAATCAGATAACACTAAAGGACTTTTTAGAAAAAGAATTGGGATAAAATACACCAATGCTATGTATGGATTGCATGAACAAGTCATAGCTCATATTTCTCACTTATTTGATGACCAATACAGAAAAGAAAGCTCTCTGGCCTCATTTTCTCACTGCCAGCTAATGTTGAGCACCCTATAATGGAGATTTTTTTTCTTTTAATGAAAGCTAGAGAATAAATCAATGCTACTTGATGAGTCAGTCAAGGGAAGTTTCAAACTATACCTTAGGGAGATTCTTACTTCACTTGCATTAAACAAATATGCAGTAAAGAGATATTTCACTTTATCCCTTCAATGTCAATTCATACTTACAAATGAATCTAAGTTCTAAGACTTTGGCAGGTCTGAAAACTTTATTTTATTTATAAATAGAAACAGTTTTTATGCTTTCCATATCTGTTTGCTTCCTTTCCATAAAAAACTGAGCCAGATTAACACAGTTCTTATTCAGTCTCTGTCTCTGTCTCTCCCTCTCTATCTAGTTTTTCTCTCTGTGTCTTTGTTTTTGTCTCTCACTCTTTCTCCTCCATGAAACTAAAGAAGAAATGTTAAGAAACAAATAATGTTTAAGTTTTCCAACAAGTATTCACTGGTGTTTTCCAAAGTACTTAGCACTGCTACTGAGCACAGTGCCTGGTACATAGTAGATATTTACTAAATGTTTATTGACTGACTTAAAGGAAACTCATACCCATCTTTCTAGACAGATTCATCCCTTGTTCATCCATTAATAATAAGAGCTGACAATTGCATAGAGGATAAGATGTATTATTTCATTTGGTCTTTATAAAAGTCCTCTTTTGTTTATGAGTCCAAAATTTGAATCATTAGATATAGGACTAGAAGGGACTTGTGAGAGAGGGACTCTCTCATTTTACAGATAAAAAAACTGATGCCAGGAGAAAATAAATCACTTATCCAATGTCAAACTAGCTGCGGGTAGCAGAATCAGGATTGGAATCCAGGTCCTCATCTTTCAAACTGAATGTTCTTTCTACTATACCACAATTATTATCCCCATTTTATAGACAAGTAACCCTGAGGTTCAAGGTATATCATGATGTTTCATTTAATGTTATTTTAAAAAAATTATGTAGGGTTAAGAGATGCTTACCTCTACAGATTTGGCCACCTGGTGGTGAATTATTTTTTAGACATAGCAATTCAAAATCATCTACTAAGATGTGGATGGGATTCTTTCTGCACCATGACAGAACCACTGAAAAACTGTTGGATCATTTTAAGTAAAACTTTTAGTGACCACTTTTCTAACAGTCACATATTATAGGCCTACAGTCAAGAGATGGAACACAGAAGTCCCTGATTTAAAAAAATAAAAATGTGTGTGTGTGTGTGTGTATCCTTGTTTTCATGTTATAATTTAGTCCCTACCTGAAAGTTTGATTAGCCAGGTGGTGCAGTAGATTAAAAGTGCTGGATCTGGAGTCAAGAAGACCCTTCTTCCTGAAGTCAAATCTGACCTCATATACTCACTAAGCTGTATGATTCTGGGCAAGACACTTAGCCTTGCTTGCCTCAATTTCCTCATCTGTAAAATAAATAGGAGAAGGAAATGGCAAACCATTCTGATATCTTTGCCAAAAAAAGTCAAGTGGAGTCACAAAGATTTGGACATGACTGAACAACACATCTGAAAGCAGTTCTACTAAATGCTGGTCTTATATGATTATAGAAATCAGAACTTCAAATGAATTGTGATTACCATTTGTAAATATACTGAACTTTAAAAGAATTTTCCTTGTTTTAAAAAATTTGAAATTTTAATTTTAAACAAAATTGTAAAATATTTTCTTGGGTTATTGAGTGCATGATTTTTTAAGTATATAACTGGCACTAATAATTTACCATGTAAAATGTCATATAAAGACAAGAATGGTTCTATTGAAATAAGATCTTTTTCTATAGATTTTTTCTGATATTGTATGAACCTAAATAGAAAAATATGCAGGAACCACAGCTCCCTTTCTTATAACCTGTCATAGTTTTATAAAAAACATTTTCTATAAGTCAGCAAAAAGGCAGATTCAAGGTGATTGAAGGTATTGCTAGACTTTTAAGCAAAATCCTTCTTTTACTGAGGCTCAGCAGCTGAGAAGAGATTTTACCTGGTGGCATTAGAAAAATGGCATCTGACCTCCTTGTTCTATGAATAGGGATTTTCTAGGGCTTCACAACAGCTCAAAATGGACCCAGAAAGATTTGGAAGGAGAACAGGTTCAGTCAAAACAAATCAGGTCATTCCTGCTTATTCTCAATTTTGGATCTGTGTCCAAAGGAATTGATGTAAGCTGGGCTGTCAAAGACATTCTTTGCTTTAAGCTGACGGATAGCCTTTCACAACTTTGACAGTTAACTTACTGTCCAAAGGTTCAGACCAACTTTCAGGAAAAAAAAAAAAAATGTACTCAGAGCATCGGGGAAAGGGGCTCTTATCAGCTTAATTTGGTATAAAGCAAGTATTTTAGTCTTCTTTGACTACAAATTTAGAATATATATTTATATATTTATAATCTTTTTTAAAGAGAAAAATGCTTCCAATTGCTACTAGTTTCTGTGACAAAAATCAAGATTGTTATCATATATGTTCTTTCAAGTACATTTATTCACATTTTCCTCTGAATGCTTAATTTTTGATTGTTGGGGCCATGGGTAGATACATTTGATATAACCTAAGAATTCTAGCTTTACTCAAATACTTTGGAAATTCCACAATGCTTTTAACCCACAGATCTCAAAACACCTCATAATGTCAATTACCAATAGCTAGTTTTTACAAAGGCTTTACAAATATTTCCAATTTGATCCTCACAACAACCTTTTGAGGTAGATGCTATTATGATCACCATTTTGGAAATGAGGAAACTGAGACAGGAGTTAAATGATTTGCCAAAAGTTGTACAGCTAGTAATGGAGACAAAACTTCAACTCAGTTTTCCTGATTCCAAGACTAGCATTCTCCCTACTGTTTCACCTTGGGAAACAATATGAACAATTCTCTTGTCTAGAACACTTTAATCTTTATTAACAGCTAAGTAGAATAGCCTAAAAAGGTTATTTCTAGATGGAATAAAAGATAGAGTGGAAGTGCTATAGTCATAAAAATTGTGTATTGTGAGTTCCTTGTGGACAGCCACTGCTTTCTGCCTCTTTTTGTAAACCTTTTTTTGGTTGTTGTTCAGTCATGTCTGACTTTTTGTGATCCTATATAGGGTTTTCCTTGGTAAAGTTATGGAAGTGGTTTACTATTTTCTTCTCCAGCAAATTGAGGCAGTCAGAAATTAAGTGACTTGTCCAAGTTCACTTAATTAGTCTGAGTTCAGATTGAAAATTGAAATTCAGATTTGAAATCTGACTCCAGACCTAGTGTTCTATCCATATCTTGCTGCCTCCCTAACACTTAGCACTTGGCTCATAGTAGGTGCTTAATAAGTGCTTAGTGATTATGCCTGACTGACCTGAGTTCAAATCACTTAATTGTACCTTCTTAGGTAAATTGGTTGATTTCTCTAAACTTATTTCCTTATCTTTACAGAAAACAATAGCACTTACTTCACAAGACAATGAAGACCAAATGAGATTATATATGATGATTATACTTGTATGTGAGAGATTTTACATATATACATATATATTCATGCATGTATGTATATGTATATATACATTATATATCTAGATACACATACATATATATGTATATATATATATGAAACTTTTCAAACATCAAAATACTTGGTAAATATAGCTATTATTACTACTAAGTGCTTTCCTCATAGAAACACTGTAGGTAGTATATATATTGTTATCTTCAGTATACAAGTTGCAGAAAAAAAAAACTTCAGAGAGGTTCCATGAATTTTCCAGGTCACACAAACAACAGGAGGAATAAGATTTAACCTTCAGTACTCTGACTGATTCTAGGTTTCTTTCCATTATACCATGCTGTGGCTGACTCACATTGGCAACATATATTTAAGGAACTAGAGGATAAAAGTAGAATTTTAAGCATACAGGAAACTCTCCACAAATATGAACTTGTTGACTAATTAAAGAGCAATATTATATGGCAGTCTCATGACTCCTGAATAAGAGGTTTCCATAATCATAAAAAAGAGAAAAAATTAAAAAAAAAAAAGAGAAAGTGGTGCTGAAGGTTATATTGACTCATATCAAACAGTTTTAAGGAACAGAGGAGAGGGAGAAAGCCTCTGCATTTTTTCTATAGATGTACATGAAGTGCAGAAGCACTGAACCCCAAAAAATATATTGAGGTTTTAGGACTCTACCCATATGATCCACCAACATTAGGGAGAAATAATTGCATCCCAAAAGTTTATTGTGGTTTTAGGTTGATGTCATGAGGTATCTTAAAAAAATTTGTAGGCTTTACCTCTTGCTTTGTGGCTGTAATAAAATGATATTTTATTATTATGCCATTGACTGGGAAGCTAAGTTCCAAAAGAGAATTTTAATAATTAACAAGGGGAAAGACTCAGGCCCTAAGTGTTGTGTCACATTTCCCTGTCTCAGTTTCCCTTAATTGTTCTGCCTCAATTTCCCTTAATTGTTCTGCCTCAGTGTCAACCCCTTTCCTGGCCATTAGGACTGAGATAATTGGGGCTGCCTAGCTAAGGCCACTAGCATTCCTAAGAGTCATAAAACTCCAGATGGCTTATCTTCAATGTCTGGGCATCTTTCTGATCTCAGACTCAGTGTCTCCTAACTCCATATCAGAATTTACGATCCTTCCTCCATACTCCCAACCTGTCAGAACTGAATTTATGGTCCTCTCCTGGAACTTCTATTCCCCCAGTGCTCTACATGCCCCCCTTCTTTGCCTTTGTTTCCCTGAGCACCAGAGCCCTATAAGAGCCCCTGGAGCCCCTCACTCCCTGCTAGATGCTTTGAGACAAGAGTTCCATTCAGTCTCATGGTTGTGGATTCAAAACTCTCCACTATTGTCAATAAACTATTAAAACTCTCTAATCACTATATTGCCTCAGTTTCTTGGGCATTACATAAGTTTCCTAGGGAACTCACAATTAACAGAGGGAGAAGATGCCATAACAAGGCGGAAGATGCTATTAAGAAGGAAGATGCCATAAAGCATAACAAGTTCCTAAAAACTTGCTCCCCTAAGGCCTATGGTTCCTAAAGAACACACACACACACACACACACACACACACACACACACACACACACATACACACACACAAAATGGGGGAGAGGATTACACTAAACCTAAAAAGAATTAGTGTCCTAAAAGGAATTGGGGGGGAGTGTTGGGAGTTCAGGTAGTTTCTTTTATAGGAGAGAAATTCTCTCAAGGATTTACATCATAACTTGACCTTCTGATTGGATGCAGTAACTGTGGGGAGGTCAACTAGGATTTACTGCAATAAAAGCTTAATTAAGATTACAAAAGATCCACTTAAACAGGCAATTATCCTATCAGTGCTCCTCCCAGTTTACTTCGGAGAGTAGCGGTGAAAATTCAACTAAGTGGGGCTCACTTAAATTCAATTAAAGTCTTCTGCCAGTCAACTTGGTCCCTCCCAGTGACCTATTTAAACACTGAATTGCTAGGAGGGACATGGACTTTTGCTGGGTTTTTATTCACCCTTAGTATCACTAGCTCTGCTTCACTTAACTCTACCTGCAAATTGTCATACTCTTTCTACCTAGGGGAGGAATTGTTGATTCAAGGGCTGAGTCTCTTTTGCTAAAGTGAACCCATCTGGATTATTTTAAAGTTACTTTTCTTGAAGCTCTTGCTGATTTCCAATGATTTACCCATATATGTGTTGCTATCCTGGCATATTTATAATAAAATCCTTTTAATTCTTTTTATCCTAAATTTTGCATCATTAATCAGATTGACATCCCAAATGAAGAATTTTCCTTTCAGCAGGGGCATGGAGAATTGTGCTGGTAAATATTAAACAACTGGCTCCCCTGAAAAACGTATACTTATACAGTTTAATTTGTATTATTAGCATTTTCTCCATCACTTTCAAAAGTCTAGATAATAAACAACAAGAAGAATGAAGACTTAATTTGTAGTCTTTGACTATTTCTGTGTTACAAAAGCTCATGCCTCAGTTTTAACAATGGTTCTCAAGGACAGGTTTAAATTAATCCCAACACATTCCTAGGTATAGATATTCTCAAAGGCTTAGCTAATCTTGAAATTTGCTTAACTATTTGGTGTATTCTGTATCTAAAGCTTTAGGAAGTTCAACACTTTCCTCAGTAATGCATACAACACTAGGGGACACAAAGAAAGTCACCTGTTTCATTTTCCTTCCTTACAGGAAAGTTTAATTCCCATACTAGAATAGGCAAGTTTCCACACCAGCTCTGAGGCTTATCTTCCATCCTTTATCTCTTTTGTACAAGCATCCTTGGAGTGAAAAAAGGCCAGCACTATCCTTAAGACTATTAAGAACATCTAATTGACTTCTACCTCTCATAGGTCAACTGCTCTACTTCCTTGATTATGATTACATTATTCCAAGCTGAATATTCCAAGAGCCACAAAGATCCCTTAGAAAGGATTCTTTCAAGTCTTCTTGATCATAAGTCCAATAATATCATCTCACTGAGAGGCAAAGGTCATATAGCCCTCTTCAAAGTTCTTTGCCATGTTATGCTAATACGGTCCTTTCCCTGAGATCTGATCTGGTGCTCTGTTTAAACCAAATTCAATTTGATCCTAGGCTATCCCTGACTTCTCTAGCTTTTTATCTACTTGGAAATGTGTTTGGGTCTTATATTAACCCTAAACAAATGGTTAGTGAAAGTTTCCCAAATGACTTCCTGAAGCACAATCCTACTTGGAATAGATACAAGTTTATTGTCTATCTGTTCATTGAGAGCAGTTAATCAATAGAAGTTCTGAAAATGCCCAAAGATATTTGGCATGTAGATACTGATTAATTTCTGCTTTTAATTACTTAAGGTAATAATAATAATAATAGTGATAATGACAATGACAACTGTGATCAAGAGGACTTGAAAGAGACCTTCCAAGGGGATCTTTGTGGTTCTTGGAATCCTCTAGATATATCCAAATTGGCATAATGTAATCATACTTTAATTTAAATTTTACAGAGTGCTTTCATCACAACAATCCTATGAAGGACATAATACAAGTAATGTTACCTCCTTTTACATAATGAGAAACCAAGACACAAAAAGGTTGAGTGACACTCAGATTTCCTGATTACAAGTCCACTGATCTTTCAAGTCTATCCCATTATTACCAGGTGGCTTAGAGTATCAAATTAAAATAGAAAAGGATGATTATTGACAGGCCTTCGTTGAACTATGATAGTGACTTTTAAAATCCTGAACTTCTGGGAGAAACAAAACAAATTCAGGTTTATTTGCATTGGAATCAAAATTCACAAATGAGATTAAACACAATTGGATGAAAGTTTGCTGAAGACATGGTGTCTTCCTTATAGCAGCTGTAGAATTATACCAAGCACTTACCCAACTTTATTCACATCTGGTCTTGTAACAAATATCAGTGTCGAGTAACAGATGTCTGTGAACCAGAAAAGATGAGAGGAAAAACTTGGAGGCATAGGATATGTATCATCTAAGCCAGAAATACTCTCAGACACCTTATGTGATTGCTGCTAGATGCTACTGTTAAATACTTATTTTATTATGCTAATGTATTATATCTCCCCTAAGGAAAGTCCCCTGAGAGTAGCTCTCCATAACAACATGGCACACTCTTTCTTCCTGCCTCCATTCCAACTTTCCCCAACTTTTTTTTTTTTAATTGATCAAAGGGAGGTTTTTCACACAGCAAAATTTCTGGATCCTTGAAATACTTAATATTATTTCTTACAGATATTTCCATTTCATATGATATAAACCCTCTTCTACAGAAATATTTCTGATAGTGGGATTAGTCATCATGGAAGACATAGGAAAGATATTCAGGGGACAATAGGCATTTCAATGGCCCTCAAATCAAAACTATTTCATTTTATTCAGTTCTAATAAATCTATTGTTTATAATAACAACTACCTACAATCATTTCACTTAAATGTTTATAAATTACTTACCCCACAAGAACCTTGTGAGCTACATATTAAAAATATTATTTCCTCTGTGGAAGGTACAGAAAAGTAAAGCAACTTGCCTAGACAAAGGTCAGGAACAGAGGTCAAAGTATGTGAGGAAGCTAGGACTTGAAATTATGTGTGACTTCAAAATGAATACAATCTCAATAAGAATATAGTAACTTCTACGTCAACAACAAACACCCTAAAAGTGAAAGTAGAACAAAAAGAATTTTTTTTTTGATGGTGACATCATAAAATGCCACAGTGTTACATTGAAATGGTCTTTACAAAAAGTTAAGCAGGAGACTTTTTGTTTAATAATCTATTTGAGAAGATGCAAAAGCTAATTTTGTCAGTGAAAACTTAATTTATTCTAAAATGCCATTAAAGTAGCTGAAAGATAGCATGGTGATAAGAATAAATGTGGCCATGTTTCTTGTAGTCAGTAGAGGGAAATGAATTTGACTTTAGTTTCTGGCAAAGACCTGGGTGCATTGCTAAAATTGTGTGTTTTGGCCATTTTCATTTTTTTTATTATTTTCTTTTCTTTATTATTTATTTGTCCATTTAAAGGAAAAAGGTGAACACTGGGAACTATCATGGCTTCATTAGGAATAAATCACTTGCAATTATTCTCATTTCCTATTTTCACTAACTTTATTAGACTTAGATTAGGACAATGTCATAAACAGCATATTTGAATTTTAACAAAATATTTTGTTGGGTTTTTATTTGAATAATATTTTTTCTAATTACATGAAAAGATAATTTTCAACATTCATTTTTTCATTTTGAATTCCAAATTTTCTTCCTTCCTTCATGTTAACTATGGTAATAAATGACCAAAGAGTCATATAGGTTTTGCAACCACTATTGATTTCAAAAATACCAAACACTCACATGAGTTAAAAGCAAAAAAAAATTTCTTTATTCCTTTAGGGAAGAAAACATAGACACATATCAAGACCTCCTTTAATAGGAGATCTAAGGCAATGTGGAAAACCTTGATATACACACATCTGTACATATATACAAATAGATAGATAGATAGATATTTGTTACTAGACAAAGAATCAAACAGTATAATATAGTAACAGTAGTGAGACAAAACAGCAATAGTAAGCCAAGGTTGTCCAATGAAAAAAGTCCATTCATTGCAGGGCTTCATTTCTTGACCTGTTGGTGCTTTCCTGAGCTTAGGAACTATTGGTTCTGTGATTTAATTGCAGCAGAATTCATCCAAAAGGTGAGCACAAAGGATTGTTGTTATGCCAAGCTCAGGACACAGCTTGTTGACCGGGCCTTAGCTCTTGAAAAGTGTGTCTTCTAATAGTAAAAAGAGAAGAATAGTCTTGGATCCTGACACTCACCTTCCCCCTCACAAAGATGGTAAGTGACTTAGTCAGGGTCACACAGGTAGCAAGTATATGAGGTTAAATTTGTATTATGATCTTCCTGACTCAAGGCACAGTGCTATATCCACCGCATTATTAATGCAGAAAAGAGAGACCTTAGGAGAAACGTAATCACTTTTTTTCAAGTATTTGAAAGTCTATCACATGAAAGAGAAATTAGATCTATTCTTTTTGGTCCTAAAGGACAAAACTAGGAGCAATGGGTATAGAGGAATAAGTTTGGACTTCATATAATGAAGCATTCCCTAGCCTTCTAAATATGGACTGGTCTATTTTTGCAAGAACTAAATTCCCTGTAACTGGAAATCTTCAGAGGCTTCATACCCAGAAGACAGGGATGTTGTAGGTGAAAGTCCTATTCAAGTAATAGTAGACAAAGCAATCTCTGGTCTTTTGCAAACCTTTGACTCCATGCCTTAATCATAGCATTTGATATTTGTAATAGCCTGAGATACAGGCGTTAATCAGTAATTTTTATTAAGATGAATAGCAATTTCTACATTCTAGTAACTGTGCTAAGTGCTTTATAAATATTTTATTTGATCCTCACAACAACTCTGGGAAATAGATATTATTATCCCCATTTTATAGTTGAATTGAGGCAAAAAGAAATTAAGTGGTTTACCTAATGTCTCATAGATAGTAAATATTGAGGCAGTATATAAACTTGTTTTCCTGACTCCAGGCCCAATGTGCTATTCACTATATCACCTACTCATTAACCTATTAATTCTGTCTTGATTACCCTGCAAGTTCAGCTCTTGACTGGATTTTCTCATCTTGGAAGTTCATTCTCACCCTATAGCCTTTTCAACCTGTATCTCTCTGCTCCTATGGTTTCTTACTCTGATTAATTGATTCTTCCCATAACCTCTAATTTAAAGAAAGTGCCCAGGTCAATTATGTCTTTGTTCCTATTCATCTTTCTCTCCTGACTCTCCAAATTTGTTCTGCCATGTCCCTTTTTATCCTTCTCCTTTTTTTTTTAACTCTCTTTTATGAATTGCTTCCCCCCATTGGAATGTAAGGTCTTTGAGGACAGGTTTTTGTTTTTTTTTTTTTCCCTTTTGCTTGTATTATTATTCTCAATACATAGCATGGTGCCCAGCATATGGTAAACACATAAAAAAAAATTATTGACAATTTCTAGTTGAGTTTGGAAGCTTAAAGAATTTTTCTAACAACTTAAGGTAATTTTTGAATGATACCACCAATGAATTTGGAGTTCATAGCCTCAGAAGCACAGCCTATAATCAAGAAATTAAAACAATCTATGATTGACCCAATTTTATTCTATCTCATTTACAGAGATGATGACTCAAAAAATAACTATTCCCCTTTTCAAAAAAAGATATTAAATATTTCTACTTATTCATTAAAGAGATTTTACAAATTCTTCTAGATGACAGTGATCATTGTGAAAAGTCTCTGAAACAGTCAATTCAAAGATATTTGTCTAATAATAAATGTAATTTGAGGATTCAGATAAACTCGAAGGAAATTAAATCTTTTTAAATCTAGGCTTTGGTCTGTCTGTCATACTTAAAACTAAGATCATATTTTCCCATGTAGTCTATGACTCCTCCCTCTACCTATGGACCTATATGAATTTGTTGATTTTTAATGGTAGTATTATTATGCCACCTCATTTTGCTCTATGAAGTTGAATTTTTGAGTACTTCTGACATTGACTCATGACTAAGTTTAATATTTTCACCTTATTAATAGATCTGGGGAGAAATGGCCTTGAAAGAGCAAACAATTAAGCCAAAAACGAATATTGAAATAACAAAAATAGCATCAGCCATATTCCCAAAGGAATACAAGTTTTTTCAAAGTTTCTTTACACTTTCCAATGCCAATAATGTTGTACTCAAGGTGTTCCAAACTGTGACTCCAGTAGCAAAAGCCTGATTTTGCTCTCTTTAGTCCAATGTATTAAATATAAAGGGCAGAGTCTGAGGTTAAGATCATCTGCTTACCCTGCTTATTTCTTTATACCTGGTCCGTATCCTGCTACTTTCTATGAAGTTCTCTATCTTACCAAGATGGTACAATTCTCCACCTTTTCAATATCATGCCTATTATTCCTGTGTCAGGGGGAAACAAAACAAATGAAACCAATAAAAATGACCTTGCTGCATGGTCATTTTACATGGGAAAAGGAGAAAGCAAACCTTCCCAGTTGCTATCAGGGAAAGAAATTGTGTTTTCTCCTTTTTTTTCAACTCAGCCATCCTTTTTTCTCTGATTAGAGATCTGGAGGGGCAAAGGGGAAATTTTCATGGCTTTTCTTTATAGAAAACTGGAATCTGTATTTTTGAAATAACTTTCCTCTTTTTATCTGTAGTTGTCTATGTTTTAACTCTGGTCTTCACACACACACACACACACACACACACACACACACACACCAACCCTATCCTTTATGTGTTGTCTTCCCTCATTAAATTATAAACTCTTTGAGAGCAAGCATTGTTTCTTTCTTTTTCCAAACCCAGCACCTAAAATAATGTTTGTAACATAGTAGATGACAAATAAATATTTATTTAATTGAATTGAATACTTGGTAGGGGAAATTTAATGATAATATAACACCTTTATCCCTAATAGCTAATCAGGTCACTTACATACAACCCTATCCCTACCAACTCAAAAAACCTTAATTGCTCCATTCCATGATCAAAAATAAAACCCTATGGTTTGCTTTTAAGCATCCCTTTACAATCTAGCAGCTTTTTACCCTTTAATTCCTTACTCCCTTCCTCATACTCTGTGATTCAGGGACATTGACCTTCCTATTCCTCCCACAGGACACTTAGTCTCTCTACTTTACACCTTTTCAATGACTTTCATCTGTTTCAGAATGAACTCTCACCTTAGCTTTGCCTTCTGGATGCTTAAGCTTCCTTCAGGACTCAGCTGATATCCTGCAAGATATCTGCAAGAAGTTTTTCTCAGTTCCTCTACTGTTCAGTGACTTCTGTCTGAGATTACCTCTCATTTCAACTATCTTTATTTTATAAAGATTTATGCATAAGGCTTTTTTGTTTATTTTTATTTTATATTTTTTTCTCAATTGGAATGAATTTCTTGATGTGCAGAGTCACATTTTTTCTATGTTTATATCTCCAGCATTCTGTACAGTGCTGGTCCATGATATATACTCAATAAATTCTTGTTGACTGATTTAAATCTTGTTGAAAAGTATTTCAACCACTCAAAACATATGATTGTCCACTTCTAGATCAAGGTGAATAATGATGTAATGATAATTTCCAACATGTTAAATAACTCAATATATGTTCAGACATAAACCATTGAGAAATTTCATCAGTATCATATCATGATTAACATCAGCTGAAAAATGTATCCTCAACAAGGATATTTTTATGTCCATCATTTAAGTCATTATTATCATATCATATCAGCATTGGAGAAATGCAAAATGTTACTTAAAAAGTTAAAAGGGATATGACTACTAATAAGTAATAGATGATTCTATATACCTCCAAAGAAGGTCTTAAAATAATACAGTGCATATGTTGCCACTGGAGAAATTAGAAGTCTGACCCAACAGCAATTTGCGTAATGTATAGGATAGTATATATAGATGCATGTATAGCTATAGAATTTAAGAAGAGTAAAAAAAAAAGCTGTGGGGACAAAACCATTGATGGGTATCATAAAAAGAGGAGGGATAGCATAGTATAGTGGGAAAAGCATTGAATTTGAACATAAGGACTTCGATTTGACATCAATTATCTGTGTAACCTAGAGCAAGTTACTGGGTTTCTTTGTGCCTCTGTTTCCTTATCTATAAAATAAGTGGATTGGATTCTACAATGTCCAAAGTCCCTTCCAGCTTTAAGTTTATGACCTTATAGAGTAATGCAATACATGCCAAGTGATTTTACATCACAATTTAACAAATGTTTATTAAGTTATAACAAAGGGCACTGTTCCAGGCACTGAGAGAATATTAAAAAGAATAGGCTCTGGCCTCAAGGAATTTACCACCTGGAAGTTTTCACATTTTTACACAACTGGAAGTTTACATATTTTACACAACTGGAAGGAACCACATTAAAGAGGCCACAGAAAACATATTCTGGGAAATGAGGCATGTATTATCTATTATAAAATCAAAAAAGTGGACCTTGTATTATTTTCAGCTCTGCTCTACAATAAGAATCTCACCATTCCAATAATAGCAATCCTTGGCTGCAGGTGTCAACAAAAGGTTGAAGATGACAAAGTTGAGTATGTGATTAGCAGCCAGAGAAATATACCTTGAACCCCAAACCTTATATAGAGTTGCACATATGGCCCTACTTTACTTGAATAAAGACCATATGTTTGATCTCCGTCTCCTACTGCTCAATCTCAGAGCTAGCATTATGTGCCATATGGAGAAAAGTGAAACTGCCTATCTGTGAAGTGCAGTGATCCACAGACAGTCATGTAATATCAACCTCATTTAGATTTATCAACTTGAGGAAATGAGTCCTCACCCAAATTAAACTTGGATCAACTTTTCTGAAAACCGAATACCTCAGCATATTCTCTTTGCTATGGCTAAACTTATAAATAACATTCAAAGAACTTTCCACTTCTCTGATAGGCTATTTTCTTAATAATGTAATTGCAGTTATTGCAGAAGTGAAGAGTAAAATCTCAAATAATAATAGTAAGAACGTGTAGAGTGCGCTCACCCAGGACTTTGAATTACTTCAAAGATATTGGCAAATGAATAGTGGCCAGGCAGGGGAAAGACTCACTTTTATGATGAAGAGAAAGAGGAGAAGAGTGATTTTCTCCCAGAAGTAGGTCATACTGACAGAAACAACACTTAAGTTTCTCATGCTGTAAGCGTTCTGTTCTCAGTAAAGTGAAGGCCATAAAGGCAAACTGTGAAACTACAACTCATGAGTTGTATTTCCTCATGGTTTCTATCCAAATGTTTGTTTTTATGCAATTACTCACCATATAAAATGAGCATGAGCACATTCCTTAAAACACAGAGGAAATATATGAGATATATTTTAATACTCCTACTATGTAAACTGTAGGCTTGTCTGATTTCAATTCATGTCAGAATTCTAGAACACTTTATTAAAGGGGTAGTTTGTTAACCTCTAGAAAAGGAAGAAGCACAAAGAGAATTAAGAACTATGTTAACAAGATAAGAAATGAAAAAATCTGGGAAACAATTTTTATAGCCAGTATTTCTGATAAATGCCTTATTTCTCAACTATATATAGAGAACTGAGTCAAATTTATAAACATACAAACTATTCCCCAATTGTAAATAGTCAAAGGATATGAACAGGCAGTTTTTAGATAAAGAAATTAAATCTATCTATAGTCATATGGAAAAAAATATTCTAAATCACTATTCATTAGAGAAATGCAAATTAAAACAAATCTTAGATACCACCCCACATGTATCAGATAGGCTAATATGACAGAAAAGGAAAATGATAAATGTTGACAATGTGGGCAAATTTTAACACTAATGTATTGTTGGTGAAATTGTGAACTACTCCAACCATTCTAGAAAACAATTTGGAGCTTTAATTAAAAAAAAAAATGGGCCTACAATTCCAATAGCTGTGATGGAGAGAGCCATCTGCATCCAGACAGAGGATTATGGGGACTGAATGTGGATTACAATATAGTATTTTCACAAAAAAAAAAAAATTGGAACTATGACCAAAGACCTACAAAACTGTGTATACCCTTTGATCCAACAATACCAGTACTAGATCAGTATACCAAAGAAATCATATAAAAGGGAAAAGCACCACATGTACAAAAATATTTATAGTGGTTCTTTTTGTGGTGGCCAAGAATTGGAAATTGAGGAGATCCCATCAATTAGGGAATAGTGGAACTAGTTGTGGCATATAAATGTAATGGAATATTATTGTTCTACAAGAAATGATGAAAAAGCAGATTTCAGAAAAAAACCTGGAAAGACTTACACAAACTGATGCTGAGTGAAGTGTGTAGAACAACAAAGAACCCTATACACAGTAATAGCAACATTGTACGACGATCAATTAGCTCTTCTCAGCAACACAATAATCTAGGACAATTCCAAAAGACTCATAGTGGAAAATATCCACATCCAGAAAAAGAACTATTAAGTCTGAATGCAGTTAGAAGCATGTTATTTTCACTCTTGTTTTTCTCATGGGTTTTGCCTGTTCTGATTCTTCCTTCACAATATGACAAATATGGAAATATGATTAATATGATTGTATGTGTATAACCTCTATCAGATTGCTTGCTTTCTTGGGAAGAGGAAAGAGAAGATAGGGAAGAAAAAACATTTGATACTCAAAATCTTATAAAAGTCAATTTTGAAAACTATATTTACATGTAATTGGAAAAAACAAAACACTATTAAAAAAGAACAAGTTAGGACAAATATATTTTACATTCTTTCATGACAAGGTTAGTAGATCAGAGAGATGCTGTAAATATATTTTATCTGTATAACCTGAAATTCAGCCTCATTCATTTAAGCCTCTATGTATTGCTGGAGAATAATTACTTCATGCTCTATGTGTACCTCTGTGTGAGGTACAACATTTGTGAGAGCTTAGGAGAGGAGAGATTCTAGCTGTCTGGAATCTAGTTTCAAGAGAAAATGTATATAGTTCCACATCCTCTTTAAGGAAAAGACCATTGAGGGAGAGAAAGATTCCATGAAAAAAATGACACATAGATATGCATATTACATGATATACATATTTAGACTCTTGATGCTCATTCCAAGCTAAAGACACAAAGGAATTTGTCCTTCAGTGAGACCAAGGAAGAGTTGTACTAGCAACTGGTTAGTAGAGAGAATTGGTTTTAAATTTTCAGTGTGAGCATTTACATCTCAGAAAGTAGCAAATGTTACAAATCATGGCTTGATTTATTGTTGTGTTTAATATCCAGACTTAAGAAAGTGATAAAGTGATATTCAGTCATTTTTTTAGCTGTGTCTGATTCTTCATGACTCCACTTAGAGTTTTCTTGGAAAGATATCATAATGGCTAGCCATTTTCTTCTCCAGCTCATTTTACAAATGAGGAAATTGAAGTAAACAGGATTAAGTGACTTGCCCAGGGTCACACAGATATTAACTGTCTAAGACCATATTTGAACTGAGATTTTCCTGACTCCAGGAAGATCTATTTACTGAACTCTAGCTCTATTTACTGTACCACCTAATTGCCCCAATTTTAAAAATACTTTAAATATTCCTTTGGGGAGGGAACAGCAGGGAACAGGAGGAGAGCAAAGAAATGGATATAGATTGGGGGGGGTGATTTTTTTTCAATCGTATATTATTTTTCCAAAAACATGCAAAGATAGTTGTTAACATTCACTTTTGCAAAACCCTGTGCTACAAATTTTTCTCCCTTTCTCCTTCCTCCTCAAAACAGCAAATCAATGTAAATTATTTAAAGTATGTTTTACATACATTTCCCCCCCAGAGAATTAGTTATTAATTCTTTGCCAGAATACTCCTGGATCAGAAACTCTCTCTGTGTCTCTCTCTTTTTCTGTCTCTCTGTCTCTCTCTCCTGTGTGTGTGTGTCTGTCTCTCTTTTGTGTGTTAAGTATCACATTAAGGTATGCTGCTTCTAGTAGGAGATTTTATACACTCTGTGTACTATCTGATATATTCTAAATGATATGATTTCTCCAATTTCTGTTTGCTCTTGCCTTGTATAATTAAGATTATTTGCTATTCATTTTCTGTAATGGTCTTTGTGTAACTGGCCTTTGTCAAGAAAGCAATCATCTCTTTGGATATAGGTCATAGTCCTAAAATAGAGCTTTTTCTAGTGGAAAAGATTAAAAAGTGGGTACTAGGAAAACAGTGCAGTTAAGAGGATTTGAAATTCATCAAGAACCTCTGAAAATTATAATGTGCAAGAGTTGATTCAGTATTTCAATTAACATACAACGTCAGTGATGTGGATATTTCATCTAATGGTGATAGACTGATGAAGTATTTATAAATAATAAAAGGACCAGAATTTAAGAATCACTCTAAGAACCAAGTTGCATCAAATGACAATGTACTTTTTTATGCATAAAGAAAATAGAAATATTTTTTATTTCAAAGTATTATAATATCTGCTTGTAATTATTTGTAAAGCTAGGAGTAATTTCAGGAAAATGTGGTAAAATTATTTTTTAAAATTGCATCATTTGAGGCTCTTATTCCTTCTTGTATTTAAGTACTTCCTATATGCCAAATATTAAATACTGTGGACATAAATACAAGAAAAAAAACAGTCCTTATATTCAAGAAACTTATATTCTGAATATGGCTAGTGTGAGTACTCAAATAGCAGTTCAGGGAACAACTGATCAATTAGAGAAGGAGGCCATAATAATAATAAAGGTGTTTCCAGTACAAGACCATTTGGGGGAGATGGGTAGGTAGTCTTAGAAGTCAGAACTTAACCTAGATGTCACCTAGACATCCTAAAAATCTATCCAAAACTGAAACATTCTCTTTTCCCCAAAATTTTCTCTTCCTGACTTCCCTATTACTCTTGAGGATATCACTATCACTTTAAACACTCAGGCTTGCATCCTTGACTCTTTTCTCTCTTTCACATCTCCCCCATATCCATTTTTTTTGCCAAGATACTGAATTTGCCTTCATTAAGATCTCACATATAACCTTCTCTCCTCAGACACAGTCAGAATCTGAAGACCATCATCATATCGCTTCTACACTTTTGATTTGTCTGATACAAGTCTCTCCTCATTCTAGTCTATCCTCCACTAGCTACTATTCAAAGATTTCCATCACAAATTCAATAAACTTCATTCATTCCTTGGCACTTCAATAATCAAATATAAAATTCTCTGGCATTCAAAAATTTTCATAACATTCATAATCTTTGTGCAGCTCTCCTTCCAGTCTCATGCCTCATCACCTACTCTTGCAGAACAATCATACTGACTTTGTGCTTTTTCTCAAACAAGATATTCCATCATCTGACTCCAGGTATTTACACTAGCTGTTTGTTATGTCTGGAATAGTCTTCCTCTTCATCTCCATCTTATGTTTTACCTCCAAAGCAGGCCAAAATCCTAGTTTCTATATGAAACCTTTCTCAATTCCTTTTAATTTTAGTGCCTTCCTTCTGCTGATTAATTCCAATTTATCTTGCATACAATTTATTTGTTCATAGTTGTTTGCATGTGGTCTCCTTCATTTAATTGTGAACTCCTTGAGAAGAGAGAATGGCTTTTTTTTTTTTTTGTATCCCCAGCAGTGATGAGCAGGTCTTTTTATCCTATGGGATTCTCATTTATATCTTTTTATCATCTCTACATAGAGTATATATCCAATGTAAATTCCAATAGAGAATTTACCTTGTTTGCTTTTGATGAGTTTTTTGTTTTTAAATGTATGTTTTTGAAGTAGCAAGAATCTCAGAAATAGCATAGACTATGTGTGTATGTACACATATGTGTACATATGCATACATAAATGAACATTTATGTATAAAACACATCCTATTTTCTGTAATAAGCCCTCCCTAGTTCCAAGTAATTAATCTTCTCATCTGAGTTTACCTTCTTTCTAATCTGTATATATCTTTGACACCACTTAGTTTTTTACACAGTATCTCCCATTAGATTGCCACTTTCTTGAAGATAGATGGCTTGTTTGTTTCATTTTCTCTCTTTGAATTCCTAGGGCTTTGCCCTTTTGTTGGCACATGGTAACTTTTAAGAAATATTTGTTGACAAATAGACTGACTCCTTTAATTTGTTCAAAATAGCCAATGTAGCATATTCAAAGCATCCTAAAACTTTTAATTTGAGCATTTGGAAAACAAATCTAAAATCTGGTCCTTTTCATCTTTTTTTTTTTCTTTTCTTTATTTCTCTGTTCTCTTTATACCCTGCTCAGCTTTCTCTCCTTCTTTCCCCTCCCTATAAAAAGCCACAAAAGAAAGCTGACCCAGACTATGGAAGAATGTCCCAAAGAGCAATCCTTAGGAGTAGAGGAGAAATACTTCTTAGAGGTTAATAACTTTTCCCCAAAATTCAAATTGCCAGCCTCCTATCCACATGGACACTCAATCTCTCCTATAAAAGTTGTACAACTACCAAATTCTTTCTTCCAGAGCCCAAGAAATCATAGAATCAGGGATTTAAATCCAGAAAGTATTTTAGAGGTCATTGAGTCAAAGCCCTTCATTTTATAGAAAAGGGAAACTGAAGCCAAAAACTTAAATGACTTGCCCAACATCACATAGCAGATGTGAAATTTAAATTGAGATCTTCTAACTCCAAGATTCTAACTCTTTTACTACACTAACCGCACTGTTTCAAGTTAGAGGGAGGTATCTATCTAATCTTCTCTTGAGCCTACCCAGCTCCAACACCCTGGGTACCTCCCATCTTCAGAAAGAGATTGGAGATCAGAACCATGATTAGCCCTAAATCTTTCTCCTTTTTATAGAAGAGCTGGGTATAAGGTGTGTGGGGGAGATGGAAAAGAGGAGAGAGAAAATAGCCACTTCATCTTCTTCACTCTGAGCTCTAAGTGAGCCTAGACCCTTAGTCACCTGTCTGAATCTGGCCAATATTGGGGTGGTCCTTCTACCTTGGTGTTATGGAAGTACAGAACCTTTGGTTTCTCAGGATCTGAAGTCCCTGGGAATAATGGAATTCCTCTCAGTAATCTTGAAGAACAGGGATAGGAGGGTTTGGGCACTGGAAGCAACTGTCATAAATTTACACTGACACTGGCTTCCCCAACCAAAAAAAGAAAGAAATAATTATTCATAAGGACTCTAGAGGTGGAGGTACAAGATCTCAAGTGATCCAGAAGCAAAGCAAAGACTTCTTAGAGTCTTCTGCCCTCCTAAGTTGAATCTTCAAGTACTGTGAATGCTTGTTCTCACTCCCTTCTTGTCTTAGACTTAGAATCTGGCTGGAAATGACTGAATGAATTAATCAAAAGAACATTCAGTAATGGATTATATCAATTTTGAGGAATGTCTAGAAGAGTATAGCTAATAAGGTATCTTCTGGAAAGTTTAACAATTTTAACCATTAACTTATATGGAAAAGATAAAATGTATGCTTATCAAATATGTTCATCACAAAAATAGGAGGATCAGTTGATATATCCAGTGATAGTTAACACCTTATATTAATAAGTTAGAATCTTGGGATGAATCATATAAAAATGAAATTAGCAGAGAGATACAAGTTTTTACTTAAGTTCAAAAAAAGTTGCTAGCACAAGATAGGAACAGTACATCTTAAAGATTTCAGGAAATTTAGTTGACAATTTGATTAACTCAAGCTAATTCATCTATGTAATATGGTAGCTAAAATAGAGAATGCAACCCTTTGATCTAGCAGTGTTTCTATTGGATCTATATCCCAAAGAAATCATAAAAAGAGGAAAAGGATCCACATATGCAAAAACATTTGTAGCAGCCCTTTTTTGTAGTGGCAAGGAACTGGAAACTAGAGGGATGCTCATCAGTTGGGGAATGGCTGAATAAGTTATGGTATATGAATGTAATGAAATATTATTGTTTCATAAGAAATGATCAGCAGGATGATTTCAGAGAGGCTGATTTTAAGTGAAGTGAGTAGAACCAGGAGAACATTGTACACAGCAACAGCAAGATTATGTGATGATTAATTGTCATGGACTTGATTCTTTTCAAACAATGAAGTTATTCAGGCCAATTCCAATTGACTTGTGATGGAGAGAGACATCTGTATCCAAAAAGAGGATTATGGGAACTGAAAGTGGATCACAATAGTATTTTCACCTTTTTATTGTTGTTTTTTTGTTTGTTTGTTTTTTCTTTCACCTTTTGATATGACTTTTCTTGTGTGGTATGAGGAATATGGAAATATGTTTAAAAGAATTACATATGTTTAATCTATATTGAATTGCTTGCTGTGTATAGGTGAGAGTGGGGAGAAGAAGGGAAAAAATACGGAATACAAAATTTTTCAAAGGTGAATGCTGAAAATTATCTTTGCATGTATTTTTAAAATAAAAAGCTAAAATTTAAATAAATAAATAAATAAAATAGAGAATGCAATTTTAGTCTTAATTAAGAAAGGCATGACATCCAAGACAAGGGAGGTGACTCCTGTATGCTATCCTAGCTGTATCAGAGCTGAAAAATTTTGTTCAGATATGCCATATTTTAGGAAGGACATTAATAAGTAGAGAATATCTACAGGAAGATGAATAGGATGAGAAATGGCTTCAAGAGTGTGTTTCAAAAGGATTGGTTAAAGTACCTGTGATTTTATCCTAGAAGATGAAGTGTATGTCTAAAGAAAGGGGCCTGGTACCTCTTTTCATGGAGTAACCAATTAAGATTTTTGAATAAAAGAATAACACGGCCAGAGCAGAGCATCAGGAAATTAATTTTTGACAAATGTGCTAAATGTGAATTGGAGAACAGAGAGTATGTCTACCAAAAATCATTACTGATTTGACTAAACTTATCACTTAGTTTTAGCATCATATAACACAGATTGTGAATTCTTTTATTATCCCAAGATGCAAGGAATTAATAAGTTCAATGACTCCATGAAGCATAGGAATCACAGTATGTTAGAGTGGGGATGGATCTTGAAATCATTTGGTTCTAACACTCTAATTTTACAGAGGAAGAAACTGAGGACTAGAGAGGGGAAATGACTTGCTATTATCTTGGGCGAGTAATTTCTTTAAATGTTTTTAGTTCTCCTGTAATAAAAAAGGCAGAATTTTCTTTGACACTGTCCTCAAAACATCCTGAGTTGCCTGAAGACCTAAATTTAGGACAGTGATTAGTTATATTTGTATTTCAACATAGCAATCATTCTTTTTTTGTTTGTTTATTATTACTACTGCCTCTACTAAAAGAATGGAATGGATATATAATTTCCTGGAGAATAGTTCAAAGAAAAGGGACACACATTCTATTTTGGATATGACCCTTACAATGAACTATATTCTAAAACAGATGTGTATGTCAGAATAAACAAATAAAGAAATATGAATTAAAGGATGAGTATGACATTTTCTTAGGCTACCAGCACTAAATTAAATGAATGTGTTTGTTTTTTATTTTGTTTGTTTTTGTTTGTTTACAACATGATTTCAATTATGATTATGCATGAAACCAGGAAAGTTGCAACTTAGTGAAAGAATGACTCACCATATTTTCTTGGTGAAACAAATAGGGATTTGAGTTAGAGTTAGTCTCTGCATTTGCTGAAAAACACCACTATTGGAGTCTTAATATATTTTATCTGATAAGGAAATAGCAATTGAATCAGACCAAGTAAACAACAAAGAAACCCATGTAGAAACAACTTGATATTGTACACATGTAAGTATTGATTTTTAAGAGGTCTAAAAGAGAAGAAAATACAATTGAGTAAAATAACAGTATAATTGTTACCCCCAAAATTCAATCAAAAGGATACTAAATGACTTTATATGTTGTTGCTGTTTTTTTTCCTATCTCTACAAAATCATGAGGGGATTTTTAAATAGTATTAGATAAAATAATAGCATAATTCATGTAGAGGTCATGATTCAAGGTAAATAATTTTTAAAAGGAGGATTAAAATGAAATATAAAAGTAAATTAGAGAAACAGATCAAATAAGCAATATTCAGAAGTAATCAAACACAAAATGGCTTAGTGTTTAATATGCCAAACAACACAAACCACTATGAAAAGCATTTCTTATTCAATAAGAAAGTCTGGGAATACTGGAAAGCAATTTGCCAGAAATTAGGTTTAGACTGGACTCTTGACATCACATACTAAAATAAACCCCAAATGGATAAACATGCTTAATATTAATGTTAAAGTTCATATCATTAAAAACCCAAACTAAGCAAAAACCTAAGAAATTAAATGATGCAGTTTTCAGATTTATGCTCTAAGGGAAAATTCAAAAATATTTTTAAAAAGGGAAAACAAAACAAAAAGTTATTTTTTGATTTTTAAAAATCTCTACAGATAGAATCGGTGGAAATAAAATAAGGGAAAAATTGTCATTTGGGGAAAAATAATTTATATAAGCAGCACCAGAAGTATCATGCTATCTATTTAATATGCATCTAATAATATTTTTCTTTCCCTTGACATTATTTCTATTGTATGAATTGTACTTTTGAGATTGCTTGAATCA
Source organism: Myrmecobius fasciatus (assembly GCA_023553655.1). NCBI lineage: Eukaryota > Metazoa > Chordata > Mammalia > Dasyuromorphia > Myrmecobiidae > Myrmecobius > Myrmecobius fasciatus. The sequence goes on from JAJPUD010000112.1 coordinate 382,376, forward strand.
TTTTATATTTTTATTGTTAATATTAACCTTCTTCAATGCTGCTTATGCTGTTATTAATTATTGACTCACATTGAAGTGAGTCAGGCCAATTTCAATAGACTTGTGAAGAAGAGATCCATTTGCATTCAGAGAGAAAACTATGAGGACTGAATGTAGATCACAACATGATATTTTCACCTTTTGTTGTTATTTGCTTGCTTGTTTGTTTTTTACTCATTTTTTCCCCTTTTGATCTGATTTTTCTCGCATAGAATGATAAATGTAGAAATATGTTTAGAAGAATTGCACATGTTTAACCTATATTGGATTACTTGCTGTCTAAGGGAGGGAGAAAAGGGGAAGGGAGAGAGAAAACTTTGAAACAAAAAGTTTTTCAAGAGGGAATGTTGAAAACTATCTTTGCACATATTTTGAAAAATAAAAAACTATTAGTATTAAAAATGTTTTTAGTTTTTAGTGTTAGAAAATTTCTGGGACTTTATCACCTATAGATATATTAGAAATGATACCTTTTTTTGGGGTGTGTGTGTGTGTGTGTATGTGTGTGTGTGTGTAGACTAGACTAAACTTTTAAAGGAGTTTGCTTCCTGAGATATAAAGAGTCCAATTCATGGAGAGTTGTCACTCCTTTTACTGGAGTTCTTTTTCTCATCTACCATAACAAGATTTGGCAAAGGGGAAGGACTCTTGAAAGGATTAGTTTTTTATTTGAGTCAATATCCTATTTTAACTATAGAAAGCATATTTTTTTAAACTTAGAGAAGTTTTTCAACTAAATTGTTTTCATGGTCCATAAGTGACTCATTGCTTTTTAATTCCCAAGCCTGAATTGTTAGACTGATCTAAATTGGACTTGGCCAAGAATAGTTTTTGGTTTAGTATTCTCCTACCTTGCCCCTGTCATTATGGATCTTAAAGTTGGAAGGGATATAAAGAAATTATCTGATCTTGCCTTCTGTCTTCAGTAAAGTAAGATATTATTATTCCCATTTTAAAGAATGCAAAGAAAGCATAAGCCCAAGCTCATCCAGTCAGTAGTGGAGAAAAAAACTCCTGCCTCTCAGTCTAGTGATTAATAATTTTAGTGAAGAATCACATTCCCCTCTCTGCCACACATTGATAGAGCAATCCTAGGCAAGTCACTTAATATCTTAATATCCTTAAGTAAAATTCTAATATGGAGATGAAGGGTAAAAAGCTATTTTGATTGGTATAAGGACTTTCCAAACTCATACTTCCCTACACCAATGAAATCACAGACTAGGGCAAAAATATACAAATAAATGAAAAATAACATAATAATATAAAAAGATAGATATAGTTTGCAAATATAGTTTTATTTAGCTGTAAGTTAACAATTGTTGAAAATATGCTTGTAAACCCATAAATGCTTAAGGGAAAATAGATATCTAGTCAGGTCTTAAGAGAACGGTTTATCAGAGATCAGGAAAAGATTTGATACTATTGCAATTCCTTGCTGGAGAACAAGTCTTGGTGTTTTTCAATCAATGAACACAATATTCTAATTTTATCACTATTTTCTGCATCTTTTCTTACTATATCTTTTCTCTTATCTACTAAAGCAAGAACATAAGAATATTGTCTTAAAATATTATATCTTAGTATGAACTTACAATGGATGGATGAATAGAGATTATAAGAGGGCAAAGAAAGAGATTTGAAGACAGGAGAAAATGCTTCAAAGGTATTTTAGAAACTTCTGAGTCTCAATTTTGTTTAATTTCTTCATTTATAAAATTCCAGATAAAAGGTTATCAGGTGAACTGACCTCATATTCTGAAGATATGTACCCAAATTAGTTTTCTGGATAAAATGAAAATATTAATCCATAGTTTCCAAAACTGACATAAACATACTTCTCTGATTAATTTCATCGGCAAAAAGATGTTCTATAAAATCAACATTCACACTATTAAATTTAATAAGAATATAGTGGGCACAAGTTGATAAGGACATCACTGTCAATTGTTTTTCCTTACCCATCCTATTTGACTAATCATAGAAAGTAAGGGGCAGGTAACAAACAATGAAGCATAAAGATTTCAAACAAAGTGTGAAAAAAGTTTTATACTGTTGACCCTTTATGGACACTGAAGTTTTTCAGAGCAAATCTGAAAGCAAGAGAGGTTATTATTAGTGAAAACAAGATTAACTATAAACATTCAGATGCACTGCAAAAAGCATAGCTGAAATTTATGCAGGGAATCCCAAAAGTCTTCACTTAAACCTACTGGAAGACTTCAGAGTCACTTGGTATGGTGATTTAAAATTTGCAAAGGGATTTATAAACATTATCACATTTTAGTCACACTACAATGTATGCATGTATGTAATACAGTTATTTTTATGCAATTTTCCTCATGAGAAAAGAGATATTCAAGGAGGAAAAATTACTTTCCCAGGGACACACAGCTAGTAGAACTGGAGATTGCTTTTGAAACAGGTTTTCCAGATGGGAATGAAGCTCAGCACTTTACCATCCTGCCTCAAACAAAGCCTCAACTGACTGATCAATTAACTATCCAACTCTAATCACTAAAGAAAAATTGCATAGAAGGATTTATCAATTTTTAGAAGTAATTGAGAATGTATAATTTTATAGTAATTTAAAGGTTATATTTTTGGCTGGTAGTTGCTAATCTATAAATTGAGGAAATCTTCCTTATAGTGCTGTGACATTATATATTTATATAATTAGTAAGCAGAATATTTGATATTTCCATATCACCTTAAGGTTTTCAAAGTGTTTTTTAGATATCTCATTTGAGCTCCATAATAACCTGGAAGGTAGATAATGAAAACATTATTATTACTGTTTTACAGAGAAGGTAACTGAGGCACAGAAATTTTAAGTTGTATATGCCCCTAGTCATGTGGAATTTGAACATAGACCTCCTGGGACTCCAAAACTGGAACATTATGATATGCCCACTTGAGAATATTAGATAATTGCCAGCTAGAAGGCTTGAACATAATCCAAGACTAGCATTTCAAACTCATATATTTCCTGTCTGCATCTAGTTAGTGCTACAGAGAATGCTATTTTCAGAGTAATGACTGTGATCTATGTTCTCTAATAAAGTACAGTCTCTTATCCTGCCTTTTTTTTTTCTTCTTCGAGCTTAGTTTATTCTACTGAAACTGCAGACCATGGTGGGCAAAGTTCAGGGAGAATGGCTCATCAAGTAATGAATGCTATTCTTAAGAAACAAATTAACTTTCCTAGTTTCTGACCACTCAGCCCTTCTATGTAAGATATTACCTTGAGGGCCTCCTCTATTCTAAGCAATTTTTAGTGTCCATCTTGATCTGTGTATACTGTCTCCAGAGTGTTGCTAATGTCCCAGAGGAAAATGACACCATTTTACTAAAGGAAAGTAAAATTTCATTGAATGCTGAGTGCACTGAGGCAGGTCATTGGAATCCATTATTTATAGCATGTTTTGAAAATGAAATATCCATAGCGATTTTTATCCAAAAAAAAAAAAATGCTCTTTCCCAGTCAGGGGAATTGAAAGAAGGCTTTGTGAGAGCAAACCAGACTGCAAACCATGAAGTAGTCTGAGTAGAAAATCGCTCATTCACACTTTCATAATTGTGGATGTTTGGAGAAAGTCCCACAGATATTATGTGCTCCTCAAAGCAATTGTATGACAGTTTAAAATAATAAGGATCCCTCTGCTAAATTTGAAGACTCTAAATGTGAATAAAGAACTAAGAGTGAATTAATAAAAAATAATGCTTAGGAAAATGGAAAGAATATTATTCTTGAAACCAAGTCTTTAATTTGAGTTCTAGTCTCAGCATTTACCATTCATGGTGACCTAGGATAGTCATAACCCTTCTCTGAGCATCAGTGTCATCATATATTAAATGGAAATAATAATGCATCTTTCTCACAAAATTATTGCAAACTAGAATTATTAATAATTTTTGTGAGCTTTTTTTAGTTCTTTCAACTTGGGGTAATCACACTTTCAGTTCTCTTGCTTTTTAAGAGTATTCTGTCCTCAGCAAATGAGTCACTATTCATTTATTAAACACCTGCTATGTTCCAAGCATTGGGCTAAATGCTAGGGAATAAGCAAAGGCTAAAAAAAACAAAAACAAAAAAAACGTGTCTTCTAGGTACTCACATTCTACTGGGGGAGACAGCATTCATACATTTGAACAGCATATGTACAAACAAGTTATATATAGGATACAAATCAGGTGAAACTTTTCAGAATGGACATGTTTCATCCTTTCTCTTTTCTTCCCCATTCTCATAAAATCAAAAGTAGTGGCCAAGAAGGGAGAAAAGGAGAGGATTTATAGTAGAAATATGGTCTAGCTCAAAGTTGGTTATGGAGAGAGACCAACAAAGAAAAGGAAATTTTCAATTGGTTCTACTTCCCAAGTTCAAGTTCTGTTTAGCTTTAATTTTCAATCACTCAAATAAATAAATGAGAATTATTGTCACCATTATTATTATTGATGTTGTTGCTGCTTTACAACAAGGAATTCAAATTTGATTTGTAAGTGTTGAGTTTTAGGTGATTTCAAATCATTTCCTTCTTGACCATGGGACTTACGCAAAGTCTGCAGTTTTGTAGTGTTATTCAGATATCTGCTTCCTTTTGCATACATGTAAGTAGATGTACAATAATTCTTCTTTGTATATCACAAGTAAACTAGAGAAAAAGGTTTATTTTTACTGGACACACCTCCCCCCTCATCTCTCCCTTTTCCCTAACCCAATTAATCTAAAACTCTAGACCTTGCCTCATTTTCCAGTCAGGATTCTTGCTGTACAATTATCCTCTGAATTCATCTGGCCACCCACTAAGTTCTTTGGGGGCCTATATTTGCTCCCTCTCCATCAAAACATACACATAGATGCAAAGCAAAGATAGATGTGTTATTCAGACATTTTTAGTCATGTCCAACTCTTTGTGACCCTATTTGGGGATTTCTTGACAAAGATACTGGAGGAGTTTGTCATTTCCTTCTTCAGTTTATTTTATAGAGGAAGAACTAAGGCAAACAGAGTTAAGTGACTTCTCCAGAGTCACACAGCTAGCAAATGTCTGAAGTAGCATTTGATCTTAGGAAGAAGAGTTTTTCTGACTCCAGATCTGGTACTCTATTTACTGTGGACTTGAAAAGTAAAGATGATTATGGCATACAAGAGGTCTTGGGAAGTGACTGCTGGCTGAACAGAGGAAAAACATATGTTAGGCGATCAATATTGCAGAAAGGACCATTTCTATTTTGATTTATTCATATTCATATACTGCTTTTATTTCCATAAATAATTAATATTTGTTTTTTGTTTTCCAAATGTCCATGATCAGGAACCTTTTTTTTTTCTTAGTAGTTAATAAATTGTTTTGCTTATTGTTCACATGGATTCAGGACTTTCCTTTCTTTTCAAGATGACTGAAGTAAGGAGATGCTAAAGCACAAAAGGCACATGAGTAGACCCTAAACTCTCCCCTGTCCCTGTCTGTCTGACTTGATCTCCATCTCTGTCTTTCTATTTCCCTCTCCAACATAAATACCTATGTGTGCACAAACTCTAACAAATTTGTAGAATTATTATATTAGACCATGAATTTTCAGAAATATGTCAAAATTAACTTATGAATATGAAATCTCACTACTTTTTAGTCCTGCCTTGAGCTTACATATATTACTTTACTTAATTACAAATCAACAGCCTGGCTACTTCCTGTACTACAAATTCTATGTATCCTGTGTCTGCATGTACATGTATCTGCAAACATCAGGATTTTAAGGAATAGAGCACTAACAATATGACACTTTCAAAATTACAAAATTCAATATTCAGCTCAGCCATCATTAGGAAAAAACTAACACCTAACAATTAGTAGTATACAACAGTGTAACAAGTTGCTTTTAGACTTACTGGATTATCTTGGTAGTAGAAATAATTATAATGGTACTGGTCAGAATGAGGCAGCTAGATGATTCAGTAGATAGCATACAGGAACTGGAATAAGGAAGACCTGAGTTCAAATAAGGCCTCACACATTTACTAGCTGTGTGATCTTGAGCAAGCCACTTAAACTCTGTTTGCCTTAATCCACTGAAGAAGAAAATGGCAAACCAATATTGGCATCTGATGATTCATCAGGTCAAGAAGAGTCAGATATGACTGAAAGTCAGACTATAGATATTTTCTAATTTCATTTTTAATTGAGGTTGTGGCTCCTTTATTGGTCAGATGAATATTTATTTATCTCATTAGCTTCTCATTTCACATTTGAAAAATATTCTTATCTGTCTTTATAAGTGAGATTATTTTAGGAGGGAGGGGAGAGTAAAGAGAGAGAAGATGAGAAGAAATAAACCTGCAATAAAATTAAGATAGTCCTCTAATTAGCTTCTACTGAATAATTTAATCCTATTTGTGATTTCCTTTCAAATGTGCCTTTGGCAAAGGACACCTCCCCCCTCATGTTCTCTGATGAATATAAGTGAGAATGTGATTCCCTTCATCTTTTAGTGAAACAGATGCATGGTAACACTGTAGGTGTGAATTTATTCAGAATTTGCATCATTAGGAAATATCCATACCTTACTTAGATGGAGTGTGACTGTTTCATGTCTTGACAAGTCAAGTATTGATAGCAAGATATGAATGAGGTCTTTTTTAAATGTTTATTTTGCTTTGAGCCACATTTGAAGCCATACATATTTATTTTCTCCCCGGCTTAGGGCAGGGTTGAAGCATTTTTATATTCTTTATACCTCTCTTTATGCCTTGAGAGGGATAGTATGTTGGATCTGGAGTTAGGACCTGGGTCAAATTTAACCTGACACATACTAGCTGTGTGGTTCTGGAGATGTCATTTGACTTCTATCTACCACCAGACAACTCTTAGAACTTGCCCTCTAACTCATGGATGGATTGCCATCCATATTAGTACAGGGAATTGTGTATGCTGAAGAAATTATAAATCCTGCATTTATTCAAATGTGCCAGGCTAGGGATAAAGAGCACTTACTTCTACCACAAAATGTTGAGGCTGTATTGAGGCTCAACATAATAACTTGTACACAAAATCTTAATTCCTAGGAGTGTAGAAGTGGGGGTAAGATTATCAATACTCAGATGTAAGAAGTAGTGAGCAGTGATTTGGAGTCAGATGACCTCAATTTAAGTCCTGGCTCTTCCACATATTACTTGTATGACAAACTCTCCAAACCTCAGGTTCCTCATATATTAATGGAGGATATGGAACTACATGACATCTAAAGTTAGGTCTCTATCTTTTATGAGGTGAAATTGTATCTCCTCAGTATTTCAAGAGGATCACAGATAAATTATTCTTTAAGACATATCTATGTCATTATCTTCCCAGGATACTTTCTGGTAGCTGACTCTCCTACACATTCTTCTCTGCAGTCTGAAATAGTCCTATGATCTGTGAAGTGGAGAAAATTTTTTCCTTTTGGCCATGTCACAATGTCATAGTGACTCTTGAGTGGGTTTGGAGTTATGTTCTAGAAGCTTAGTCTTAAATTTTGTGAGATGTGCTTCTTTTCGTTCATATGTTGAAAAAAGGGAGAGAGAAGCAAGAGCAGGAGGAGAAATAGGCAAGGGCAGGGGACAGATGTACCCCAAGTGCAGAAGGACAGAAGACAGACACAGGGAATACAATCAGGGCTGATCCAGGGGAAGGTGGGATGAGCAGGACAAAGGGTTTTTGTCAAAAATCTCAAGCTGAGTCCCCATCAACTCAAGAGGCTTCCCTGATGATCCCTCTCCTAGTATTAGTTCTTCTACTTTCACTTGTAGGATTTTGTTATTGTTGCTTATTTTTATTGTTTTTTGTTTGGTTTTTGGTAGAAGAGTAGCAACCTAAAGAGCAAGAGCAGGGAAAGAGAGCACAGTACTGTACAGTAAAGATGGATGTTTTTTGGAAAATGGTTTTCTTTAAGTAAAATCAAATCTGCATGATATGAATTTGTAGAAAACAATTGTCTGTATAGTGCTCTGTGTACCAGGCTCTGTGCTAAGTGCTTTAAAATTATTATCTCATTTCATCTTCATAATAACCCTGGGAGATAAGTATTATTCTTTTCCCCATTTTATAAATGAGGGAACTGAGGCAGACAGAGGTTTAGTGAGTTGTCCAAAATTCTACATCTAGTAAGTATCTGAGTTTATATTTGAATTCAGGCCTTTCTGACTCCAGAATCAATATTCTATCCAGTATACTTTCTTTGTGCCCAGCTTGATTGTGAAAAGAGGCAGAAAAGAAATTTTGTGCCTAAAAAAACTTAAAATCAAATATAAAGAAAAAACTGTTTTAAAATGTGAGCTACGGACTGTTAGGAGTAGGCAATTGAGAGGATATATGTGAGGACAGAAAAATGTTTGAGACTGCAGGATACTCTGGCTCCTGAGTTCACTTTTTTAAACTGTTTTTAGAGTTAAAGGAGCTAAAACTCACACTGTGACAAATCAAATGACTGTGGGAGGCTATAGGATAATTAAAGACTGTTGGTTTCATAATTAACAGAAAGGTGGGTTCTGAATTTTACCTAAAAAGAGAAAGATGTGTCATTGAGCACCAGGAGACCCTGATTTGAACCATGCTTGAGGACTCTAAAGAACTCATCAGGAGTGGGAACTGTAAAGAATGCAGGAGGAACTGAATGAAAAGGAACCATTAACTCATAAGAAAACTTTATTGAAGTCCAGACTTACTGATTGGCTGAAGTTCATTGGAAAATAGTTGAATTCTGACAGTTGCCTTTTAGCTCCATCTAGAGTTTTGAGAAATGTGAATGAAACTTCTCCTGGTTATTCTTTGTTACCCTTACTTTGGTTAAAGAGGGAAAAGGAGAAGAAAATTAGTTTGGAATCAGATTTTCCAGGATATCAAATGCCAACAGGAGTTTATATTTGATTCTAGAAATAAGAGAGAGCCATTGGACTTGGTTAAATAGGGAGATGTCATGATTCTAACACTGCATAAGAAAATCCCCTATTACTTAGACAGCTATGTGGAAAATTGATTAGAGTGGGGGAAGACTTGAGACAGAGAAACCAATTAGAAGCCCACTGAACTAATTTATGTGAGACCTGATTTAGAAGATGAGCTAGGGTAACTTTTGTGTAAGGAATCTGTGCCTTTTTTTCTAATTTTAAAACAAAACATATTAATAAAACATTTGAAGTTCAGAAAACCTCGTTGAAAGTTACCTTTTCAGCTACTTCCTACCCTTTTCCCCTTTCAATATGAACAAGAGTAGTGGCATCAAAAAGCAATTAAATATTTCGTAGAGATTTCATGTCTTTGAAACAGTAGATTTCACTAAAGAGCAATAGTAAATCATCTAACTTCAATGACAATATCTTTTTATCAGCCAAATCAAAGGTTTCAAAAAACTAGAAACTCAGAGGAAAGGATGAATCATTTATAATATATTACTGTGATGGAATACTATTATGTTCTAAGAAATAAGGATATAGAGATTCCAAAAAAACTTAAAAGATTTATGAATTTATAGAGAGGGAAGTAAACAGAACCAGAACCATAGTTTAGACTAGAACATCAATCTCATAAAAGATAACAATGTTGAGGATGTTTATAACTGGTAAAGAATGAAAAGGAGAGAAGCAATGAATGGAAGAGATATTGTGGAAACAGAAATATAAAGACTTGGCAACTTGGTTGGATATATTAGTTGAGGAAAAATGAGAAGCTGAGCATAATATCTAAGTCGCAAATCTCAGATAAGAGAAGAATGGTGCTATTTCCAAAGAAATAGGCAAATTCTAAAGAAGGTTGAGTTTGGAGAGAAAATATGATGAAGTCAGTTTTGGATATGCTGAGTTTGTGATGTATCTGGGATATCTAAATTGAAATTTTCCCTAGCTAGATGGTGATACACAACTGGAGATAGACACACAGAGATACAGAAGAGACAGACAGAAACAGAGAGACAGAGAGAGATGCCTGGAAAATTGCTGATTCACTTATAGATGAGATGCTTAGTCAATTCAATTTACTAAGTATCTATTAAGTGATCACTATGTTATAGATGCTGTGCTAAACGTGGAGGACAGAAATATACAAGTGAAATAATCCCTGTCCTCAATGAGCTTATATCCTATTGGGGAATAGCAATGTATATACAGATAAATATATTCAAAATATATTTTTGACTAGATCTATAATTTCACTGGTATATTCATTCTATGAGGTGCTCCTTCTTCTGTAACTTAAAATCTTACAAAATTTCTTGGGATCACTGAGAAGTTAAGTGACTTATCAAGGTCAACAGGATTTGAACTCAATTTTTTCTTGCTCCAAAACTAAATCTTTATCTTCAATAATAAACTGTCATTATATAGAAAACGTGTGCAGAGTAAATACAAAATGACATTGGGATATGGAGAAAAGTGGGAAGATCTAGAAAGGCCTCTTAAAGGAAATTACAACTGAGCTTTAACATTGATGGAAAGAGAAATTCTAAAAGGCAGAGATAAAGAAAGAGTGCATCCCAGACATGGATAAACTATTAAGACAGAGAAGCAAGAGATTGAATATTTCTGAGAAACAGAGAGGAGGTCAGTTTGACTGAAATAAAGAGTATGGGAGGGGAATCAATGTGAGCTCACTTTGAAAAGAAAGGTTGAAGTCAGAGTATGAAGCTATGTGGTGTTGGAGTTTTAATTTTATCTTTAAGGGAGTCATGGAAGAAGTTTCTATAAGGGGAGAAGATTCCACATTAGCAGATCCCCATGTGAGTGGACCAATAAGAAACTTTTAAATGAAAACTTTCTGTCTGACTTCAGGGTCTTATGGTATTGTTTTTTTAAAGAATGTGAACAATTTAGTGATATTGTCACAATTCCAAATTGTTTTACAGAATTGTTTTCAAAGCTCCATTGATAGTGTACTAGTGTGCCAGTCTCCTCATAATCCCTCCAGCTTTCTTTTTTTTAGCTTTCCCAGTTTGATAGCCATGAAGTAACATCTCAAGTTTGTTGTTGTTTTTTTAAGTTTTTAATTTGCATTTCTCTTATTATTAATGACTAAACTTTTTTTTCTTTTGTTTCTTGATGCTTTGCAATTCTTTTGTCATCCCTAAAATTTTTCAGTCAATATTTCTAGAGTAGATACATATTAACCAAAATAGCATGCTGGACAGGGAAGGGGATAGAAAGGAGAATAGTCCCTGATCCTTTGAAACTTATGATCAGGGGAATAACAACATATAACTAAACATTTTTTATTATAACAGATTTTTTTCCTTAAACATGAAATTGAATTTATTCCAAATGGTTTGGCTTTTGCCTCCTCATCTCTTAACTGACTTAGGAGTAGGAGGGCTTGTTCCTACAAGTAGCTGGTTTTAGATTTGATGCTTTTATCACAATTTAATTTAACAATAAGCTTTCTTTTAGCAACAACAATAACATTACCCCATTCTCCAATATCCTTAATTAAACTATATGTCTGCAAATTAAAAGATGTTTCATTGAATTCTGTGGCCCCTGAAAAACTCATCTGTGTATCTCAATGACATAATTTAAACCCCTCTTTTTATAGAGGAAGACACCGAGGAACAGAGAGATTGAGGGAATTACTCAAGATCATAAAAAACTACATTTCAGACTAAAATTCTTTGATGAAAAATTCAGTGTTCTTTCAGTTATACTATACTTACTATTATAATTGTAGACATACATGTATAGGTATTAATAGCATGTAGTTTTTTTCTTTTTAAAAATGTGACTACGTTGTGAATGTACAGTATGAATTACCATATGAAATTCTGTAGCAATTGAGAATTTCCAAAAGATCTTTTGGGAGATTTATTTTTAAAGTTCAAGAACTTCACTTCTATATAGTAGGCAACTAGTGATGTAGTAAAGTATTGAATCTGCAGTTAAGAAAACTGAGTTCAAATTCTATTTCAGACATGTATTATATAACATGTATAACTATAGCAAGTCATAATCTTTCTTATCCTCATAAATGAGTTCCCTTATTCATAAAATGGGGACAATGACAGAACTTGTCTCACAAAGATCAAAATGAATTAACATATATAAAGTACCTTGCAAACGTTATAGCACTATATAAATACTACCATTAATATTTTTATAATAACTAATTTTTTCCTTGTTTTTTTGTGTCTTTTCATTACTTAATTTCAGATTTGTACATGTATAAGTGTACAGAAGTAAAAATATAAACACATATGTGTATATGCCTATGTAGCTAGATATATATGTGTGTGTGCATGTGTAGGTGTGGGGGGTGTGTGTGTGTGTGTGTGTGTGTGTGTGTGTGTGTGTGTGTGTAGGCTAGGGTGTCCCACAAGTATAAGTGTAGTTTTAAATCTTTTAAATTAGGTAATGAAAGTAGGTCAGCTAGTTGTCATAATGGATAGAGTGCCAGGCTTGGGGTGAGGAAGATTCATCTTCCTGACTTTGCCTCAGAAAGTTACTAGCTTTTGATTCTAAGCAAGTCACTTAACCCTGTTTGCCTTAGTTTCTTCATCTGTAAAATGAGCTGGAGAAGAAAATGGAAGCAAAGCATTCTAATATCTTTGCCAAGAAAACATCAAATTGGGTCACAGAGTAAGACATGTAATCATAGAATTAATAGTAGTTTAGTCAAAAGCATTGAATTTGAAGAGAAAGATCTTAAGTTTGAATCCCAGTTCTGCTATTTACTGTGAGCAAGACTTGCTATTAATAATCTCTTCTCAGAGTCTCAGATTCCTAAATGTAAAATGAGGTATAAATGATTTTTAAACTACCCTATAGCTCTAAACAACATGATAATATCTGCTTCCCTATAACAATCCTATGAGATAGGAAATGCAAGTACTATTATATTCATTTTACATATAAGAAAACTGAGACTCAGAGAGGTAAAATAGCATTTCCAAAGTAATATAGTTAGCAACAATGGGGGAGAGAGAACAATAGATCCTTTTCTCCTCTTTCCCATGAAATCACTTCTCCTGAAGTTCAGAAACTTCTGGTAACACCTGGAGTAATTTTGTTCACAGTTTAGTCAAAGTCATGTTATATCCCATTCCTTCCCAGGCCAGGAGAGGTAAAGGTTTAAATAATTGTCTCTCCTACCTTCCTCCCATTAGGGAATTCTTCTGAATCAAAGATCCTTACCTGTTTAAGTAGCAGAGCCAGAACTAAAATCCATATATTCTGATGCCAAATCCAATGCTCTTTATAATATACTCAATTTCCTCATATAAGAGAAGAGAAACCTCTAAAATAGAGGTTTCCAGGATGCCTTGGGCTGCTTTTGTATGTGTGTCAGAGCTATTCTTATGAAATGGGTCACTAACATTCTCATTATTCTGCACTCCAAATTGCAAGGCTCCCAGCTGAGTATTACCATTCCAATAATTCTGTCAAGGTTCTATTGTTACATACATGTCAAGGATCTAAAAATTCTCCCAATATAAGCTATGATTATGCAAACTGGGCATACTCTCTGCTTTGTTTTGTCTTGCTTTGGCTCATTGGTCTTTGTAACATTTGCTTTCATTATTTGACCCAAAATGAAGTAAAAGGTTATATACTGACCTAAGGAACATTTTTAAGATCATTAGAATATAGAATTGGAAGGAATCTCAGAAGCCATATAGTCTGATCTCTCCACTTTGCATATGAGCAAATTAAATGCCAAAGGAGTTTAATTAACTTGTAGAAAGTCACTCAGGAAAATAGCACAAGAAATGGGATCTGGTCGCATGTTACCTGCCTGCTGACACTACTCTGGGAAGGAGGTTAGCCAAAATTACTTCTAAGGCCTTATCTGTCACTAAGATTGAATAATGAATTGATTAATGAAAAACTACAGTTGCTAGCAGTGTGGGAAAAGAAAGAATGGTTCCCTTGGGGGAAAGTGGCCTAGTTTATTTCCTCATAGAGCAATATCATGGAATCATAGGTTTTAAAGCTAAAATGAACCTCCAAGAATATATATAACTATTCATGTTAAATATAAGGAAACTAAAACTCAGATAACCTAAGTGACTTATCCTGACTTACCTACAATTCCTGATTAAATCTGATTCAGACCAATCTCCTAGTAATTTAGCTCTGATACTGGAACAAAATGAGACACTCATAGATCTTTCAACAGTTACCAAAAGAAGAATTACTTAACCATAGAAACAGAAGAACACTCAGAAAGGCTAGACATTGAAAACACTGTCAGTTGATTCAGCTCAGTGAAGCTCTCTTACCTTAGTTACTCATTATGATCTATCAGAAAAGCATCAGAGAAAAGAGCTGGAATTCTTTCTGACTATTTCATACTCAGGGAACCTGGAAGAAATATCAACAATCTTAACCTTTAATCGTCTGGACCAACCAAATCTTAAGGATGGTCTCAATCTTTATTAAGGGAGGAAAAAAAAACTAGCTAGCATTGAGGCAGAAGTTAAGATATTATTTCCCTTATATACATTCAATAAGCAGTTCAAGTCCAGCTTCTCTGATGCTAATATTCTTTCCACCATTCTGCCTCTCCCCATGTTAAAAAAAAAAAAACATATTATATATATATCTCCTCCCTCCTTTTCACCTCCAGTTGCAAGGAAGCTGGGAATTATGAATATTCTAGGTATTTATATTTTAAATTTTGGGATACCATCACTACAGGACTAAAGCTATTGTATAAAACCAAGTGTTTCTATTTTAATGTAGTTGCAGAATATGTAAAAGATTTTGCTTTAATAGAATACTTTGGTTTCCAAGCAGCCAGAATTCCAATATTACTTAAAGGGGAAATATATGTCTAATAGACTACTTATAAGTCAATTTTCTATTTTACATTAGCACATGAACAATATTTAATATATTCCTTCATTAAAGAACTAGAAAAAAGAATGACTTTTTTGAGAAATCTTTGGTACATTAAGTATCTGACAATGATATCTTTGTCTCTTCTCAGTTCCTTATGTTCAATATGCTACTTTAAGTAGCACCAGAAATAATTACTTTATTCAGAATAGAATCTGAATAATGGAGCTATTAGAGCTGGAAGGGACCACAGAGATCATCAAAACCAACCCCCTGTTGTTACAGATGTGAGGACTATAGAAAAGGCAGAATTGCTGCCAATGTGTGGTGCTTTTGATTTTTTTGGCCCGTGTTAACATCATCACCAATGTAATTTCACTGATTCCAAATCTACAATATTACTTACATTAGTATTCTTCTCTCAATTTGCACCACATTTTCCCTAGTTCAGGTCTTAATGACCTCTCACTAGGACTCTTTACAATCATCTTCTAATCAATCAATCAAGCACTTTTTAAGCATCTGTTATGTAACAGACAGTATATAGTATACTAAGGATGCAAAAAGGAAAAATGAAATAATTTCTGGTCCCAAGGAAGTTACATTCTATTATGGAATACACTATGTATTTAAGCACATGCAGTATACATACATATGTACATATATATATATGCATGCATGTGTATATACACATATACATTTATCCAAATAAATACAAGGTCATTAAATATAAGGCAGTGGAGAGATAGGGTATTAATAGGACAAATGCCAACTTCTCTATGCCTCTCTAATTGTTCTTTTACACAACTGCCAAATTGATATTCCCACAAAGGGAGGTCTAATCATATCACTCCTCTGTTCAAGAGACTTCTGTGACTCCTGATTATCTTTTGGATAAAATGTAAAATCTTCAGTTTAGCATTTAAAGCCTTTTTGTATCTGGTTCCAATCAACCAGACTGATGGCATGTTGCTCCTTTTTGTGAAATCTTTGTTCTTAATTGGTTTACTAGCTATTTTGAGTGCACAATATTACATCTCCTGTCTAAATGCACATTCTCATGCCTAAACTACTCTTCCTATTCACCTTTACATCTTAGAGCCCTTGATTATATTCAATTCAAAGACCACCTCCTGTAAGGATCCTTTACTAAGGTCCTCCAGTCATAGTTTAGCCTAAAACCTCTCTTAAATCATCTTGTAATTATTTTGATTATATATACATATATAATGTATGTATCTTGCATTTAGTTATTTATTGAACATATTGTATCTTCCCCTACAATAAGCTTCTTGAAGGCAGAAAATGTCTTTTGTGCATTTGTATTTCCAGCACGTAAGTAATGCCTAGTCTGTGGCAAGTAAATGTTAATTGATTGACTAATTGGTTAATTGACTTCTATAGATATTTTGGAGGTTGAAAATATTTATTCTTATTTCCTCCTAATCTTATTATTTTCTGGTTGTTTTTATTATTAGTATTATCATTTTCTTGCTGGAAAAATAAGTAGTCTGAATGATTTCTCATGTACTGGTGTTTTAATTTTCTACTATAAGTGGGAGTAAACAGTCACTAAGGCCCACCCTTTTAAATGTATAGAAACTATTAATTGACAATATACTGGTTTCATTTTAACTACAAGCAAAATGCATAATTTTGTTCGATTTATGAGAAAAAATCTACTTTGGGGTTGTCAAAGTATTCCTAGTTCAGCAACAGCATTCTCTTTTATAATATAATTCCAGTACTAATGGAACTGATAGACTGTACAGTTTATATTTCTTTGTGGATGATGAAATAGAAAGTGTTCAGTAATATTTACAAAACTGGGCATATATTCTAAACATCCCCCTCCCCAAAAAGAACTACTGGAGAATTTCCTCTTTTCAAATCACCTTTAAGCCTGTACCAATGGCAAAAGATAAACAGATTTTAAGCCAAGTATTGTACATCTTTGTTCAGTTCCTGAACATATGAACATTGGAAAGTATAAAATGTGAATACAAATTTATTCGAATCATTATTTTCTTTATTTTTAAAGAGATAACTAACAAAGTTCCTTAATGTTTAAAACAAAGTAGCACTGGATTAGCACAAATATTAAATATAAGATTAATCTAAATTCACCCAAAAAGTATGAGAATATGTGAAATCCAAATATGTCACATTTCAAATTCCTTCTTCAAACAAGATTGGAAGGACTAATTAAATTAAATCTTAAAAGATTTCTGAGGTGAAAGTGAAAGACATTTTATTATTTCTACTTTGTGAAAAAAGAATTTATGCTGTGAGAGAATTTAGAGATCAAAGATTTAGACCTGGAAAAGAACATAAAGGTCATCTATTCCAACCTTTTCATTTTACATTTGAGAAAGCAGGCCCAAAGGAGGCAAGTGATAGGCAAGAAGTGACAGGTCCAGGTCCTCGAATATCAAATCAATTACATTCTCATGGTGCAGAAATCATCCACTTCAATGGCTGCATTTTACAACAAGATGCAATGCCATTCCTCATGTCATATGTTTTAAGTAAACCTAGGTCTAAAGAATCAAAACACCATATTTTTGCTATTACACAGTGACTTGAGGCTTTTGTTTTTGTTTTTTCTTCAAGAGTGACTTAAAGCATTGCCTGGTTAACTATCCATTTTGTAGTCGAGGGTAAAAAACAAAACAAAACAAAAAAAAACCTAGCTAAAACATGATTAGCAGAATCATGTTTTGGAACATTTTAGTATGATCAAGTAATTTGTCAGACCCAACTGAGCATGCCAAGTGGGTACCCTGCTTGAGCAGTTTGACGTCAAAAGTTAAAAGCTGATCTTGTGCTGCCATTTTAAGTACTTCTTGACCATAGGTATGCAATATGCGAAAAGATACTGCATGTAACTTTTGGGACAATATTAACCCATGAAACAACAAAAAATAAAATGTCCTTCTAACTTGTTTTAGCACTTCTGAACTTCTACATAGACTGGCAGAGTGTGAAAGAATTGTGTGATATTTTAATCTGTCAATGGACTCTCATTAACTGCCCTCTAAATGTAAAATACTAGTCCAGTGATTAATAAATAAATATATTACTAGAAGATCTGCCAATCCTGATATAAATAAATGTGACAAGAACAAAGGATGAAAATCATTAGTTGAAGTGTTCTGCTAATGTCTTCAATGAGAAGTAAAATCGAGGAAGTCTCCCAGTTTGTTAGGGAGTTCCCTGTGGTGATATTTTGGAACAAGGTAGATAAAAGTCACATAATTTGGGGACCATTTTGTTAGAATTAGCTTATTATTTTAACCAATTCAGTTAATAGTTTCAAAGAAGAAATTTTCTATACTGACACTATTTTATTAAATGGATGATCAAATTGATTTCTGTGCAAATGAATTTTAGTAATGTAACTTCCTTCAGTTTTATTTTTTCACTTAACTTTAATACTTAACTTTAATAATAATAATATTTTCCAAGTAAAATTGATTTTTCTCTGTACACATCTTCCAGGTATGTTATTGCTCTAGTAAGGTCACATTTTCATAATTTCTAAAAGAAATAGAAACACATCTGAACAGATACTCAAAGAACTCTACCTCCACTCTGGCTAACCTTCCTTTTTTTCAACACCAGTAGTGTAAATTTGAAATCATTTTAGTCAATAAACAAAGCTGGTCAGCCTCTCTGGAATAATCTTTTTAATGGCCCAAGGTGTGTACAAATGAAATTTGTCATTTGTTCTTTAAAGAAACTAAAATTCAAAATAAAAATAAAAAATTGCTTGGTTTCTTGTATCCCTTTAGAATCATAGGATTATAAATTAAGAACTAGAGGAAACATTAGAGGTTATCAGGTCCAATCCTACTATTTTACAACTAAGGAAATTGAGGCTAAGAGAAGTTGAAGTGAGTTGCTAGTCATCCAATTAATAAGTAACTCTGCTAGAATTATTTCCATAGTGTTACTACATTGCTTACTGTGAGATATTATTATTCTAGATCTTCTTTTGTGATTTTTTTTTTGTGAGGAAACTTCCCTTTCCAATTCAGCTGAGGAACTATTCTGTGACTTACAGAATTAGAGTTAGAAATGCATTATTACATGGAGTCAATTTGTATGTTGCAAAAGAAGGAAATTCTTTTTTCTAATTAAAAATTTAAGGAAGACTTTAAATGAGGGAAAATTTGAGCAGTTAATAAGCTTAATTCCTCAATCAATCAGATAGAGACCCACTATGACTATGTCTCTACAAGGGTTTGATTTTTTTCCCCCTCAGGCAATTGGAGTTAAGTGACTTGCATATTGCCACACAGCTGGGAAGTATTAAAGAATTTGATTTTTAAATGGTATTAGGTATAGTTTTTTAGTATCTGCTGTCATAACTAAATATGAAATCTTGGGCAAGTCATTCATTCTCTCTTAACAATTCTCACATTTAAATAAATAACCTAAATTAAATGATCCCTGAGCTCCATTTCTATTCTAAATCTAGGGATGATAGGATCATAGTAGAGCTGAAAGTGATTTTAGAGATCACTTACAGCCTATTAATTTCATTGATAAGAAACCAAGACAACTGTGTTGAAGCAACTTGTCCAAATTAAAACATGTCTTTCTAGGTAGAATTTGAACCCAGGTTCCTTGACTTTAAAACCAGTGTTTTTGCCACTATGCCAAATTGCCAAGAAAAACCACTGTGCTCCCTCCCAGCTCTAAGATTCTGTGATTTCCATTATGATCTTCCACCAAAATTCTCCTCCAATGGATAATGGTAGCATTGAGATGACCCTGGGTCTCTGAGGGTGCATAAAATCTAATGGGTCCTACACAGCTAGAAACCTTTCAAGGACACTCTCAGTAATATAGTAAAATAGAAATTTGTGTACCAGATATCTAAGTGCTGGCCTAGCTACATCCAGTTCCAGCAAGGCTTATAAGCTAAAAAAGCTGACCACTGAGTGATGAATTGTTTTGCCTGCAGTAACTCATGAAGCCATCTGTTTGCTGAGGATGGATTGTGATCAGTGTTGTGGGAGGGAGTGCTTACATGGAGGAAATCACAGCTCTCCTTAAGTAATGAAGCACCTATTCTGATGTTCCTCTGTGTCTTCCCACAAATTGCTTCTCCTTTTGTTCCCATTAGTGATTATTCCCAACAATTTGCATTACCGAAGCACTTTAATGTTATGCTTCTTGCTCTTGAACAAAGAAGAATGTATTCTCATTATGAAGACTTGCATATTTAGAGGGTTCTCTTGGTTTATACAAAAACATTTTAACCTCCAAACACAGGCAGGCAGTAATATTTAAAATTAAGATGAATGCTTCTAAATTATTCTCCTATTTATACATGTACACAAAAAAGTTGTGTAAATGTTTCTGAAAAGCTATTTAAATCGCCAAAAAAAGGAAAAAAAAATGCCGTGGTCTAGGAAGTATATGGTGTAGTCTAAGGAAAGGCTTTTCCTGAGCCAAGGCCTATGTCTTTGCTACCTCTCTATCCCCAACATCTTAACTAAATCCCTTGCAGAGAATATTTTTAAAATATATTACTGATATCAATTAATTGATCAATGAGCATTTATTAAATGCCTATAACAATGTTCCAAACATGATGCAAGATATTAGGAAAGTAAGAATAATGCTAAAAGAGCCCTTCCCAAAGAAGCTTATAAAGTCAAGAAATATATTATAGTGAGCAAAGATGCACACACACATACACACATATACATATGTAATGAAGAACAAACAAGTGCTACCCTTTCCCAAACTAGAGCATATCCCATAGAGCTCTGAAAATGTGCCTAGGGAAAGTGCTTAATATTTCCTTTGGAACTCCAGGGCAAGGCATTTTGATAGGTACTTTAAATGATGATGTTTGGCCCTCTCCAAGACCCCCAAGAACTTTCCAAAAATGTGCCAAGTTAATCTCAGCTGTTTTGCTAAATTGAACAGTTAACTGGGGAATGGAGAAGGGAAGAGGTTATGGATAGGGTAAACAATGTCCTTTGGCCTACTCTGGCTATAATATATTCCATACTTAATTTGATGTCATATTAGAAAGAGGAAGACATTTGTTCCCACAGAATTTCTATTCAATCACACAAAATATTTGGGAAATTTGGAAGTAAAGATGACTGATAATATCTTTTCTATTTTAAAGACTATAATTTTGGAGTTAATTTTATGTAATAAAGGAGCTTTAGAAGAATATCCTTCATTGGAACAAAGGATCAGGGATTGTGATTAATTCTATTATAATCTTTCCATGTAATTGCCTGGGCTTAGTTTATAGTGGAGCACATTTAGAAATGCAATGCAGAAAGAGTGTCCTCATGTATACTTAAAATAATGAACACAAAACACCATTCTTGGTGAACATTTTTAGGCTCAAATCTGCTACAATTTTATTTACTATAAGACCAATCTAATATCTAGTATTTTGATATAACACTAATCTAATAACCCAATATCTATTTTTCTCTATCCAAAACAATGGTGAAGAGACAAATTAGCTGAACTTAAAAATATACATATATATGTACATATATCTATATCTATTTCTTTATCTTTTTCTATATATAGAGAGATTTATGTATATGTATGTAATATATATATATATAAAACAACATTTCACTATAATTAACTTTCTTTATAATTTTTTTATCTTATTCTATGTATTTGAAAACACTATCTGGCGGCAGCTAGGTAGTACAGTAAATAGAACACTGGCCCTGGAGACAGGAGGACCTGAGTTCAAATTTATCCTCAGATACTTGACACTTACTAGCTGTGTGACCCCGGGCAAATCACTTAACCCCAATTGCCTCACCAAAACAAAAAAGGTTGTTTATGTACAGAAATATATTTTACAAGATAACAAACACATGGATAAACAAGATCAAACTGCCTATCATCTTCTTTGGAAGAGGGGAGAGAGAAAATTTTGGAACTCAAAATCTTATAAAAATTAATCCTTATTTTTGTTATATATCTAAGAGAAAAATAAAATACTGTTATATATATGTATGTGTGTATACATATATAGTTTATATGTATATAAATGTAGAGAAAGAGAAATGCATAGTTCTACATTTATATGTCTATATAGATACAGATATAGATAAAACAAACAATAAAAAGGTACTGAGAAAACACTATTCTGAGAAAAAGCGTACGATTTTTACCAGACTACCAGAATACTTAATCTATTGGACTAAAATGGCTTCAGAATCAGGAAGCCCCAAAATCACCTCCAAGCTCTGACACATATTAGTTCTGTGACCCCTAACTATTCACTTAATCTCTCTTTACCCCAGTCAACGGGGGTAAAGTAAGTAGCAAAACAGTTTTTCTGGTGAGTTTTCCTGTCTGAACACCAAAAAACAAACAAACGGTAACCAAACCTCCTTTTGGAGAGAAGAGTCTCTAGATAGAAATTGAAAAACTAAATAGAAATGTGGAAATATAGAACCTAAAAGTTAAAAAGATTGACAGAGGATATAGAGGATTGAATGAATGAAAGGCTTGATGTCAGTCACATAGTGAAGAAATATTTATTACATGCTCACAATATATTAGACGTTGTCCTAAATTCTGGGAATACAAACAAGTCAAAGGAACTCACAGTCTAATAGAGAAAATATAGAAACAACCATATAAAAGCCAGCTACTTAACAGAAAAAATGGGAAATAATCAATAACATGAAGGGACTAGCTTTAAGGGAGATTAAGAAAACCTTCATATAGAACTTGGAATTTTAGCTGCAACTTGAAGGAAGTCAGGGAAGTCAGGAGGCAGAGATCAGAACAGAGCATCCCAGGTGTGGTGACCAGCAGAGTTGACTAAAATTGAAAGATGGAGTCTCTTGTTTGAGCAATAGAAGAAAGACAACATCTTTATTAAAGATAGCAGTTAATTGTAAGATGACTGGAAAGGAAGCTAGAGCAGGTTATAAATGGCTTTCAGCTCCAAGCTCAAGATTTTATATTTGATTTTGTGGGTGATAGGGAGCCACTGGATTTTATTGAGTAAGGCTAGGTTGCTAGAGGAAGCAGTGTACAAAGAAGTTTACTTCCACATCTGAGTTGAGAATAGAAAAGAGTGCAAAGAGACTTGTGGCAGGGAGACCAACCCACAAATTATTACAATAGTCCAAGTGTGAGGTGACAAGAGCCTTCACCAAGGTGGCAATTCAATGTCTATGATCTTATGAATACCTCTTAGCTACTATTTTTAAAGCCCACAATCTGTGAAATAAGATTCCAGATGTCTTTGAACTGCTGTAGGAAATTAGGCCAATTACTGAATCATCTTATGCCTTCCTTTCATCAAGTAGAATAAATTCTGGTTGCTTCTCATAAATTCTAATTTGTCTAAAATCTAAGCAACCAGAAAGAACAAATAAGCTGATACTTGCTTTGTACTATTCAGCTACTGCTTTTTATAATAAGTAAACAAGATAATGAAATAATATTAGCAGTTCAAATTTGCCATCTACAAAATATTTTCTTCACAACTCTGGCAGGCAGGCAGTACAGATTCATTACCCAAATTTTGGAAAATTTGTTGTGATTATTGATGTTAGGAGTCCCTCGTAAAAAAACTACCAATGCAGCTAAGTATCTGCTCTGTAACTTAAAGTCTTAAAGAGTTATATT
The DNA here is from genome assembly GCA_023553655.1 of Myrmecobius fasciatus. NCBI lineage: Eukaryota > Metazoa > Chordata > Mammalia > Dasyuromorphia > Myrmecobiidae > Myrmecobius > Myrmecobius fasciatus. The sequence goes on from JAJPUD010000112.1 coordinate 405,864, forward strand.
GAGTACTGGAAGAATAAGTAATGTGCTTATGATGACTTAGCCAGCATGTGTCAGAAGTAGGACTTGATGAAAAGTCATCATAGCTCCAAAAGTCAACTTTCTATCCACTATATTGCACTACTTCTCATTCCCATTTAATAGTTGAACAAAACTGAGAAAGAGACAGAACTTATTCTCTGGTCAAGAACTGAAATCCAACTTGAATGCTCTTTCTATATAATTACAAATTTATATAACTTAGTAAAGGAAACTCTGGTGTTCTTTTTTTTTATTCTAATTCTGTTTTTGTTTTTAATTGATTAATTTTATTTTATCTTTAACACAAAATAAAGTGAGTGGTATGGAGGAATGATCATAAATTCTGATAAGTTGGGGCTGAAGAAGCTTGGAGACACTGAGTCTGAGACCAGAAAAATATACCCAAACATTGGAGATAAGCCATCTGGAGTTTTATGACTCTTTGGAATTCTAATGTCCAGAGCCCAGCCCTAATTATCTCAATCCTAATGGCCAGGAAGGGGAGTTACCACTGAGATATAACAATTCAGGGAAATTGAGGCAGAACAATTCAGGGAAACTGAGACAGGGGAATTGAGGTACAACAATTTTCTTTAATTATTTCTTGCATTATTTTCTTTTTTTCATATCTTTAGGTATAATAATTATTCCCATATCTTCTCTTCTTGATTTGCTCTTCAGAACTATTGTGTTTCATATATGATTGGTTGGGTTTTTTTTTTTTTTTGGTTTATTATTTTTTGGTCTCGTAACATTATTGGTTTCCCTATGTCCAATTCCAATTTTCAAACAGCCATTTTTTTTTAAGATTCAGTATACCCTTTTCTAGTTGGTTGACTTTCTTTTCATAATTTTGTTTTCCCTTGTTTGTTTTTTTATTTTAATGTTTGATGGGTTTTTTCCCTTAATTATCTTTTATTTAATTTTTAGCCTTTTCTGAATTCTTCTATAATTCTTTTTGGATCAGGTAATCATTTAACATTATTTCTTGGGGTAGGAGGTTTGTTTTTTTGTTTGTTTGTTTGTTTGTTTGTTTTTAACTTCACTATCCTCCTCCGAAGATGGTCTCCAGTGTTTCCTATTTCCATAGTTACTTGCTACAGTTGGATTCATTCTCTTTTGCCTGTTCTTTTTTTAAAAAAATAAGAACTTGTTAAAGTAATCACTTCTATTTCTGGGGTGGGGGTGGTGCCTCTAGCTTCACTTTAGTTTTCCCCTGTAGCCTGGAACCCACAACCAAGAACTTCACCCTCCTATAAGTGTGCCCAGTCAGCAGCTTCTCTGCCTCAGGGCTTCTACATTCATCCAATTTATGCTGGTTCTTTCTCACCCAGGGCTGTATCTCAGAGGCACAACTGGGCTTCAATCTTCCCAGACTCAAGCCAAATACTCTCCAAGGAAGATGAGCATCCATGTGATTGGTACTCCCTCTGAACCCAGCTAACCTTAGGGCTTGCATGCTGACAGTTTCAGCAGAGCCAGCCTGGAGATGTTTATACTTTACACCAGGCAAATCTTTCTTAAGGTCTTCTCTAATTGTACTAGATGACCTCTGTTCTGCCATGAATTATATTTGTTTTGCACCAGACTACATTTGTCCTGAGGCACAATTTTGCTTTATTTGTGGGAAATATCTTAAGAACTTGGAATTTTCTGACCTATTGCTCCATCTTCCCAGAATCCTCCTCAGAAAATTTAAATTCTGAAGGTTCAAATGAAAGTTTAGAAAGAAGATAAAGTCATTCAAAGGTTAAGTGGTTCCCCTTCCTCTGAAGCTAGCTTTGTGAACTTCTGTATTACAGCAGAATAAAACATTAGTTATGGAATCAGGAAATATAAATTCAAGTCATGCTTCTGGTACCTACTGTGGGCAAGACTTTTCAAGTCACACAAACTATGGAGGCCTTAGTTTTCTCATTTGTTAAATGAGGTTGTTTAGTAGATGGCTTGAGGGCCATTCCAATTCTATGTTTGATCTTATAATCCAGTGACTCTGAGCTTCCTTCTAGTTCCAAAATTTTCAATGTAGTTTAGAGCTTCTTATACTTTTTCTACTCATGAACCCTTTTTGCCAGAGAAATTTTTATACAATCCCTTCTCAAATCTGAGCCAAGCTGTTTTAGGAGGCATTTGTGTGAGAACAAAGCAAAGTTCTCATGCTGTGTGTTTGGAACCCAGATTATAGTGGTCAGGTAATGCAAAATAGGCAAACCATGCCAAAAAACACTTCTGATTCATTACACATTTGATTTTTAATTAATTTTTGGTTATTTCCTTCAGAAACCTTTTACTATTGTCCCATTTTTCATGATGCCCCCCTTCCCACACACACATACATTCAATCATGTAACCTATAGTTTAAGGTTTAATCTAGATAGTCATCTTCAAGTAATGTTTTAATAAAAATTTAATTTTAAATCTTTACATCTATAATAAAACAGTTTTTGTTCAATAACCATGATATTCCTGGATATTTGTTGAATACAAAACAAAACACTTTTCCAAAGATTCTACATTTCTACTATTTAGTGGAAAGAAAAGTAGTGGGATGTTGCATAATTGTGTCATTATCTTTGGAAATAACGATGTTCATAAATGTAGGAGTTTTCCTTGCTTTAAAAAGGGAGGGTGAGGGTAGCATTAAGTTGGAACAAAAAGCCCTTGGATAACAATGAATGGAAGGAGGAGAAGGCCATTTGTTTATGTTTCTTCATTTTGGAATCCCTGTTGTTTGGGCAGCCAGAGCAGTTGGGGGCCAAACACAGGGAGCAACTTACCCTCTTACATGCCATGTAGCCTCTATCAGGAGCTCAGTCATCCATCAGAGGAATGGCAAGCGGCAACTGCTGCTCAGGTCACAGCCCTTCATGCTTACTTTGTTTTTAATTTTAAAAATATCATTTGGCTTGTGCCTCAGTAAGTTTGGAGGGTTATTCCCTTGCTTAAGAAGGAAAACAAAGATGGAAATTCCGCTGAGTAAACCAGTTGGAGACTATAATAATGAGATACTTTTTAAAAAAAGTTTATACAGCAACTTAGACATAGGACCTGGAAAAGTAAACATCAGAGTCATCTGTGAACTGTCTTCAGTATATTTTGGAGGAAAATATAGTCTCCCAGGGCTGAGTAAATACATTTGCTTTGGTTCAACAAACACCTATTAAGTACCTACTGTGTTCAGGGTGGGTTTCAAAATTGAGATAAGATATCACATATAAAACTGTAAAAGTACAAACATACACAATTAGAATAATAATATATAAGAACATTCAAGAGGTAGCCTTCCTGAAGAAGGTAGTATTTGAATTAGAGTTGAAATTCATAAAATTAAAAGAAGGAAAGGAAACTTTCTAAGTGGTTATAAGGAACAGTGAAAAAATATCTGAACTAAAATTTTATTAGCTATAATTTGCCATAAACACCTATTGATACATAATCATATAATACATATATACATGCACAACATGCATATGTATCATATTTAGTAGTTATATATGTAATGCATATATGGTTATTTGTGTAATTCATTTGAATATACATTCAAATAAATTATAAATTATTCTTATCTTTTCATCAAAACAGACCAAAGTCTACTGGTAGTACTTTTTTAGACTGATGATTTTTTTACCTAGTATATCTAAAAGTAGTGAAATTATATTTTGAAAATATTTATGATTGTCTTTTTTTATAAATATACACTTGATTCCTCAAATATATTAATTATATTGTTTCCCTCTACCATTTTCTTCCTTCAAAAATGCTAACTTTTTTAAAAGTGGTCTAAAAGATAGTTGTCATCTTACCTTTATGAGATACAAATAGATTGGGCAGGAGTAAATATTTTGTGGCTTTCTGAAGTCCTTTACAAACCCTCTGCTCTTATATCTCATCTGAAATGGAAGTGACCTTGGATTGTTGAAGACTAAATTAAAATACTTCAGGCTAGTAAGGATTAAACTATAGTCCTCAAGAAAATGCATCTTCTGTCTAAGGACTAATCTATATAAGTATAGAGAAGCTCATTCCCAGGATCCACTAGTTAAAGAATAATTTGACCATGGAAATCCACAAAATGAAAAAAAAAAAGCAAAATAGTCTTTATTTTGGTGCTTTTTACTTCTTTATTGGTGGTGGCACTGGTAGAAAAGGAGGCAGAGTTGGCTAAGAATTTAAATGCTTTTATACTACAAACATTAACTCTTAATTCTCTAAATATAAATTATTATTCAGTGATTTGGTATGTTGCTAGAAAAACTGAATCATATAAATATTGATATTCTGGCCATAAATGAAATCAGAAACAAGAGGAAATTAATGTGTAAATTGAATCATCACCTACAGGTTATCCTTGAAAAGACAAATAAAGAAGTTGGTTAAGTTGATTTTATCACATGTACAATGGCAATAGGCAGTGTAATTTCATAGAATATTGGTGATCTTACCTGCAGTAGTTTCTGATGAGTATTGGCAAATGTTCACTATGAAAATAACTCTATCTGCATGCCAACAACTATTCCAGAAGATAAGATCATGAAATCTAAACAAAAATACACATTCATGTTAGTGTCTTCATTATAGTGTTAGATATAGGAGGGGAAAATAAAATATACATTAGACAAACTAGTTCAAGTCTTAGAAGTAAAAAGACAGAGGTGTGTAGGCTATTATATATAATGAAAACTTCCTCAACAAGAGAATAAGGAGAATTAGATGACCTCAGACTTGGGTAACACTCAGCAAAATTATATAAAATGATAATAAATGTATCTTAATATGCAGTAAATTATTAGTTACTGATGTTGGAGCAATTTCCAAATAGTTCATTGACTTGTCAGAGTAAAAATCAAAATCAATACTAAATTAGATGAAAAATTGAAATGAATAATAAGTATCCCAACAGCTAACATTTATATAGTACTTATTATATGTCAGGCACTGTGCTAAGCACTTTACTACTATTTATTTACTGGCATTATTTAATTTCATCTTCACAACAACCCTGAAAAATAGGTGCTAGTGTTGTTGCTATTTTATAGATGGGGGCATTGAAGCAGAGATTATGTGAGTTGCCCAGAGTCACAAAAGTTTACACTGAGTGCATTACAGTATTATTTAGTCAAACAAGTTATTGATGCTTAAAAAAAGGGAAATTGAACTAATAAAATATATTGATAGGATTTCTCAATATTTCCTAAGGAGATTCATTTTCTATAAATCAATTTCTTTAATAATATGCTGAAAACCCCAGAAATTGTTTCAATTCTCAAAAACATAATATCCTTAACAAGTAAAAACTCATAGTGTTTAAAGGGCAACTATATTTTAGAATATAAATACATTTGAAAAAGATTGTGAAATGAAAAGATGGAAATTACAGATTATATTTTGTAACAAAACAGTGAAGAACCAGGAAGAAAAACAAATCATCAAAAATTTGTGTGAGACTTAACCAAGACAGATGATTCAAGAACAGTTATGGATGAATCTGGAAGGTCAAAAACCAGATAGTTTTCTCAATATTACTATAGAAATGTCTTTTCTTAATTGTTGGCAAAAGGTCTACCACATTCAGATGCTAATATTTTAGACATGAATATTTTTAATATACATATTTCCTATAGGTGTTTTTTTTCAGTTTTGTTATTGAAGATACCATGTTAGAAAATCATTCACGAAAGTCAGATTATCAATAATTATATTTTTGACACTTGTGAAGGTCATTCTTATAAAGATTTTCTAGATGTGAGAAAGTAGACATATGAGTTGAGTTAATAATTTCCTCTTAACAGTATTGTTTTACAATACAACAGGCTATATTTTTTCTTAAATCTTTTTTTTTGTTTTTGGTCTTGAATGCCTATACTCCAATTCTTTCAAAATTCTGTGATTCCCAGCAGATTCTCTTGATGTGTATGTATTTGGTCTAAGCAAGCTGTTCTTTCTGCCTTCATTTACTTTAATGAAATTTCAACTTTTTCATATTATACACACACACACACACACACACACACACACACACACATATATATATATCTACTAAAGTCATAGAATTATTAAAGTCTAGAAAAAAACATTTAAAACCATGTAGTCCAAACCTCTCATTTTGTAAACAAGGAAACAGAAGCTCTGAGAGTTTAAGGACTTGCCTATGGTCACACAGTAACTATTGTAAGAGGCAGGATTTATACACAGGTTAACACTACTACCAACTAATAGATAGCAAGTTGTCTACTGGACTTTCACATAATAAACTGAAATAATTTAAACTGTCATGTTTCATGCCATAACATGAACTTATGAATCAATACTGGATATTTTATCATTAATTAACAAATAAATATTCACTCCATAAAGTAGGCAAGACATAGCATAGGAAAGAGAAGTTTAAAAAATGAATTTTATCTTCAAATAATTTACAATATGGTTACAGAAGTAAAACTAACAGAAATAAAATATTTGAAAATAATAATGACAAACTACTGGTTCCAAGGCCAATGCTTACTCCAAGAAGAATTCAGTGAACAGTAGACTGAGAAAACTTGACAAAGGTGAGACTTGAAGTGAGCCTCTGAGGAATGTAAAACTTAAATAGGTGAAAAGAAAACTAACAAGCATCCAAGGTTGGGAACTAGCATGGACCAAGACATAGTAAAAGAAATAAGCTTGGCATTTACATGGGCCTTTGAGTTAGACCGTATGTAGAAGTTAGATATTGGAAAATTTTTGGAATAGTTGAAATAGTTGAAAAGATGGGAAATATATATATATATATATGTGCATATATGTGTGTATACATATAATATTATAACAATAAAGCCAAGAAACTGCTGAAATTACTGAGCTGGAAAGGGTTTTGGAGATTATCTGGTTCAAAACCAAGCTATAATATGAATCCCATCAGCATTGCTAATTCATCCCAAATAAGAACAAAGCACTCCAATTAAAGGGAACCCCAGTTTACTTACATTTTCTACAATTCCTGATAAAGGTATTTTTTTCTTTAATATTGAGTACAAATCTACTTCTATATGACTTTGACCCATTATTTTTAATTCTGTACTTTGTAGTCAATGAGAATGAATCCAGTTCTTTTTCTTTATGGCAATTCTTTAAGTATTTTAGGACATTGATAATATTTTCCCAGCTTCACTCTTCTCTTTTCTGGAATGTACATCGGAAATTTTCTTCTTTGAAATGGTGAAATTTCTCACAATCCTGTTCACTCTTCTCTGAAAATACTTCAACTTGTCAATGTCATTTCTAAAATGGATCCTGTTAAATTGAGAAAGATGCTCCAGTGGTAGTCTTAATGGGACTATGCCTTTCCTTGTTCTGGGAACTAGATTTCTATTAATGTGTGATCATGGAAAAATCATTTAAATTCCCAGTGCCCCAAATACTGTCTATGACTATAAATTATAAATAAGCAAAAGGAGTTTCTACTGCTGGAGTTTCTACTTAGACAAAAAAAAAGTTTGAAAAAAAAAGCAAACAGAAATGTACAATTTTACCAGTATTCTAGCCTTTTGGGGATCCAGGAGTATTCAACAAAATTGATTATGTATTTTGATGTATTAAAAATAACTTCAGAGGTAATCTCATCCAAATCTCTCAAATGGCAGATTAGAGAAACTGAGGCCCATAAGATTAAAATTACTTGTTCAAAAGTATACAGATAGCAAGCAAAAGAACTAAAAGCTGAGGTTATATCTTCTGACTGTAAATGCAACAATTTTCTATTATTCTATTTTCTCTTTAAGATTGGGGCATTTTTTTAATATATAAAGCTTTTTATTTACAAAACATATGAGTGATTTTTCAACATTGACCTTTGCAAAAACTTTTTTTCCCCAAGCTTTTCCCCTCCTTCCCCCCACCCTCACCCCTAGATAACAGGTAATCTAATACATGCTAAATAGGATAAATTATATGACAAATACAATACATGTATACATATCTATACAGTTATCTTACTGCACAAAAAACATCAGATCTAGAAAGGGAAGAAGAAAAAAACAACCTAAGAAGGAAAACAGAATGCATGGAAATATTCACAGAAAGCGTTAAAATGCTGTGTTGTGATTCACTCTCAGTTCCCACAGCCCTCTCTCTGGATGTATATGACTATCTTCATCGCAGTACAACTGGTTTGAATCACATCATTGTTGAAGAGAACCATGTCCATCAAAATTGATCATCATATAGTCTTGTTGCTGTGTATAATGTTCTCCTGGTTCTGCTGATTTCACTCAGCATCAGTTCATGCAAGTCTCTCCAATCCTCTCTGAAATCCTCCTGTTGGTCATTTCTTACAGAACAATAATATTCCATAACATTCATATACCATAATTTATTCAGCCATTCTCCAATTGATGGACATCCTTTCAATTTCCAGTTTCTTGCCACTACAAAAAGGGCTGCCACAAACATTCTTGCACATGTGGGGCCCTTTCCTTCTTTTATGATTTCTTTGGGATATAAGCCCAATAGAAACACTGCTGGGTCAAAGGGTATGCACAGTTTGGTAACTTTTTGAGCATAGCTCCAAATTGCTCTCCAGAATGGTTGGATCCGTTCACAGTTCCACCAGCAATGTAGCAGTGTCCCAGTTTTCCCACATCCCCTCCAACAGTTATCATTATCATTTCCTGTCATTTTAGCCAATCTGACAGGTGTGTAGTGGTACCTCAGAGTTGTCTTAATTTGCATTTCTCTGATCAACAGTGACTTGGAGCACCTTTTCATGTGACTGGAAATAGTTTCAATTTCTTCGTCTGAAAATTGTCTGTTCATATCTTTTGACCATTTATCAATTGGAGAATGGCTTGAATTATTATATATTTGAGTCAATTCTCTATATATTTTAAAAATGAGGCCTTTATCAGAACCTTTGGATGTAAAAATATTTTCCCAGTTTACTGCTACCCTTCTAATCTTGTCTGCATTCATTTTGTTTGTACAAAAATTTTTTAACTTGATATAGTCAAACATCTATTTTGTGATTAATGATGAAATCTAGTTCTTCTTTGGTCACAAGTTCCTTCCCCCTCCACAGGTCTGAGAGGTAAACCATCCTACATTGTTCTAATTTGTTTATAATATCATTCTTTATGCCTAGATCATGAATCCATTTTGACCTTATCTTGGTATATGGTGTTAGGTATGGGTCAATGCCTAATTTCTTCCATACTAGTTTCCAATTATCCCAGCAGTTTTTGTCAAATAGTGAGTTTTTATCCCAAAAACTGGGGTCTTTGGGTTTATCAAACACTAGATTACAATTGTCATTGAGTATTTTGTCCTGTGAACCTAACCTATTCCACTGATCCACTACTCTATTTCTTATCCAGTACCAAATGGTTTTGGTGACCACTGCTTTATAATATAGTTTTAGATCTGGTGCAGCTAGGCCACCCTCATTTGCATTTTTTTTTCATTAATTCCCTTGAAATTCTTGACTTTTTGTTTTTCCAGATGAATTTTGTTGTTATTTTTTCTAGGTCAGTTAAATAATCTCTTGGGAGTTTGATTGGTATAGTACTAAATAGATAGATTAGTTTAGGTAGTATTGCCATCTTTATTATATTCGCTCGACCTATCCAAGAGCACTTGATGTTTTTCCAATTGTTTAGATCTGACTTTATTTGTGTGCAGAGTGTTTTGTAGTTTTGCTCATATAGATCCTGACTTTCCCTTGGCAGATATATTCCCAAATATTTTATACTATCGATAGTTATTTTGAATGGAATTTCTCTTTGTATCTCTTGCTGTTGCATTTTGTTGGTGATGTATAAAAATGCTGATGATTTATGTGGATTTATTTTGTATCCTGCAACTTTGCTAAAGTTGTGGATTAATTCTAATAGTTTTTTAGTTGATTCTCTAGGGTTCTCTAAGTAGACCATCATATCATCTGCAAAGAGTGATAATTTGGTTTCCTCATGACCTACTCCAATTCCTTTAATCTCTTTTTCTTGTCTTATTGCCAAGGCTAGCATTTCTAATACAATATTGAACAGTAATTGTGATAGTGGGCAACCTTGTTTCACCCCTGATCTTATTGGGAATGGTTCCAGTTTAAGATTGGGGCATTTTGAATCAGATTATCAGAACAAAGCAGGTGAATTTAGCCTTCATCCTATGGGCAAATGGGAGACATTTTAGGTTCTTAATAAGGAATATGTCTAAAGAAGTGTTAAATAAATCAGGATCAGATAATTTAAAACAAAACAAATTATATAGTGCTTTTTGCAGATTTTCTTTTCTGTTAAAATATGATATAACAGGATTACAAGGAGGAAAAAACAAATTAAAAATTTTTAGTCTTGAATTCTGATTGACTAAACTTGCTTATAATACTGTTGATAAGGTAAACATAATTTTTTCTACACACAACTAATACTTGAAACAATAGAGATATATATAAAATTAAAATGAGAAGTTGAAAGACTATTTTTCAGAAGAATTCTCAAAAATCAGGGCTATAAGTATAGCTTCATAAACAGTAAAAATACTGTCAAGAGAGACAGTCAAAGAAACTGTTTTACATCATGTTTATCACTTCTCCCACTCTTTGTGATCCAGCCAAACTGGACTTCTCTCTGTTCTTCATTAATAATCATTCAATTTGTATCCCATTTGCTTTTAAAGATCTCATAAAGTTAAAAATATACAACATGGCCTTTATATATTTTATGCAAAAATAGTCATCAATAAAGGAAATATGAACAACATGCAGAGAGTTAAATGGAAACTAAATTGATGCTATATAAATTGGGTCAAAACATAAATCACAAAACAATGCAAACACATTAAAGAGATCAACAGTGAAACAGTAGAAAAAAACATGCTATAGTCCACAGAGTCAAGACTCTTTCTTCCCTTCTCTCTTCCCCCATATCCCATCAATAGTAAAATTCCATCCTTTTTATCTTAATAACATCTCTCAAATATGTCTTCTTTTCTCCTCTGACACTACCACCATTCTGTTGCGGATCCTTAGCACTTCACACCTGGAATACTGCAACATCTTAGTCTCCCTGCCTCAAGATCCTTTCCACTCTAGTCATTCTTCCACTCAACTTAAAATCAGTCAATTTAGCATTTAATTTATTATTCAGTCACATTAGTAAGTACTCACTGTGTGTCGACTAATGTGCTAAGTACTGGGGATACATAAAGATGTTCCATGCTCCCAAAAATCTCATACTGCAATGTCAAAATGATATTTCTGAATTATTTAAAGTCTTCTGGAAAACAACTTATATGAATGGAATAAAAGTGAGTTATATTGTTTATATCCTTTGGCTCAATAACATTGCTACTTTTTTTAAAGGGCCCAAATGATAGCCAAAAGAATATATAGATACATACACATGTGTGTATGTGTATATATGTATGTATGTAGATGTATGTGTGTATATAGATGTATGTATACCTCTGTATACATCTACTTACATACATGTATATGCATACATATATGTACATACATTCACACTGTATCTACATATATATATATATATATATATATATATATATATATATAAACTGTAGAGACCAACGGTACTCACTGGAAATGCCTAGACAAATTGTGGTGGTTGAGTATAATAGAATATTATTGCACTATAAAGAATGATGAACATGAAGAATTTTAAGAAACATGTGATGATATATGTGTGTCAAAAAGTAAAGAAAGCAGAGCCAGAAGAAAGCTATAATTAAAAGGCAATAAAATTCAGGTCAAATATAATGCACAGTTTGGGTTCAACTTAAGCACATATCTTTTTTTTTTCTGTTAGCAAACAATAAACTACCCAAGTGGAAAGTGATTTATAATGTTAGTCATAATCATTCTGATAGCCAGAATTGCTTGTCAGTTTTCAAGGAATATACTTTGTAGGTGGCTATTAGATTAATTGAAGAGGATAAGACTGCTCCATCATATTAGTAAAATGGATGTATAGATGATCATTAGTGTCAAACAAGGCTAAGAAGTTAAAAAAAAACCTATTAAAAGATTGCAGAAGATTAAGGAGAGTTAGGCAGTAACAACCATAGATGTCACTGGTTTTTTGGGTTTTTTTTTTTTTTTTTGGTGTTGTTGTTTAGTCATTCTGTCATGTCCAACTCTTTGTGACCCCATGAAAAATAGAATTTTCTAAGTAAATTGTTATATAATTTTTGCTTCTGTTTTTTTGCCTATGTATTTTCTTTTCATTTCTTATTCTTATCTTTGTTGCTGTTCAATTGTTCGGTCATTTCTGATTCTTCTTGACCCTGTGGACTATAGCATGTTTTCCTCTATTATTTCAAGATTAATCTCTTGGCTTGATTACTCTAGCAGTTAGTAATTTCCTTCTCTAATGTAATTCATTATCTGATTGCAGGTATAGATAATGGTGGTATCAGGAACAAGCAAAAAGACTTGTTATTGTTTGCTTCTTTGCTTTTTTAAAGATCAGGACACGAGTATAAATGAAAGAAGAAATTTAAGCAAAACAAAATAAAGCAAAAAATATTAACTTTGGTAGACTCAGCTATTCTTTAGTAGTGAAAAAATGCAGATACAATAATGAGTAATTTTTAGGTTTTATTTTGTTTTGTTTTGTTTTTTTCTGGTAAGTCTTAGGAATCTATTTCATCTGTACAGGTCACATGGCATTTATGAGTTAGACAAAGAAAATTTAAGGAATTTCCTGTGGCACACAGAAATTAAGTGATCTGAGTAGGGCCAAATAGCTATCAGAGATGGAATTTGAGCCTAGGTCTTTGCAGCACTAAGGCCACCACTTTTTACACTATACCATATGGCCTCCAATGGAAAAGAAAAATAGAAAACACACCTGATAATGATGTTTGTTTTTTTGTTTTGTTTTTTTTTTTTTTTTTTTTTTTTGCTGAGGCAATTGAGGTTAAGTGACTTGCCCAGGTTACACAGCTAGGGAATTTTAATTGTCTGAGACCAGATTTGAACTCAGGTCCTCCTGACTTCAGGGCTGGCGCTCTATCCACTGCACCACCTAGCTGCCCTGATAATGACATTTTAATTTCAACATAACATTAATGGTCTTAGAGGAACAGGAAAGTGGGATTCATTGAGATTCTACTAGCTGCCACGCACTATGCTAAGCACTTTATAAATATTATCTCAATTGATCCTCTGAAGTTATTATCCCCATTATATATATAGCTGAGGAAACTGTGAGGAAAAAAAAGATTAAGTGACTTGTCCAGAGTCACACAGCTAGAAAATCTGGTCACACTTGAATTCACTTGTGTCTGACTCTACTCCAGTGATTTATTCATTGTGCCACCAAGCTGCCTCTACTTACATGTACTTGGATGTAGTTTTTCCAAATTATTTATTTACTAAATATTAATATCCAAAATAGCACATAAAGTACACAAATGGAACCAAAGATGCACTTCAAAGCTGTAGTCTGTCCAGAGTAATTAGTGTTCCCTATTAAAACATGATTCAGTCTCTTTCTGTTACCTAGGAGACCTAGATATTTATTTATTTCTTATTCATCATTTTCCTGAATCTGTTTTGTGTCTGTTCTAAATATGATTCAATTGCCTAGGATAGTCTAAAGGCTATCTAAGTGCTTTTCACATTCTGAACAATAAACATTCTTCATACCCTTGGTTGTTTCCATCTTGATGGTTAATATGAATTTTATTATTTGTAGATTTGATTTTCTAAGTTTCAGACTGAGTGCTCCACTGCATTGGTTGAAAAGGATTCCTTATTGGAAGTTACCTATAGCAAAGAAATTATTTCATTGTGTCCCGTTCTCATGTTCTGCAATGTTTCAGGACTTGATGTAAACAACATATTTGTTAACAAGCAGGAGAGTGTGAAGGACTTCATCATTTATAGGATATCTGTCTTCAATTTGAACTTGGAACTGGACATCCATAATTTTGGCCCAATTTTTGACAAGTTCATATCTCCTTGTTTTATGTCTTACTTCATATAAATCACCACAGAGTCATTAAACAAAATTATATATTTTATATCTTTCATAGAACTGTATAGAATTTTGGCATATATGTTAAAGTACCTTATTGGAAACCATAAATGTGACATTTTTCTTTACACAATGAAATATTTTTTAATAGTCAACAAATAACAAGAACTTGTAAGATCTTAAATTCTTTATACTAATAGTCAAACTCAAATATAACAGGGGTCACTAAACTGTTTATAAGAACCTTTGCAGGCCACATGTTACCTTAGAAAACCATGCATGTTTATATTTTTCTTTTTTATCTTAAACATCAACACATTAAAATCAGATAGGAGCTACATTTTAATCTTGTTTACGTCACACTCAGGACTATTGTGAGCCTATGGGCAGCACGTTTGATACATCTGCTCTGCACCTTTTTAGTCAATGGAGTGTCTGTGGTTTAATGCAGAACTACTTCTCTTCTTAACTTCATCAAGAATGTATTAAATATATGAAGATTTTTCACATATAAATTTTGTAACAGTAGAAAAATAATTATATAATCAGAAGTTACTAACATTTTCTTAGCAATCTTTGGGAGCAATATAGAGTATATGATTATATCTAATCATTCACTATCCTTCATAGCCTCTTTCTAACTGTTTTTGAATTTATTCTGTAATACCTTCAAAATTGTATCTTGTTAGATTTAACTGGACATGATTTCACTGGCCAATCAAGAAGATTTTCTCCTCTAAGGAGAAGTATTACCTTCTTAGCAACTTATAAAAGAGTTGGCAGGGTTACATAGCCAATATGTCTGTCTTCCTGGTTGTTCCAATTGAGTTGGCATGTGGAGTCAATGGGAACAAATAGCTGAGGCTTGCCTAGTCTGCAGGATCCTGGGTTGTTTATGGTGAGGCAGCTTTTTCAAATTAGGTGCTTTGAGATTAATACTATAAACTCTGGTTGGTCCCCTGAGGTTCTCTGTGGTAGTGAAGGGAGGGCACTATGGCGCTGCTCCAGCTTAAAAAGAGATGTAGGTTCTTCTTTCTATATCTATCTCTTCCTTTATCTTTTTCTTCAACCATTCTCTAAATGAGAGTCAATTTGGTCCTGTTATCTATAAAAAATCTCCAGGGCCAGATGGATTCACATGTGAATTTTACCAAACATTCAAAGAACAATTAATCCCAATACTATATAAACTATTTGAAAAAATAGGGAAAGAAGGTGTACTACCAAACTCCTTCTATGACACAGATATGGTGCTGATAGCTAAATTAGGTAGGGAGAAAACTGAGAAAGAAAACTATAGACCCATTTCCCTAATGAATATTGATGCAAAAATTTTAAATAAGATTTTAGCAATGAGATTACAGAAAGTTATCCCCAGGATAATACACCATGACCAAGTAAGATTTATACCTGGAATGCAGGGCTGATTCAATATTAGGAAAACTATTAGCATAATCAATTATATCAATAACCAAATTAACAAAAACCATATGATTATCTCAATAGATGCAGAAAAAGCCTTTGATAAAATCCAAAACCTATTCCTATTAAAAAACACTGGAGAGTATAGGAATAAATGGGCTTTTCCTTAAAATGATTAGTAGTATCTACTTAAAACATTCAGCAAGCATCATATGTAATGGAGTCAAACTAGAACCATTCCCAATAAGATCAGGAGTGAAACAAGGCTGCCCACTGTCACCATTATTATTTAATATTGTCTTAGAAATGTTAGCTTTGGCAGTAAGAGAATAAAAAGAGATTAAAGGAATTAGAGTAGGTAATGAGGAAACTAAATTATCACTCTTTGCAGATGACATGATGATATACCTAGAGAACCCTAAAGACTCAACTAAAAAACTACTAGAAACATTCACAACTTTAGCAAAGTTGCAGGATACAAAATAAATCCACATAAATCATCAGCATTTTTATATATTACCAATAAAGTTCAACAGCAAGAGATACAAAAAGAAATTCCATTCAAAATAACTGTTGATAGTATAAAATATTTGGGAATTTATCTGCCAAGGGAAAGTCAAGAACCATATGAACTAAACTACAAAACACTTTCCACACAAATAAAATCAGACCTAGTCAATTGGAAAAACAAAATGATCATGGGTAGGCCGAGTGAATATAATAAAAATGACAATACTACCCAAACTAAAATGCAAACTTCTTAACCTAAAAGTTAATGTCTTCCACAGATTGACTCCAAATTTCTTTTTCTTTCTTTCTTTCTTTCTTTCTTTCTTTCTTTCTTTCTTTCTTTCTTTCTTTCTTTCTTTCTTTCTTTCTTTCTTTCTTTCTTTCTTTCTTTCTAACAGTATATTCCTTCATATACTCCAGAATCCTGTTAAATTAGACTTCATACTTCCTCAACTTGCAATGCCAACTTTTGCTTCTATGTTTTCATGGAGGTAATCCTGCCTGTCTACAAATATATTTCTTTCCCATCTCTCAATTTCAAAACTTCTTTCCTCAAGTCTCAATTCAACTGTTGCTTCCTCTATATCTTTTCCTATTGCTCCTAAATGGAAGTGTCCTCTTTCCCCTCAGATTTTCCTAGAGCACTATCTTGATCTCTGTTTTTCCTCTAGCATACCCTAGCTTTTATTATATCATTTAACTGTATTCACTTTTCTGTTTCCCTGCAGCAGAATGTAGGTCCTTGAGGAATTAGGACTGTCATTAAAAAAAATCTTTATTTTTCCAATATCTTGGGAGGAGATGATGCTATAAAGAACTCAAAAGGAGAGAACATTTAGAATAGCTACCAAGGGGTTTAGAAAAGGGAATCCATCAAGAGTAAAAGATTCAGTGCTTGGATAACAAAATGCATATGTGTCTGTTACTAAGTTTACGCTCAAAGTTTTTCTATCTTGGCAAACTCAGGAGTTCACAATCTACTGGCCCAATTTTTAAAGATCTAGAGTCATTATTTTTACATGTTGTAAACCATGTAACTATGAGCAAGTGTCTCTTTTTCTGGATTGACTTTTTTTGTCTATGAATAGGGGTAATGATTCAGGGTAGCTATAAAACCTAAATTTATATGTATGCACACACACACACATATTAGAAGAAAAGAGGGTTTATGGAGCAACCTTAACCAAAAAGTGCTAAAAAAAAATTCACATACATATTCAATGATGAACACAATCTTATCAAAAATCTTACTAATAGGATTTATAGAACACTTTCCAAAGTTTCTCACTCAGTCCTCATGACAAATAATAATAATAGCTAGCATGTATCTTAGTATTTATATATAAAGCATTTACATGTGAATTTAAAGTTTACAAAGATCTTTATGGATATCATCTCGTTTTATCCTCATAATAACCCTGGGAAATAGATCCTATTATTATACCCATTTTACAGATAGGAAAACTGATACAGACAGTAGTTGGATGATTTGTTCAAGAACACATAACTAGTAAATTTCTATTGAAATTGAATTCAAGTCTTCCTGACTCCAGACTCAAAGCTTTATCTACTACAACACCTAGTTTCCTTTAATTAGTTAGAGAGAATATTATTAGCCCACTTTGGAGAATAGAAAAATAAGCCAATAAGTTTACATATTGCCCAAAGTTACCCAACTCTTCATTTTTAGTTTTGTCATTTCAATGCCTACCCAGTGCCTGACACACCATAGGCAATGAATAAATGCTTACTGATGGATCAATTGATTGGTAGCTATTCCCAAAGTGGGAAAAGTCTGACAGAATCAGTATTTGCACCCAAATCTTACTACTCTGGGGGAAAACAAAGCTCTAATCATTTTAGCTGTATATTTAGTAAGAAAGTTTTATTAAAAGTATGCTCAAGTTTTTTCACTGGGGCTGCATATTTATCATGAATCTCTCTATTTAAAAAAAAAGAGTGAGAGAATCAATATAATGAAGATGAGTCAAAAATTAATTTATTTTCATGAACTCATGGTCAAAGAAAATAAATATGTTAGCTTTCTCTACCAAAAAACAAAGATAATTTTATTATTCATAAGCAAATAAAAGCTTGGTGGGAAAGTACTCATTGAGCTAAATGTGAAAGCTTTGATTTTTCCCTGTGAGTAAAAATAGTAGTCCTCTTTGAACCTAATAAATAAATAAATAAAGTCCACTAAGTAAGAGGTTCAAAGCTTCCCATGCTAATAGATATCTGAGCTCAAAACAGCTTGTCATTATGATTTCACTGTTTACCTTGAAAGAAAAGCTAGAAAGTACTTGATATTTGACCTATTTACATGCTGGGAGCTACATCCTTGCCCTCAATAATCAATTCCTGTTTATTAAGCTCTCCCCAAATCACAGAAGCTGATGGTCTTTTTCTGTGTTCAGTCTATCTTCTTAACTATGTTGGTGATGGGAAAATAAATGAATATGTGACCATGAAATAAAATTTTTAGAGTGTGTTCCTGTTCTCTGCATGTATGTGGTGCCAAGAGCAAAATTTCTGATGGTTTGCTTTTAGTTTGTAATAGTAAGAGCTGTAAGGAACTTTCACATTTGTCTAGACTGGTCCCCTCAATTCACAAAATTGGAACTAAGAAGCTTTAAGAAGAGACTGTGCTCAATATAACTGGTGGCAGAGGCAGGATTCAAAACAAGATCCCTGTACCTGGCCAAGTTATCTTTTCAGTAGACCACATTATTTTGGCTTATTGCACACATTTGTAAAATAAAAGCATCAAAAAGAGGAAATTAATCTATCAGTGAGAAAGATCTTAACTGAACACTATCCTGAAGCCTCCTCCTGAAGAAAGAGTAATTAGGAGAAACTGAGTTCTTCAGAGAAAGCATATAATAATGGCAAGTTTTAACTCAAAGGAATTCTCTATTGGTCTCCAAAGTGGGGGCTGCTCTGAACCTAAAGATGTGTCATCAACCAATCACAAGATAGGAAGATAATCCATGGTATGCAAATTGTGTGTCTTGTCTCTAACACAATTATACCTAGTTACATTCCTTATTTTTCAGTCATGTCAGACTGTTCATGACTTCATTTGGGATTTTCTTGGCAAAAAAAGTAATTTTCCATTTCTTTCTCTAGTTCATTTTGAAAATGATGAAATTAAAGCAAACTCGGTTAAATGACCAGATTTGAACTCAGAAAAATTAATCTTCCAAACTCCAAGCCCAGCACTCTATCTATTAAACTTCCTAGCTACTTCTCTAGTTGGTCTCCTTGCCTCAGATCTCTCCTGTTTCTAATCCTTTCTCTCAATAGTTACTAAAGTGATTTTTCCAGTCAATCTTCTATTCAATAAACTCTAGTGGCTCCCTATTGACTCTAGGATCAAATATCACTTTATCTTTAGCTTATCTGTTTTAAAGTTCTATTTTTGTGTAAGCTTTATAATATGTATATAATTTTAGTATAGTTGGGATAGGTACAAGCCTGAAGTGATGATTTCACTGGTATAAGGAATAATAAAACTTCCTTTCTCAATGCAGGTGGCAAACTCTGCAACTTATTATCTTAGAAGAATTCCCAGAATACTGAGAGATTAAGGAATTTGGCCATGCTTGCATATACCATATGGATCAGACTTCATCTTAGGGCTTCCCTCCTTCAAAAGCAGCTCTTCATCCGCTATGTCATACTGCCTCTCAACTATTATACATGGTTTATTTATTGAGTAAATAAAGACATATTGGCATAGTAGGCACTCAAAACATTTGAAAATTACTGTTCTAATCCAATACCCTCATTTTACAGAGGACAAAGAAGCTTTAAAGAAGGAATATATCTGATCCAAGATCCCACATGTAACAAAAGTGAAAGATCAGTGCATCCATTAGTCTATGGTCCAAAAAATGTTCATGTCTGAATATCAGATAAATAGGAAATTAGGAAGGTATTTCAGGAATATTAGTGAAGGTTTTTCAAGGAAAATTAAAACAGAAACAGAAAAAGAATATGTACCAATGTCTAAATTGGGGTAGGCAGGTGCTGGAACAGGAACTGGGCTATAAGGTAGTTTTGATAGGGGCAATGAAGATAAGCATAAAATATGTTAGATTTGAAGACAGATCACCAGGATTGAGTTCCAGTTCTGGCTCTAACATTCACTAGCTATGTGATCCTGAGCAAATCAGTTCCCCTCCTATTATCAGTTTCCTTACCTAGACAAAAAAATAAAGATGATAATATTTGCACTATCTACATCTTAAGTTGTTTTTGTTTTAAACTATAAATTGTCATGAAAACATGAGTTTTACTATTCCTATTTTTCAGAGCCAGCTGAGCAAATGCAAAATGATTTACTTAAGGACAGTCAGCTAGTGAATAGTTGTAACTGAATCTTAAACCAGGACTTCTGACCCTCCAGCTAAAGGACCTTCAACTCCATCTAATACCTTGGTTGTGACCAATAAGGAAATTGACACAAATACTAAAATATCACCCAAGTAGCTTTTGTCAAAGATCCCCAAACTATCTGATTTCCTAACAGCTTGAGTGAGCATTAGAGCAGAGCACTGGTTTATATGGTCAGTGGTTCAGTCTCAGGGAAGCACTTGAAGTTCACATTTCAGAAGAGTTACAGCCAACAATAAAGTATAGAAACGTGTGAGGTTCTTGCCTCTACTGGGAAGAGAAAAAAAGGTCAGATTGTAAGATTTTTTTACTTTTCATTTTGTAAGAGAAATTTTTCATTGACACTCATGAAGTTGTTCTAAGAAGAGCCATAATTTGGGATGGCTAGTGAATGTTAATCTTTTGTCTCAGTAAAGTTGGTTTAATCATTTTTCTGTTTGGAAAAGTAAAAGACCAAAATATGAATAACTTTATTAACTCAAAATTTTTGTTGATCCATGGTGGGTGGGGGATGTTGAAATAAATTCTCATCAGAATAGATTAGTTAGGACTAATGCATTTTAAGATTAGTGAGAAAAAAAAAACAGGTAATGGATTATTAATTAAAGTCATTGTGCTTCATTCTTCTAGGTAGAACTCCTAGGAAAAAATATACCATACAAAGAAAATTTGGCTAGGAACAAGAGACTTGGGTTCAAATGATAACTCTGACATTATACAATAATAGTCAAGTAATTTATGCCCTCTGTAAAATAAGAGGGTAGGAATAATCTCTAAAGTTCCTTCCAGTTTCATAGTGTATGTTCTCTCTATGTTGATTTAGCTCACTTATTATGTTGCTTTTTTTTAATGATGTGATTTTCCAAAGAATCAAAATTGTGGCCTAAAGGTCAATGGAGAGTTGAAAGATGTGTCAATTAGTAATAGGATATTTTCAATAGTGATGTGTATAGAAAAAATGAAATATACCATCAAGGCAAATAATGAATAAAATAGGAAGTTGTCTGGTCATGTAGTGAGATCAGTGAGTAACAGAAGGATAGCCCAAGTGCTATATACATGTCAGTGATATGCTAAAAGACATAAAAGAAGACATTATATCTTGAATGGAACCCTCTACAAAAGAATTATGAGAGAACATAAGCAAATAATATTATATGTGAGAAAGCATAATATTTGAATCCAGGATTGTCAGAAGATAACATTAGAGTCAGAGCTAAAAAGGACTTTAGAGTCCATTTAGTCACTCTCTTCATTTTACAGATGAGGAAACTGAGGCCCAATGAGGTTAAGGAGATGGTTTAAGGTTATAGGTAGTAAGTAGCAGGGCAAGAATTTGTACCTAATTTCTGTGACATTAAAGTCAAGTGTTTTAGTAGAGTACTCAGAAAAAGGTATTCTATAGAAGTGAAAAGAGCTCAGAATTGCAATTACTATAAGCTAAGTGTGGAGTCAAAAGCTACAACAAGGTAAAGCAGGATGAATACTGTAGGGGAAAAAAGGGGGGGGAGGTGAGTGGGCAATTCCTGGATTTAGTAATTAGAAGATAGCTGTATCAGTAGAGCTGTGGGAACAATAGTCTGATTTCCATGGGTTGAGGAGATAATGAAAATTAAAGAAGTAGAGGTATCTGAGGTATTTAAGTCTTTCAACAAGTTTAATAATAAAGTGGGGAAAAGAGAAGGGGCAGTTCTTGATTAGAATAAATAATGATCAACAGATTTTTTTAAGGATTGGGGAAACCTGAGTCTATTTTGAGATAGAAAGGAAGGAGCTCTATGAAAAAGGAGAATTTAAAGATATATGAATGAGAAGGAATATTTATTATCTAGAATAAGGTCCTGGGACAGAAAGTAGGGAATGGGAACAAGAGCAAAAAGCAAGGGATGTACCTTAGCAATAGACATACGATTATTTCTTTTTCTATTATTCCAGAAAGGGAGTGTGGGTGATGATGAAGTAGAAAAAGTGGGTCTGAATTTCAGCACTTCCACCAATTAGCATGCAATTTACTTTATGCCTTAATTTTTTCATCTATAAAATGAAAAAATTGGATTAAAGCATATTTAAGGTTCCTTTGAGCTCCATTAATCTATGAAATTATAACTCTCAACTCTGCCACTTACTAGCTATATGACTTTTGTAATTCTATAAATGTGTTAGAACAAATTATGATACAATTTGCAAATAGAAAAAAGTTAAGTACTTCAATAACTATTATTTATGAATTTCATTTCATATATATATACATATATATATATATATAAAACCAATAAAATGTTGTATGGCATAGGCACAGAATGAGATGTTATCAACATCCACAACAATTAATCTTCATGAAATATTTTGAAAGAAGCATAATATAGCTCATGACAGCGAAAGAGTGAGCAACTTGAAGACCCAGTTTTCAAATCCTATCTGTGACTCTCAGCCAGTATATGATCCTAGGTGAATAAAATGACCTCTAAGCTTCAGGCTGCTCCTTTTGACTTGTATGCTAAATTCCAGATAGATTGAATTCTTTATGAATGAAAAGAGTTCCTATACCAATGCTATAGGCAAACACTTCCCACTAAAACACTACCAAGCCTCATTTGCTTGTGTATTTTAGAACCAATAGGGATGTAGCATAGTACAATAGGAAAAGAGCTTACTTTGGAGTTAAATGATCTAGAATCAAATTCATTTTCTACCACTTACCATTTATGAAAACATATCTATATTTTCAATTACATCTCTGGGTCTCATTTTCCTCATTGGTAAAATGAGAGTGGACTGAGTAATTTTTGAAGATTCTTATTATTATGTGGGACAGTATTTGTAATTCTCAGGGAGAAACTGAGGCAGTATCACACATATTGGAGATTAGGTAATACTTTATTGATGTTACTTGAGAGTTCAGAATCCATAGCTATGGATCAGGACTGCTTGTCTCAAAGCACACAGTCCATTGTGAGTTTAGACTGACAGACATGCCAGCCAACTGGATCTCAAGCAGCTCCAGCAAATAGTAAGTTTGGTCATAACATTCTTGTAGACCTCCTGTGCTCAGACTGAACAAAGAACTCAAAAGGAGGGGGCGGGGAAGAATTGAGTTCCAGGAAGGGTTATCAATTCAATTCTGACAGGTAGGGAGTAAAGGAAGCTTGAGAAGGAACTAGGAAATAGTAAGTCTGAAGCTAAAAAAATAAGGGGTATGTCGAGATGGACCATCTGGAGGCTTTATGACTTCATTGGAATGTGAGTCCAATTATTTCTGATGGTCAGAAGGAAGGAGGTTGCTATTTTTGGGCAGAACAGTCAAGGAAAACTGAAACAGAGCAACTGAGGGAAACTGAGACATGGGAACTGTGGCACAACATATTGACCACAAAAAAGAGATTCTCATAGTAAGAAAAAGCAAAAAGGGAGTTATTACTATCTCTCCAGAGGGAATGGCTCCCATTTAACTAGGTATCAGTAAAAGGAGTGCAAAGTGAAAATTGACAAAGCAAAAACAGGAGATTAAATAGCCTGAATGCAGAAGCCCCCCAGTGATCAGACTGGCCTTTAGTTCTCTGGTTGTCTGGAGGAGTCCTGTTTTACATTCTATTCATGGAAATCTAACCCAGAAACAAAAAGAATAAATTGCCTTTATAAGAGGTACTTAAATGCTAATTAGGAGACAGTGGGAAATGGAAGGGGACAAACACCTGCAACTTTTTTTTAGCTATAACTCTACTTGTTATTACAAACTCTTCTGTTATTATAAAGTCTCAAGTAACAATTTAAGGTATAGTTTAAAGCTATATTCCTATGATAGTGTCTTCACTCAGTTCTACACACTATATATAGGCCTACAATTCCATTCATGAACTATCTTCAAACTCTCATTTTACAGAGAAGGAAACTTGAAGCCCAAAAGTTCGAAGGAACTTGGGGCAGAAAAGGGGTTGAATACACATCTTCTAAATCTAGTTTCACATATTTTTCTGCCATGTCAACCTGATATTTCTTTTTCCTGGAGACATCTTTGTTCTGTACATTCATGGGAATGACAGCTAATTCACATAGATTTCTGATGATTCCGTGAGTGCTGATTGATACCTCTAATAGAAGAATTTTTTTTTCTTGGATATTTTCTTCTCTTTAGAATGAAAATATATGTTGTGTTGGGGATATCATTGGTAGTAGCCTGCACTGAAGTTCTCTTCTCTTTCATCCAAAAAAGTACCAACTTCTTTTGGGGTAAGCAAAAAGTATGATCTTCCTTTTTTTTTATTTTTAGCATATTCATTGGTGTACAAATGGAAAACTATGCTATTGGTGCTTGACAGATAAATTGAGAAGTTGTTTACCATATTTTAATGAAAAACATTTATTGCCATTGGAGACAGCCAAGTGGCACAGTGAACAAATGGCTGAGCCAAAGTCAGGAAAACCCAACTTTAAGTCCAATCTCTGACACTTAATTAGTTGTATGATTCTGGGCAAATCACTTAACCTGTTTATCTCAATTTCCCCAACTGTAAAAAAGAAGATAATAATAGCATGTAGATCAAAGGGTTATTATTAGGATCAATAAAATAGTATTTATAAAGTGCTTAGCATAATGCCTGGCATATAGTAGGTGCTAAATAAATGCTTCTTCTTTTCTTTTTTTTTTTCTCTATCCCCTTTTTTTTTTTTTTTTTGCTTTTTGCTGAGGCAATTGGGGTTAAGTGACTTGCCCAGGGTCACACAGCTAGAAAGTATCTGAGACCAGATTTGAACTCAGGTCCTCCTGATTTCAGGGCTGGTGCTCTAACCACTGCGCTACCTAGCTGCCCCTCTATTCCCTTCTTAGTAGTGATCATTTCCTAAGAAAACATTGAAAGCTGCCATAAAAAAAACTCCCTCTAGCTAATATCTAGTTCTTAATTTTGATGGCATGTTGAGAGAATCACAGGTTGCCAAAGCTAGAAAAAAAATCTCAGAGATTATTATATAGAACCTCTCTGGGCCTAAAATGAGGGTATTAAACTAAATGGTGTCTGGGTCCCTTGTGGTTCTAAATCTGTAATACCCTGAATTTAGTCTAATTATTTTATTATAAAGGAGAAAACTGAGGCCAATTGAGGGGAAGCAACTTAAAACAAATTCCCAAAGCTTGTTAGCTACAAGTTAGTTTACAGTTTCCTCATCTGTAACATGGGAATAATAACAGCACCAATCTCTCAGGGTTGTTGTGAAGATCAAATGAGATAACACTTGGAAAATTCAATACAGTACCTGGAAACATATAAAAGTTAGCCAATACTATAATTAGTAATGAAGTTACAACTGAACCCCAGATCTTATAACTTATACAATATTTGATGAAATCCATGACTTTACCTTGAACATGTTTTTGTTTTTCTCTCTTTTCCCATGAGATTTATTCTGGGAAATCAGGCTGCCTGAAATTTTGTCACTGCTCCATTTTTTAATGAAATGAGATATTAGGGAAGAAAATAAGTAAGAGGACCCTTGATTAAATGTTTTTTTGTTTTTTGTTTTTTTCCCAAACATGAGATTGTTGTGCAGGTATTACCCTAAGTACTCCTACAGACATGATATCCTGGAATTAAGGAGAATCCTTGGTGCAGAGATTCATCATTAGATGTTTAAAAAAATAATATTAATTTTCTGCTATGTTTCAGGCTTTAGTGAATTGGCAGATTTGGCCAAAATATCTGAATGAATTTGCCATAACCTCACCCAGCTTATGCCCCAGGGGAAAAAAATCTTCATGATTTATCATAAGATTTATCATAAAACTACTAAATTCTTTTGAGAGCCTGGCTCCTCAAAAGGAGTTCTAGATGGAAAGGTGAGCAATTCAACCTAATGAATTAATTTGTCATGAAATAGCTAAAGAAAAGTGATAGGTGTCTACAGTTTATGGGCCAGTCAGTTTTGAAACTAATTTGGTTTAACAAAAGTTAATAGGCACAAAAATATGTTAAATTCTAACTTTTTATTGGATCATACACAGATAACAATGTATCTTTTTAAGGGGCAGAATTTCATTCTTTAATTTCATTTGCAACTTTCTTGGCAAAGATGTTAGAGTGATTTGCCATTTCCTTTTTTAGGGAAGTAAGGCAGATGTTAAATGAGTTACACAATGTTACAAAGCTTGTGAGTGTCTGAGGACAGATTTGAACTCTGTTCTTCCTGGCTCCAAAATCAGCATTCTATCTACTAAGCAGTTGCCTGGACAAAAGTAGCCATACATTAACTTATCTATTTTTTCTTGAAATTTTCTTTAAATATCCTTGTTTCTGTATATGCATGAGTTTGTTAGAATTAGAATTCATTTAATTTTGTCAAATATGGGTCATTGATGTTGACAAAAGAGAATTTAGTAGCCAGGAAAAAAAGCACATTTGTATAGTTGCTTCTCTGGGTTTTAATTTTGTTCTCTATAAAAAGAGAGTTTAGCCCGTACATTGTTTATTAATCATTATCCCTCATTCTCTATGTTGGACTGATTGAGCTTTTTTTTCCCTGTCACATTTCTCTATCAACCTTCTTTAGAGATTTCTGTATAATTCCCTCATAATTTGTAGTGGTTTATAATATGCAGTGGCCTTCTTTTGCTCAGCATATGTCTCTCCATTACTCTATGGGTAATCTTTTATTTCAGTTCCTCACAGATTATAGTATTCTATCACAGCTGAGTGGAATCAATCTATCAACAAACATTAATAAGCATCTGCTATGTATAAACCACTTGGCCAGGCCTGTAGATAAAAAGACACAAATGAAATGGACCTTACTCTTGAGGATCTTACCTTCCATTGGGTGAGACAACATGTATACATATCAGCATATAAAGTATAAACAAATGGGGTAATGATAAAAAGATACATGATGCATAGATAAATAGAAAGATAGGTAGACACAGATAGATGTATTGATAGGTAAGTAGATTAGATAGATAAATAGATAGATGTAAAGAAAGAAAGATGGATGGATGGATGAGAGAGAGAGATAAAGGATTTATTAAGTTTTTGGTATATGCCAGATACTATGCTAAGTGATTGGGAGACACATAGAGGGGAAAAGCTAGTAGCTTTCATTCAACCAAATACATATGCAGAAAATGGCATAGGGTTTGGATTCAGATAACTGAATTCAAATCCTGATTTGCCAATTAATAGTTGTGTGATATTGGTGGAGCTATTTCTTCATTTAGTCCTCACTTTCCTTTTTGTAAATTAAATGGTAAGGAGGAAAGGGTTGCAAGGGCTGTAAGATCTCTTTTAGTTCTAAACTCTTTATGTCTATCATTATTATTAAAATAAGAATTTCTTCCATTTTGTTTGTTTTAACTTTTTTCTCTTGCAGGAGGAACTGAAAAATCTCATATTATCAGCATTGTGGAAGAAAGTATGCAGATGATAGATAATGCACTATATAATACAATGAAGAGGTAAGTTAGCTAACATGTTACAATAAATTTGAGGGATTAGATAGATCACGATTCTCGTTCAGAAATATGCTGCTATTTTCAAATGTGTCCGTGAACCCTTTGTAGTAGAGTAAAGAAGAAAAGAACAAGGTCATTTTAAGACATTTTGAATTTGAAGTACTAATGGAACATCTAGATGAAAATTGCCAATAGATAGTTGCCTTCTGTTCTGGTAAAGTAGTAATTATTGGAGATAGAAATATGAACATCCATTTTTAAGATGTGATAGTTGAAATAATGGGAATGGATCAGATGCTCAAAGGTGATTGAATAGATAGAGAAATGAAGACCAGGTATGGAACTTTAAAAACATCCAAATCAAAAAAATCAAAATGAAAAGAAAGAATATCAAAAGAAGCAGAAAACAATTAGTGAAAAAAAGAAAAGCCAAAAGAATGTAGAATATATCACTGAATGTCCAAAAGATAGATGTAGTCAACAAAAATATAATGGTGATAATAATTTATGCATATAATAATACTTTAAGGCTTATGCAGTGTTTTCCTCATAACCTTATGAAGTAAATACTGAAAACAAGTTTATGTCCATTTTAGCAATGAAAAGATTTAAGTTCAGAGAACTTCAGAGAACTGGAAATCACAACTTTAGAGCTTAGGAGACCTTAAAAATCATATAGTTCAATTGCCACATTTTACAAATATGAAAACATAGTTCCAAAAAGATTATTACACAAGCAATAAACAGCAGGGCTGGAATCTAAATCCAAATCCTCTAACATAAAATCCAGTGAATTAGTGCATTTCAGATTTGAAATTCAGACTCAGTTTACTCCTAATATCAAGTCACTTTCTATTCACTTGGGATGAAAAGTACCTTGTTAGAGATTGAGAAGAAAGTCAATGGAAAGTAATGGAAAGAAAATATAGATGATGACAGCTTCTTCAAAAAGTTGATGGAGAAGGACAGAGATAAAAACTTTATGGGTTAAAAGGCTTAAGAAAATCTTATTTATTTTATTTTATTGCAGAGACCTGAATATATTTCTAGGAAAACAGAAAAAAATCAGGGGAAGATATTAAGAGTTTCATAATACATGAGAGAGTGGTTGATGCTTAGGTTCTGGATATGAGTATGGTTTATGGCAAATGACTCCAGTATATTGTCCCAACAAAATCCGCCTGGGATTATGAAAGATCTGACTTGATTGAAAGTATCTAACAACAAAAGGTTTAATCCAGATTTTTAGCAGATAGTTTGACAGAAACTTTCATGCTGTAATTCATGCAGAGCAGTGAACTAAAGATTATAGTAAAGTTATGTGGATCTAAAAGTAGTTAAATATTTAGACCTAAATTGTAGTTATTAATAGTTAATGGAGTTGAAAGGTAATCTGTGTTTGACTGCAAGCTGTGTAACATTTTTATCAATGATATGGTCAAAAGTATACCTATATATACAAATTTTTTTTTAAAATTTACAGATGATAGAAAACTAGAAAGAATAGCTTACATTCTGTAAGACAGAGAAAGAATCCAAAGAGAGTGAAAGTCTGAAACATTATGTAAAGTTGCAAAAAAAAAAAAAAAAGAAGAAAATTATTAAGGATAACTACAGAGTGTTCTGAAACTAGCTTTTACCATTTCAAGAGGCCTAATTGTTAAATTTTCAGTGTGAATATTTTCACTTTGGAAATCAGCAAAATCTATAAATAAAGGCCTAATTTATTATTTTATTTATTGTATAGATATAAGGAAATGATAAAGAAAATGTTAATAGCACAAATTAAACTTGTGTGGCCTGCATCTTTAGAGAGTTGGTTGTTAAACATTTGCCAGTATATGCATGTATAACTGTATAGTGTTTTTTTTTTTAATACAAGATAGGAAAGCATGACTGGACTGAAGTTTGTCTAATGGATTATATGTTCAATATCAGTCAACAGCATATTTTGGATACTTGGAAGGAGGAGAAAATCTAGGTTTGCTATGTTGTTAGTATGAATATTCTGCCTACTGATGCAGGTAATCAACTCATCAGTAATTTATAGAATTTGATAATTGTCTAGCAGTACTTAGAAGTGATAAAGTAACTTACTGGTGAAAAATGATTCAATCTTGAGATCTGTTATGAGAAGCTTGCTATCTATGACTGGAGAAGAGGTAATTAGATAGTAATGATTATTAAGAAGTATCCACATTACGAAAATGGAAATGGAAAATTATGAGAGGGGAAATATTTTGATGGTGAAGGGTCTTAAGATCGTGCCACATAATTACCGGTTGAGGGAACAGGCCATGTTTAGCATGAGGGGAACATGTAAGAGGCAAATATCTTTTCAAGTATTTGATGGACTGTCACCTCAAAGAGGGATCATACTTTTTATCTTCATGCAAAAAAAAAAAAAAAACAAATAATGGAAGCTTCTGAGAGGTGAATATAGGCTTGATACAAGGAAAGAATTTTTTTATTACACCATTGTTGTATTGGATATACCTCATAAATGTGTGATCCCCTCACTGGATGTTTTAAAATAAGCTAGATGACCACTTGACTTGTCAAGTATTTTTTGTAAAGGGAATTCCTATACTAACTTTGAAAATCCTTGCAACTCTGGGTCCTTGATTTTGTGAGGCAAGAAGGGATTGAATGAAAATCCCATGTAAAGAGATGTCTCAGGAAAAATTAAGGATATTCTCACATCAATTTATGATTTATAAAGCACTTAATCCACAATAGCACCATGCAGGGCAGCTAGGTGGCACAGTGGATAGAGCACCAGCCCTGAAGTCAGCACGACCGGAGTTCAAATTTGGCCTCAGACATTTAACATTCCCTAGCGTGTGACTCCAGGCAAGTCACTTAACCTCAATTGCCTAAACAAGAAAAACAAACAAACAAAAAAAAAAAACGCAATAGCACCATGAAGTAGGTAGTTCAGCTGCCCCCCCCCTTTATAATTTTCTCACAGCCCCCTTCTATGATTCTTTCACACTAAAAACTGTTTATTCAAATTGGTCTCAAAACTTGGCTCGTGTAGTTGTTCATGTTGACTCAAACTAAATACAAGTCTGAATTTCCCAATTCTACTATTGAAAAAGTTAAGAATATACAGTATGGTTAAGAACACTGGGTTTGATTCAGACAACCTGAGATTGAAGTCTAGTTCTATTGCTTTGTACCCATGTGGTTATGGGTAAACAATTCATCTTTGTTGGTTCTCCATTTCCTCATCAATAAAATGAGAAGATTGAAATAAATAATCTCCAAGGTCTCTTCTGGTCTATCTCCTATGACCACTACACTTAAATTACATTGAGAGAGTTTATCAATAAAATGATGTTCAATTTATCTAACCTTACAAAGAGGCAATGAAATTACATCAATGTTACACAGATTTTGTAAAGCTCTTGCTAACTTTAACAGTATCATGAAATACTTAGTTGATTGATTCTTTAGGTGGTTGGTAGGAAATGAAACATATATTGCCTTATTCTTTATTATTAGATAGTAAAATGATGTGGGAAGAAGAGACTTGAATTATACAAGATTATTGGTCAAGTTGACAATGAAGATGGTGATCTTTTTAGGAGCTTCTTAAGAATTCACTGCCTGAGATTGTAAACTAAATAGATTTAGTAATAGAAATTTAGGAATTTTTCTGTCCTCTTGCTAATTTATACTAATGTTTTGCAATTAATGCTAATTGGGTATTAAGTCATTCATTTTCTATTTGATTTGGAAAGCATGCAATTAGCCACTGAACTTCTCAGTAAAGGAATTATTTAGTAATTGACAGACTCTTCAAGTAATTACCAACTCATTAAACAATTTAGGAAGTAAAGGAAATACAAAGTAAGGCTTTTTAAGATGATGGGGTTTTTTTTGTTTGTTTCGTTTTTTTGCTAAGGCAATTGGGGCTAAATGGATTGCCCAAGGCCACACAGTTAGGGAATGTTAAGTGTCTGAGATCACATTTGAACTCAGGTCCTCCTGATTTCAGGGCTGGTGCTCTATCCATTGGGCCACCTAGCTGCCCCCATAAGATGATAGTTTTACTAAAGAAATGGGTTAAAGTAGCTTGTATCCAACTCCCAATTCTACTGCTCACATATCTTGTGAACTTAGTCATTTTCATAAACAGTGACAATTATTACTGATGAATCCATACTGGTTCTCAACAGTTAAAATAACAAGTTTGGCCATATCAAGTAACAGTTCATTTAGACTTCTACTAATACCAGAGGTTAGAATCAGGAACAATATATGAAGCTGCTAAGGTGTAAATTTAGATTTACATCTTACGGTAATGGGGGAAAATTAATTTCTTGACAATTAGAATTGTTCAAAAATGCAGTCAACTCCTTTTAAAACTTTTCAGGCAATGGTTTTATTATCTTTTTTCATGGATCTTGCAGGATAATGCTTTGAATATGAATTCAATAAAATGAATTGTCTCTTCCAACTCTAAAATTGTAGGATTCATCATGACCTTAGGAAAGTTACTTCATCTTTCTATGCTTCAGTTCACTCATTTATAAAATGAAGGGTTGTACTAGATGATCTTTAAATTTAAATAGCTTTAAATCTATAATCCCACTTCTAAGAGACAGTGTGTTTCAGTAACTCTTGGTGTCTGGAGACTTGGATGCCCAGTGCTAAATGATGAGATTAATGAGTACCTGGGGTGGCTTGAGATGAGTGACAAGCATATTGTTGTCAAGTATAAATACAGGTAGAAACAGTCAGGTTAGTGATGCCACAGCTGTAAGACTGTCTGCACATTGTTGTGCAGTCATTTTAGGCATATCTGACTCTTTGTGATTCAATTTGGGATTTTCTTGGTAAAGATACTGGAATAGTTTACCATTTACTCCTCTAGCTCATTTTATAGATGAGGAAACTGAGGCAAAAAGGGCCTAATGTCTGATAACAGATTGGTCATTGCATTGATCATAATTCTTAATCGACCCCAACATTTTGTAAAAAAAAAAAAAAATGATACCTAAGGAGGGTAAGGGATTTGCCCAAAATCACACAAACACTGTAGCTTGGGAATATGACCAGATCTTCTGACTTCAGTTAGGACTTTTTTCATTATGCCTCACACTGGTGACTTGCTTCTATAGAAGAGTTTATTTTAATGGTATTTGTGTGACTGTAGCCATTAGGGACTTGAGGCAAAAAAAAATCACAAAGTAAGGTCAAATTCATATTTGACTCCCGTGCCCCATCCATGCCCTTTCTAGCCCTTTTCCCAACTCTGCAGAAACTAGAGGTCTTTGAAATGGTTTATAACTATCCAAACTTCCAGTGCAGTATTCAGACTAGGTCAGCCTTGCTCTAAGTGCATGATATATCAAAATTATGGTTCTTCTCCTCCTCACTCCTAACTCCAGAATAAAAACAAAACACACAAAGACAAGAACAAAACTTCTTTTCCCTCCCTGGAGTGATCTCAGCTAGGGGAGAAATCTAATTAAAAGCATTCATTTACTAATGATTTTAAAGAAAGGAAAGATTATTAAACTCAAGTGTTAAGATAGGCTTCATGTAGGAATAAACTAAATAAGGAGAAGGGCAATTCAGAAGAAGGTAATGGTAAAAGAAAGAATATTTTTCTTCTAGTATTATGATGGTATACAATAGTCTTAGTATAATGAGACTCCAGATTCATTCTCTCAGAGTGAAGAAGGTTATATTACTCTCTCAGAATCACTCCTGATGGGTCAAGTTGATCCTTATCTAATAATCTAATAGTTATTGCTTAATCATTACACACACATGCATGCATATGCACACACATATATATATGTGCACATGTGTATATAATGCATATATTTGTAAATCCACACATATGTATGTGTATATGCATATATCTTGAGCATTCTTCTCAATGTGTTTCCCTCAATTTTAAATTTCTAGTGATTAGCACTCAGTTTGATTTAACCAATTAACTTCAATTAGCTTTTGTAAAAAAAAAAAAGATATTTACTACAAACATAAGTATTAACATACACTCCCAAGAAAAATACAGAGGCACATTCTTCCTCAGGTTCTGGGAAGAATGAACTCAAATTTAACAGTTTCTAGTAAGCATTCAGCCCCACCAAGCTCCTTTCCAAATGCACTATGGTGAATTGATTAGATAAATCCTTAAAAGGTCAATCATGGTTTTTGAGATG
This sequence comes from Myrmecobius fasciatus, assembly GCA_023553655.1. Lineage (NCBI taxonomy): Eukaryota > Metazoa > Chordata > Mammalia > Dasyuromorphia > Myrmecobiidae > Myrmecobius > Myrmecobius fasciatus. Next base: position 439,805 of record JAJPUD010000112.1, read on the forward strand.
TCACTTCTTAGAAGCTGGCTTCCAGCAAATTCTAGTAGGAAGCACTAGCTCCTAGACTCTGGTGACTCACTTTTCTGCTCTTTCTCACAAGGTAAACATCACCTCTAATCACCCTTAGCTTAATCAGAAAACAACAAATGTAAAGGGGAAAAGAATAGAGACCTATATTCGTGATCTGTATTTTAGCCTTCAGACCTAAGGCTCTCCCCTTACACAACTATCTCTTTTACCAGAATGATGCTATCAAGCAGGGAAAAAAAATCATCTTCAGCAAGTCAGGCTTCAGTTGGCCAGTTCTTGTTAAAACACATCCCAGTTCTATCTACCCAGGCAATCAATAGTCTATAACCTCATTACATGATTATTACACCAGAAATAAAGAATGGTTGCATGTGTTCCAAATTGAGGAACATTTAACATTTATTACATGTTGTTATGATTTTCTGGAAGCAAGCTCTCAATCTCTTCCATGGAGGAGATTGAAAAAGTTTTCCTGAAGCTTCCACCCTCATTACAGTGACCTCTTCCCTTTCCAGATATTCATTCTACCATAGAATTCAATTTCCTATAATTTTTCTTCCTGCCTTGCCCTTTAGTTATGTTGATGAGGTCAGTGATAGAGGGGAGATGGTGTGGGACCCCCTTTTGGCCAGTGGCGAGCTTCACGAAGAATCTACCAATCCCTACTGAAGGAGGCAAACCGTCTGTGGTAAAGACAAATTTATTTCACTGAAAAGAACAAACTCTTGCCAGTGGGCAGAGGTCTGCGGGGGCTTTCAAATCAGTGGGTTTACACTGAGCAATAGCTCAGTGGGCTTTTTCCCTTGTAGGAATCAGCAAAGATTCAGTTCCAAGTCATCCTTTTATTTTGCCTTCTAAGGCTTCAGAGTGGGAGATGAAGGGCTGGTATCAGTAAAGGGCAGTGATTATGTCCTAGGCCAAGATTTCTGATTAAATTGCAAGGTTGCCTAAGAATGGATGGGTGGGGCCCCTCCTATCTCAACTGGACAGTTTTTGAGATTTGGGGTCTCTCTAACCCTCCTCCCCCTCCCCACGATCAGGAGACATACAATCAAGGACATAGTTTACATCAATGTTATTGTTCTTTCCATCCAAAGCTATTATTCTTTAAGCATATGAATCATATCTGGGGCCTTGAGTGAAGATTTTATCAGCCTTCAGTATTGCCTATAGGGAAACCATACAAGGATAGTTTTATATTTGACATTTGAAAATAACATTTTTTTAAATTATAGATATCCTTTGCAAACTTTCCCATACTCATTATATCATTTGGTTCTCATAATAATCTTAAGAAGTAGGCAAGGGAGTGGGTATTATTTCTCTCATTTTACAATTGTGGCTCAGAGAAAGTAGATGATGTGTAATATCACTCAGCCAGTAAGTACAATATGGTAGAAGCAAGATTAGAATCTGGATCCTCTGATTCTTAAGTTTACTATTCTTTATACCACACTATAGTTGCTATATGATTGAGAAACTGTGAAAAGCTGTTCTGGTGAAACTCTTAAGTTTTGCTGTGGGGACTTTCACCTATCCCAACAGAAAAAATCTAGAGTTGAGTCTTTTTAGGGCATGACCACATTTTCTCAAAGAGCTGGATAAGAGCTTGCTTTTTCCTCTACTCTGGTATTCCCTCCTTCCCCTACTTTCTTCACTGAAGCCTGGAAATTGCTTAGGGCTCTTTTATTTGGCTAGCCATACCCTACCAAGATAAGCTTCCTTTTAGCCTTCGGGCAAAATAGTGACTCTGAAGACTGCATGAGTTCCTTTACTCTTTTGTAGAGCTTAAGAATGTAGGTTATTAATAAATCATCAAAATATAACTCTTGAATCTCCTAAACCAAGATGAAAATTCTGGTATCTGGACAGAATACAGCTTCCTCAGTGCTAATTATAATTTATGTATTCAGCCACTGCCATATCTCCATTATCATCCTCTTTAAGCAATTAAAGACATATAGTCCAAATACACATATGCACAAACATATACATATACATATACTCATTCAATGTTACCTTTATTTAGAAAAAACAAGCTTTAAAATTTTATCAGTCTAACTGTGGAAATACGTATAGAAGAACTGCCATGTTTAACATATAGTGGATTATTTGCAATTTAGGGGAGAGGATGAAGGGGAAGGAGGGAGAAAATAATTTAGGACACAAAGTTTTGCAAGAGTGAATGCTGGAAATCATCTATACATATGTTTTGAAAATAAAAAGCTTTAATTTAAAAAAAAAAAAGATGCTACCAATCAATAATCATGTAAATGCCTAGTACTTTCTAGGCCCTATCCAGGTGCTGAGGATCTAAATAAAACGAATTAATGAAACAATCACTACTCACAAAGAGTTTATATTCTAATTTGGGAAATAACAAGAATATATGTATATTGCATATGTTTGTACAGATACAGAATAAATATAGGAAGAATAAATATAAAGTACTTTGCAAGATAATTTGGAAAGCAGGCAGTAGAATTTGGGCCTGTTGAGAAAAGGTTTACTATAGAAGATGGTTCCTGAGCTGAATCTTAAAGAGAGAGTGCATTGCAGGCAAAGGCATGGAGATGGCAGCTGGAATGAAGCAGAAAGGATAGTTTGGCTGAAAAGTTGGAAAACATTGAAAGTAACAAAGACATACCTCAAACTGCTAGGAAGAATAGTAAAATGCCTGTTAGCACACATAGCTGCAATGAAAAAAAAAATATTTAGGGATTTAAAATCTTTCTTCACTTCTCTGTAGATCTTAGAGGGGCCAGCACTTTGGAGGCCCCATCTGACCATAAAGCAGACATTGCCCTGAGGTTAGCCTTCCAAGTTTGTCTTGGACACTGAGGCTCTCAGAGACCTGAACACCATACATATTCCAGTTTTCTTTGTTTTTTTTGTTTTTTTTTCCTCTGACTTAGCCTACCTCTTATCAGGCTCAGACTTCTTTCTCTTCACTCTCTCTTTCAAGGTAATTCAAAAAACTCCCACTATTTGAGAAACTGTCCTCAAACTCAGTGTGGTAGGTCATCTACTTCCTGATGAGAATATTAATGCCTTTTTCCTAAGGGAGGATCCTGATCTTTATTCTGACAGCCTATCACCTAGTAGGAGACTTGTCTAAATGAACTGATATACTGGCAAGGGACAAAAGAAGGTGTGCATACATAGTGTATCTTTGATAAGTACATGAAGACTGGTTCCATTTGTAATTCAAGCAGCTGTGATCCTTAGCCATCCTTATTGTTTCAAGAAATTAATAGGCAAAATTTATAATGAAACAGTAAAAGCATCATAGTGTTACTCCTTTTTTTTTTTTTTTTTAACAAAAGGAATATTATAAATTACCCGTGACTGAAGTAAATTACTAGGGGGTGAGGGAGGAGTAAAGATTATAAAAGGGAAGTTAAAACCTAAAGAAATGAAAACCAGGGATTGGTAATCAATGCTTTGAGATACATAGTTTTGGGTAGATTATAGTTTCACTATTGCTTGGCTCTCATCAGACCCCATATGAAATTTTGTGTTCAGTTGTGGGCACCATGATTTAAGAAAGATAGTAATAAGGTTTAGGAAGGAAACCAGAATGGTAAATAATTTTGAGTCGCTATCATATGACAAACAATTGAAGGAGCTAGGTATGTGTGACTTGGAGAAAGATGACTCTGACTGGACTAAAAGACTGTCTTGAAGGATTTGAAAGTTTGTCTTCTAGAAGAATTAGAGTCATTATGTTTGGCATCAGAGGGGCAGGACCAGGTACAGTGAGTGAGTTAAAGTTAATTGGAAAAATGGTCTCAATAACAATGACTTCCTAACAATGAGAACTGTCAGAAAGTAGGATAAACTGCCTCAAAAAGTAATGAATTCCCCCTCCAAAGAGGGGGATCAATCAAGATAATCTTGATCATCCCATTTTTCTCCTTTATATGATAATAAAGGAATTCCTTCTGGCTATGAGAAGCATTTGTGAGTTTTTCATTTTCTCAATTGTTCTCCCAGAATCTGCTTCATTATAAATGAAAAGATTATGGGAGAACCACTGGATATCAGTGAATAAATCTTAAATCAGAATCAATCTGTTCATTTTACATAGGAAAATGAGAAACTTAAAAGGGAATTAATTTGCTCAAAATTATATGACTTCAGTGGCAAGAATAGATTAGTGACTGGATTAAGGGCTTCTTGCTATACTGAATTTCCCCGATTGGTATTTAGCTCTGTGGCTTTGTTTAAATTTTTTGTCCACATTCATAATCTGATTGCATTACTATTCCTTTACCTCTTTCTTCATTGCATGCCATTGCCTTCCATCCTTTTCCTTTCTCTTTCCTTCTCTTCCTTTTCCTTCCATTCTGAAATCAAAAATCAAACCAGTTGAATCATTACCTTTTCTTTTCTTTTTGTTTTAGTTGACAAAACTTGGAGTCTTCTTTATTAGTGATTTGATTGTTGTTTTTCCACTATGAGGCAAAATAATCAATTTTTTTATTTGATTAGACATGTATGTGACAAACATTTATTAAGAATAAAGAAACCATTGCTTTGGGTACCAGGGAAGGTACAGAATTTAGTGAAGATATGTTCCCTGCTCTCATGAATGATAAGACATTTAGAGAAATAGCTATACGACAGTATAAAAATTTGATTTTGGTTTGTGTTTTTATTAGTATAGGGCCTTTCTGGTATAGAAATTCTCTCCAGTGCTGAAGATGTACAATTCCTCTGTAATTTATACTTTTTGCCTTTGCCAAAATTAGTCTTTATAAATGAGATTTAATATATATGTATTATTCACACATTTGGTATATATCAGAGGCCACAACTGAAGCCAGCTCCTGCATAATGCTGGGAGAGATATACAATTTAGTTAAAATACAGTCACTTTTTTGGGGGGAGCATTCAATCTGATAAAAGGATAATATACAACCCAGATAACATTAATATGTGATATTGATACAACCTAAGTATATGACCTAAGTGTTGCCACTCTCTTTTTATTTTCCTCCCTTCAATAAATCTTAATATGAAAAGAAAATGCTCAAATTAAGAAGGTCACAAATATGGAAAAAGTACCAAATGTTCTTATTCTCCTAAGTGTTTAAAATCTCCTGGGGCTCTCATCCTTTCAGTCATAAATCTAATCCTTCCTAAGTGTTCAGTAAGAATTTCCAGGGCACTGTGATTTACTATGTGTTCTATAATTTATTCAGACTCAAGTGTTTGTGCTTAGATTTGTGACATCATTTGTGGCTGTTTACTGTTAGCTTTAAAATGGTCTGGTGATCTGCACAAGTGCCACATAGCATTGCAAAAAAAATTATTATTTAATGAAAACAATGTTGTGAAATTTTATTTGAAATTTATATGAAATTTAATGAAAACAATAGTTTGCCATTACTGAAAGATCCAAGGTATTAATGTGGGCATGAATTTAACGTGTGTCCCTCTCCACAAGGCCTTCCCATTCAGATCTCTGTGCCTACTGTGATCAAAGATCCAGAATTTGATTTTCAAAATCAGGATTGTTTTCCTTTCCATCAGAGCCCATGTTAGTTTTGTTTGAACACCATGCCCATGCATTTTCCTAGAAAGATCTTCAAATGATTGTGAAGTGCAGTTCTTGGGGACAGAGAAGAATCAAAGTTCAGAATATGAACATGATGTTTCTAGATATTTAAAGTGTGGATTCTAAAATCATTCTCAAGATTATTGCTAAGGTAACTCAGGATCTCACAATGTAAACAAAATGATTCATTTTAGATTTGTTTAGAAAATAATAATGGCACTGACAAAACCTTTTTGGGAGAAAGAATGTTTGCCCATTGTACTTTGCAAAAGCCCATCTTTTAATATAATAGTTACTTACTAATGAGGCACCATAGCTTCATGATCAGAAACTACTCCTAAAGTCAGGAAGAACATAGTTCAATCTTACCTCTGACACATGCTGGGTATGCCCCTGAATAAGTCACTTAAATTTGGAGTCACAGGTAATTCTCTAAGTTGCTGAGCAGATACTGATTGTGAACCTTTTTCCAGAGTTTGGTTGAAGAAAGGCAAGTAAATTTTATCCATGGCTTAATTCTTCCTAAGAAAACAAAAATGCATAATAGTTAGAAATGATCTCAGGGCAGAGGCAGCAGGTGTTATAAGACCAAAAACCTCCCACAATCTAGGGGGTAAGGGTTGGGGAGGTAATCATCAGGTTCAGTCATTCTTACTTGGGCTGGGCTGTTTCTTAGAAGACATATTGGACCTTTACCAAGTCTGTTCATGGGTTCTCCATGACATACCCTTTTTAAAGAATAATGAGTTTGCCTCTTGTTTGACTGATTCTGACTTCCAGATCAATTTGGCCTCTTCTGTATAGTAGGGGAGACTGAAGAAATCAGGATGATTAGTAAAACTTATTAACTGCCTCAGTTCCACATGATCTATTTTGGTAGAAGAAATGTCCTCACCAGATGTTCTATATAGAAATGAAATCACAGATGTAATCCAAAATAATAATAATAACAGCAACCACTCAAGTAACAGAATAACATAGCTTCAGAGAGAGAAAAAGAGAGAGAGACAGATAGAGAGAAATAGAGACAAAGAGAAAGACAGAGAGACAGAGAGAGACAGAGAAGAAAACATTCCCATCCCACCATTTTGCAGGTGTATATTGCATATATATTCAGGCTTTTTATGTATTGATTGATTACCTGGATTTTTCCTCTTGTTCTCTTTTTATTTTTAAAAATATCATTTGTTAAATAAATAGGATGACTATTGTTTTAAAAAATTGAAACATTCATTTTTGATTTTTTGTGGTTATTTTTATTGTAATAATTGTGTATATTGTTTTCTTGGCACTGCTTACTTTACTTTGTATCAGTTCATATAGGTCTTTCCAAGCATCTCTCTATTCCTTTTTTACAGCACATTAATATTTCTTTATATTATTATGCTATTTGTTTATCTATGTCTTAATCAACAAACATCAATTTTGCTTCTAGTTCTTTGCTATCACAAGAAAAAGTGCTGCTATAAATATTTTGGAATGTCAGTCAATCAAGAATTATTTGCTAAGTGCCTACTGTGACTACTGTATACCAGGTATCATATTAAATGCTAGAAATATTTTTTAAAAAGCAAAAACAAAAACAAAAACAATAACTCAGCCCCTCAAGAAACTTACCATCTACTGAGGCATATAAGATGAAAATAAATATGTACAAGGCAAAACATAGAGAAAATAAATAAGATATAATCAAGGGAAGGTAGACACTGGAATCAAGGCATTGGGAATGACTTCCTGAAAAAGGTGAGATTTTATCTGGAGTTTAAAGGAAGCCCAGGAAGTCAGTAGTCAAAGCAGAAAAGGGAGAGAATTCTGGGCTTAGCAAATCAGCCAGAAAGTAAAGAACAGACAGAATATCTCATTTATGGAGCAATGCAGGATGCCAGTGTCACTAGATCAAAAAGTACATGTCAAAGTGTAAGGTGTAAAATTTGGAAAGATAGGAGAGGGGTAGGTTATGAAGGACTTTGAATAACAAATTTTGTATTTTTGACTTGAAGCAATGGGAAGCCACTACAGTTTACTGAGTAGAAAGTGTGGACCTGTGCTTTAGATAAATCACTTTAATGACTGAAGGAGGTTGTATGGAATGAAGAGGAACTTCAAGCAAAGAGATTGGCCAGAGGCTATTGAAATAATCAAGGCATGAGGTGATGAGGGCCTGTACTAGAGTAATGGCAGTGTCAGGGCAGAGAAATGTTGAAAAGACTGAAATAACAGGTTTTGGAAACAGCTTGAATGGGGGGAGGGAGAGTTACTGATAGTGAGGATTCCAGGATGATTCCTAAGTCACAAATCTGAGGGAGTTGGAGGATGGTGTTACCCCCCTACAGTAATAGGAAACTTTATATGGAGACATTCTTCTTATCAATGGCTTCCATGGCATATGAATCTAGTAATGGAATCTCTGGTTCAAAAGGCATGGACATTTTAGTCACTTTATTTGGATCATTCCAAGTGCATTACAAACTGTTTATAATTATTCATAGCGCCAAAAGCAATACACTAGTTTGTCTATCTTCCCATAACTCCCTTTACATCGACCATTCTCATCTTGTCATCTTTGCCAATTTTCAGGATTTTAGGGGAAACCTCAATATTATTTTGATTTTCATTTCTTTTATTAATAGTAATAAGAAACATTTTTAATCACTGTGGTTGTTAATAGTTTATATTTTTTACAACTTTAATGGAAAATGGTTTTTGATCATTTGGATATATGTGTTTATGTATTTGTACATATACACAAACACATACACACAAAGGTATATGTATGTATATATATATGTATATATATAAATATATATATATATACATATATATATATGTCATTTTGATCCTCTTCGAGTAGAAGGACAACAACCATAAATCTCTGATAAAGTTTTGGTATCCGAGATAGATAAACTCTAGCTAGATATAGACAACAGAGAGATTTGCTTGTATGCCATATATATATGAATGTATATATACATATATGTATATCTATATGTACATATTTTACCTCTAGCATAAGTTTCTTCTATATATTGAATCAGAGGATAAATAAATTGAAAACTTCCACAAGTAACTTTGCAAATCTACTCCAAGACAATATATTTCTTTATACTGATTGATCTTATTGCAACAAGTAAGGTAGAGGATGACCAAAAAAATGATATTTTTTAATGAGTTTTTATTAGATATTGATGGCATTCAACAGTACTAGAATAGTTATTGGGAGAAATATACAGTTTAAATAAAACTTTGTTATCATGAAAATTTTGGTCTTGTAGAGAATATGTTAGAGAACATATTCAATCCCTGGAGAGTGTAAAAGTCCTTCAAAAACAGCCTTATTTACTGAGCTGGTAACAGGTGCTGCATAAAGTTTAATCTCCTTAGTCATTCCCTTTGCATCAAATTCATGAATATGGGAACTAGTGGTAGACACAGTTCCAGCTACATTAGCTTCACTAGGACATGTGGTCAACATTGTATTATGATCAGTCACATTGCCAGGTAAAAATTTATCCATTGCCAATTTCACTAACAACAGGACTCATGGCAGAAAGTATTATGTCCTATCTCTTTTGCAATTAAAAGACAACTTAAATCCAAGACTACATTTACATGGTATATGATTTCATAAGAATGTCTCCAGTCATTTTTTCCCCATTGTTTGCCTCTTCATTTGACTGAATGGACATTTGATTTGAATGGGCATGCTTAGGATCAGGAAGCAGAAATCAATCAATCAATATTTATTACATGCCTAATATGTCCCAGATACAGGGCTACATTATATCTTAGCAGTGAGGAAACAATTACTAATAGAGCTGTGCTTATGGACAGTCAAACTCTTGGCTAACTATGACAAATGTCAAATTAATGCTTAATTTTTTGGGGGGATGGGGAATTGGCTAGGGAGTAACACATGCAGTTTAAATATACCCTATTTAAATAATTCTTAACTATAAAAAATGGAAATGGACATAACACTGACTCTGATTAACTCCCTGTCTTAGAGAAATTTATGCAATACTAACAAGTTACTATTGGCCAATGCATGATATTTTGGACAAGAAAAAAATATTGTAGTTACAGTGAATACCACTTTAGAATATAAGCCCCATTATAAAACTCCATGCAGGAAGATGAAAGGTTATAAGTGACATTGCCTCAAAAAATATTAAAAAACACCACCAGCAAAATATGGTTTGAGGAACTATCCAGCTAGACTAGGTGATCCTGAGCATTTTCCAGCGAAGTGAGAAAGAAGAAGAGACACAAAATGAACATTTTAGAAAAGATATAGTCTCATTAAGTATGGTAATAAAACCATTGTTTTTGGATGCTACCATTTCAGTAAAATTGGTGAAGAAAGTAAATTTAAGAAGAGGGACAGGACTCAATCCTCTGCTTTCTACATTTATAACTTTAAACTCATCATTTCACTACTATAAACTTCACTCTGTTCATCTAAAAAAATAAAGAGGTCAAATTCCTTTATTCTCAAGATATTTGAAAAAGGAAGAGATAACAAAAAAAAATGGAGAAGATCAAATACTATATCTCCACACAAAAATGACTGAAAAGACATCAGCCACCATGGACCTATATGTCTGTTCTGTTATCTCTAGAAAATCTTTATGTGAATATTGAGAATATACTGGTTGAGACCATGAGAAGAAAATACATTTGCAGTCATGAGATTGATTTGGGCGTAGAGAACAAAAATCCTGTTATTATTTGATTTTTTAAAATATATAAACATCAAAAAAGCCCTTTCTTCCTGAAACGCTTCAATGCCATGAATTTTTTTTTTTCCAAAATAAAGCTTGCAACACTAAAATATTTTTATACAATATTGTAGTGTAGTAGAAATTGTTGCTGGATTTGGACTTAGGAGACCTAGGTTCAAATCTTGTTTGCAATACTTATTAGTTGTTAGTATAATAATGGACAATCACTTCTTTGAACTTTCCTTTCCACATTTGTAAAACAGGAAAATATTAATTGTACTAGGGCAGCTAGGTAGTGTAGTGGATGGAGCACTGGGTTCGGAATCAGGAAAACCTGAGATCAAATCAATTCCAGACCGTTATTATATGTAGGACATTGGACAAGTCATTTAAGTCTATTTACCTTAATTTGCTCTTCTATAAAATGAACTAGAGGAGAGAAATGGCTAACTACTCTAATATCTTTGCTAAGAAAACTCCGGGGTTCTTGGAGAGTTCAACATAATTCAAATGACTGAACAACCACATAATATATTACCTTCCACTTTTGTGGAGAAAGCACTTTGTAAAATTTAAGGCAATATAGAAATAAGTTATACTGATTTTTCATTGATTATCATTCTTTTTACAAGGCTGAAGTATTTTTATTAAGATAACCTCTGACCTTCCTTGCCTCCATTTAAGTTTGTTTGTTTTTACTGAGGCAATTGGGGTTAAGTGACTTGCCCAGGGTCACTCAGCTAGAGCATGTTAAGTGTTTGAGGCCAGATTTGAACTTAGGTCTTCTTGACTTCAAAGCTGGAGCTCTATCCACTGTGCCACCTAGCTGCCCCCTAAGTTTTTATTTATTATTTTACCCCTGTTCTCCAACCTGGAAAATAAGATGTAAAACTCTTTGTCATTATATGTCATATGAATGAAAAAGCACTTATTAAGCATTTACTTTGTTTTAGACACTGCTAAGCAGTAGTAACACAAAGAAAAGAAAAAATGAAGCATTTATTCTCAATTAGCTCATATTCTAATTCAAAAGACAATATACAAATAACTAGACACATAGAAGATCTGTTTAGCGCAGTGGTTAGCCAAATACAACTAGAACTGGTGACCTTTGTCCTCAGGGATTGCCCTGATTTCATTACTCTGGGATTGCTTTTTTCTTCTGGAAGGTGCTTCTTAACAAGAAGGAAAGAAGTTTAAAAAAAAAAGTACTCACTCTTTGGGTTAGGGGTGACTCAAGCTCCCCTCCCCATTCTTCTAATTGTTCAGAATGAGTAAATAGGACCGGAGTTGAATTTAATCATTTAACATCAATTAACTTTTACAAAAAATAACTATTTCAAAAACATCACAAAAGCAAAATGTGTAGACATTTCCCCCAATACTTCCAGGAGATCTACACCACACTACCTTGGTCTCTGGGGAACTTAGTTTAGATGATACATAGCAGCAGTCCCCACCAAGTTTACATGCAGATGTGATGTGATACCAGATGAACCCATTTATTGAACAATGGGTTAGGTTCCTGAAAGTCATTCCCAAAGATGTTGCTTTTTGAGGGCCATAGATGTTTCCCCAACTTCAAAACCCTGCCTAGAACCTGACTCTCAGATTCTCATGGTTCCCTGGTCTGACTTCTGGAAGCTCTCCAGGTTGAAGAGTTCTCTCACTAAATGTAGAAAGCTATAGTCAGCTAGCTTCCTGCCAGATTAATGAAGAACAGAAAGCTAATAGCTGAAAGTGGTCATTTTGAAAACTTCTACAGCCAATCAAAGCTTCATCTTGAACATATTGTTAACCACTTGGAATCAGTTATAGAAGTCCACTCAGATTTCATGGTATCTTCATGGTACATCATCATGACTCTCCCTGAAGGAGCTCCTCAATCATCTCCTTGTGAAGAGATGGCATCTAAGAAACTCTATGCACATGTCATCTCATCATTACAGAATAATTATAATTATTTGAGAAGCTAATACATAAATTTCATTGAGACACTTACTATTTTACATTTCACTAGCACTGGGAAAAGTCTGAACAACACCGAGAGAACTTCTTTCTTTCTGGTAGTTTTTCTCTCTGTGCATGACTCTAACCCTCTCTGCTGGTCTACTACTATCTTTGATGCTTGCTGCCAGCATGGTTGTTACCTCAACTATTTGGATAGCTAATATTCTTCTATTTGAGTGTCTAAAGAGAAATCAGATGCCTTTCAAAATAGCGTAGCCTTAAAATTCCAACTCAGCATCCAATTAAAAGCAACCTCAAGGCAGATAAGGAGAAAGAGTATATTTCTTTTTTTTTAATTTTATTTTATTTGCAAAACATATGTATGGGTAATTCTTCAACATTAACCCTTACATAGCTTTCTGTTACAAATTTTTCCCCCCAACTTCCCACCCCTCCCCTAGATGGCAGGATATCCACTACATGTTAATTATGTTAAAATACTTGACAAATCGAATATATGTATACTTATTTCCAAACTTATCATTGTTGTTCAAGAAAAATCATATCTACACGAAAGACATATCAGATAAAGGAAAAGCAATGCAAGCAAACATCAATCAAGAGTATGAGAATGTTATGTTGGGGTTCACATTTCACATCCCTCTCTCTAGATGTATATGGCTTTCTTCAGTGAATAATTGGAACTGGTTTGAAACATTTCATTGTTGAAGAGAGCCATGTCCATCAGAATTGATCGTCATATAGTACTGTTGTTGCCGTGTATAATGATCTCCTGGTTCTGCTCATTTCACTCAGCATCAGTTCATGCAAGTCTCTCCAGGCCTCTCGGAAATCGTCCTGCTGGTCATTTCTTACAGAGCAATAATATTCCATAATATTCATATACCATAATTTATTCAGCCATTCTCCAATTGAAGGGCATCTATTCAGTTTCCAGTTTCTAGCCACTACAAAAAGGGCTGCCAGAAAGAGTATATTTCTAGCCTGCTCTGAATGAGGAGGGGAGAACTCCTTCTCTTATGCATCCCAAAGGAATACTATATTCTTTCTCCTGGTTAAAACATTTACTGTCCTTGGTGAATCCCTGGGGTGCATTTAGCCTCTTTATAATCTATACTCCCAATTCAGAATAGTTCTCTAGGGTCCCTTGGAGGTTTAGCAAGGTTCTTTTCTAGTGCTTTATAGCAAAAAAAGTCCTAGAACAGCCCTGTGGCACAATTGTTATACCACTACACATTTACAAGCAGAAATCACAATTTCCACCAAATACAGTTTTGCAAGTTCACTAAGCAAATGACATTTTGGACAGCATATTTGGTGTTATTTCATATTGAGTATTTAACAAGAACCATAACCAACTCAAAGAAATTGGAAAATAAAATGGAAATCAAGAAAAGAATATAGAGAAAATAAAAAGTTGATGAATTGTAATCCAAACCTAGCTTCCAAGAAGCACTGAGTTTTCTCCAAAAAGAAATGTGATAAGAGATCAACTGGAAGTCACTCTCTCACCCTTGGGTGAAAAACTAAACTTTTCTGAGTAAAAACTTTTCCATGATTCTCTCAGCTTCTAGGGTAATCCAAAAAGCATTAGGATCAAAATCTCTATGGATGGTTTTCTATAAAAGGCACATTGAAATTTCTCAAGAAGTCTCTATATTTTAGTCATTCCTTTATTGATTCAGGCAATTTTTAGGTGCATATACTAAAGTAATATTAAGTATCCCCCAGTGGACCTCTGCTTCCACAAGAGCATTCCTAGAAAAGCAGGCTTAGTATAAAATGAAGAAAATAAGTAAATAAAAGAAACAAGAAAAAAGCAATTCAAATATGTTGAAGCTACCGTTAGAATAAAAGACCACAGGTCCTGAAATCAGATGTACCAGCAATCAAAAGAACTAGGTTTGAGGCCAAAAATATCATATCCAGCTAAATTATCCATAATATTCAATTTAAAAAAGGACTTTTTAACAAGCTTGCAGATTTTCTATCAATCAGAATTTAGTACAAATTTTAACATGTAAGAGCCAATATCTAGGATTAATTTTAAGGAACTTAATGTGGACAAATTGTTTGTTTCCTACATGGAAATGTATGCTGTATACTTTCGATTGATATCAGGGTAGTTCAAAAGAAAGATTTACACAAATAAGTTGCAGAGGAAGAATAGACACAGAACTATTAGAGGGGGAGGAGGGCTCATAATTCTGAAAACCTACTAAACTTTACGAATGGATTAAATAGGCAACATTACATATATACCATGAAAAGTATAGCGCCTCCCAAAATCTATAAACAAATAAGGGGGGAAGGGAAGATGGTGGGAGATGTGAAGGGGAGAAAGAAAATAAGGGAGGGAGGAAAGAAAATAGGGGAAGGTTAAATAATAATAAGGCAAGGTAAGGAGCAGAATTAAAGTAGAAGACTTAGCAGAGATAGGAAAGAATAGATATGCAAAACACTGACATAGATCAGGAATCAAATTTCTTAGGGAAAAAATGGTAGGGCTAGTAGTCATTCATCTTAGACACTCAAGTCTGAAGATTCAATCAAGAGAGAAATTTACTACATACATATATATGCATTTATTATATATATATATGTATATATATATAAACAATCATATTAATATCATTTTAGATGCATGTTTACCTATAGGTAAATACTTGTATATATATATGTGTATGTGTGTATTTGCATATATTTAGATATGTTTTCAGGTTGTTCTATGTATGTATATATAAAGAGATATATGCAAATGTGTGTGGGTCTTTGGATAGTTGTGAATGTATATTTGTGTGTGTGTGTGTGTATCTACTAAATATAGCTGTGCTTAACTATAGCCTGCTTAAAGGAAGTGGGAGAAACAAAAAGGGAAAAAAAGAACAAAGTAAAAAATAGTGCATAGCAGAGAACAAAAGAACAGCCTATAAGGAAATAAAAAAAAAAAACATGGACCCTCATGAATATAATTTCTTACTATTATATATCCTTTCTTGAACTGGAAATTCATTGTTGTATTTTGAATCCTCCCTGACATCTTGCTACGTCCTGAAAATATTCTGCTTTGTTTTGTTTTGTTTTTCTTTTCTTTCTATTTTTCTATTAAATTAAAAATAATTTTTAAAAATTTGCCATAGGTACTAGTTAAATGGAAAGGACACCAGTTTTGGAGCTGGAGAATGTGCATGTTGATCTTATCTCTGTTGTTATCAGCACAATAGTGGGCAAATCTCTTAACATCTCTGGGTCTAAAGTTTTTCTTCTGAAAAATAAAGAAGTTAGATTGTATGGTCTCTAAGTTTCCTTCAAATCCTAATTCTGATGTCTGCTTGAAAAAGCAATAATAATCATTTAAAATCTTCAAATTTCATAGCATTTTACTTTCCTCACATCAGTCCTATGAAACAAATTATACAAATATTGTTTTCGTTAACAGATGAAGAACTGAAGTTTAGAGAGTTTAAATGATTTGCCCATATTCTCAGGACTAGGAAGCAGCAGAATTGTCTTCCAGCTTCCAACTCCAAGTCGACTGTTATTTCTAAATACCTTACTGCTTTTTAGTCAAAACCTTGAGGAGAAGTCATGCATGATCTGTACTGAAATAAAAGGACAATTTTGGGGATCCCTAACTTGGGGCCTACACACTACACTGGGTCATGGGAAGATTTCAGGGAATCTGTGAACTTGGATGGGCGAATCAATTACATTTATATTTTCTCTAATTTCTAATTGAATTTTAGGAATTTCCTTTAAAAAAAGTAAATAAAAAAGTCTCAAGAAATTACTAAATTTGGAACTCACAAAAGGGATTACACTGACAGTTGTAGGAATCAGATGAGGGTTCTCAAATATTATCACTGTCAAACCCTATTTGATTTTTCTTCTTTCACATTACTAGTTAATATTTATCTGATATCATATAATGATTAAAACCCAGTATAATTCTGACCACTTGATATCTCCTTGATATCACTGATAACTAATTAACATCAATTAGCTTTAACCAAGTGATTTTTACTAAGAAGATGTAGTGAGAACTAAAGCACAATATTATCCATGAATTGGAGCACATTTTCCCTTCTACACTTTGGTCCCTAGGGAGAATAGGTTTAAATTTAAATTTTTGAATGTGTCATAGTTAATGCTTTTCCTGTGTCTCAACTGATAGAATCATTCATTTCTGGGCAGGATCAATCCAGTTACTTTTCAAGGCTGCATTGATTTATCAGGCTTGGCAGCTATGGTCATTCATAGACTTTGCTATATAGTCTATAGCTGCTAGATCTTGAGTAGTTCCTCCAACTTTTTAAAGTTCAAAAAGTCACCAAGTGGTTCATGCTGTCTAAATTGGTGTTTATTCATGGTCATGTGAAAATGTTGACCCACATAGGAGGACAAGCCTGAAGTCCAACTTCTACCCCAGGTCCTACAAGACCTTTCCTGCTCTTGACTGGGAAACTTTGAAGTGAAAAGCAAATTCCTCCAATTTCATGTGTTCATTTTTCTTCTAGACAAGAAACCAATTAAAAGGTTTTTCATCAATACAAAATTAGCTGATGGAAAAATATTGCAAAGTACTTGTGCATATTCTGAAGTGAAGGGAAGGGCCATTGATTATTCCTTATTACACATTTCTAGGTACAGATTGTTCAAGCCTCTTTATGGATGGGCACCAACAAAAATAGTGTATGCTGAAATGACTCATCCTCATTGCCTCCACACACTGTACCCTTGTACTGCTGTTGTGCTACAGTTCCCATGTCTCAGTTTCCCTCAGTTGCTCTGTTTCAGTTTCCCTTGATTGTTCTGCCCAAAAATAGCAACTTCCTTCCTTCTGACCATCACAAATAATTGGACTCTCATTCCAATGAAGTCATAAAACCTCCAGATGGTCCATCTGGACATGACCCTTATCTTTTGGCTTCAGACTTACTATTTCCTAGTTCCTTCTCAAGCTTCCTTTATTCCCTACCTGTCAGAATTGAATTGATAGCCCTTCCTGGAACTCAATTCTCCTCCCCACCCCCAGTGCTCAACCCCTCCTTCTGAGTTCTTTGTTCAGTCTGAGCGCAGAAGGTCTATAAAAATGCTAAGAACAAACTTAATATTTGCTGGACCTGCTTGAGATCCAGTCGGCTGGCGTGTCTGTAAGTCTAAAACCACAATGGACTGTGCGCTTTGAGACAAGAGTCCCAGCAGTCCTGATCCATAGCTATGGATTTTGAACTCTCAATTAACATCAATAAAGTATTAACTAATCTCCAATGTGTGATACTGCCTCAGTTTCTCCCTGAACATTACATTGCATCATGCTGCTTCTGCCATGACCAGCATAACTTTCAAGAAACCAGGATCAGAGTAGGATTTAAATGATTAAATGTCTTAAGATTGGTATATAAATTTGAGATATTAGCTCCTCACCAACCCAGCTCAACTACCTAGCAACCTCTCTATGTTAAACACAACCAAGAAATAGAAAAAAAAAGATTTTGTCATTCTGTTGAACAGAATTGTCATTCTGTTAAAAATAAAGTGAAGTACATCTTAAAAAGATATCCACCCAAAATCCAGCAAAAAAAAATGTATACTTTGGTGTTTAAAAAAGGAGTAAATCTTTCTCTACTATTGGAAATTGACAGTTATCTAGGGCAAAAATCATTTATTCCATGAGGAACTATTCCCAGAGAGCTGTAGTTTTATCAAACTATTATGTTTCTTGGTTGAACAGGCTTCTAGGCTCATTAGATTTAGAACTGGCAGGGAACCTTAGGAAATCATCTAGTCTAACCATTTTATACATAAGAAAACTGAGACCCAAAGGGGAGAGAAAATACCCAGGCTAACACAACTGGTTTCTGACAGAGTTGACATCAGAACAGTTATCTTTACCCACATGATGCCCAAACATCGAATAATTTCTCCCAATTCAGTTATTAAGTTCAGTCAACCAGCCAAACATCCTTGGATTCATGTTGCCAAATAGCCAGGCAGACTGAATTTTTTTTTTTTTTACCAAATAGACCGAATGCTTTAGAATCACATAAACAGATGAATTATTCAGCTACAAATTAAGAAAAAAAAAACCTATTTTGAACAAATCCAAGGTATGTATACTTACAGGGAGACCATAATGTGCCCTTTCAAAACATATGGTCAATTTAATGATATCTCTACTATACAATGGATTTTTGACTGTCTTTTAGCATGAACAATATTTTTCTATTTAAAAATGAAATGAATAAATTTGCTCCAAGAGGCAAGAAATTGACTTTTAGTTGTCTTTTCTTATGTTTTGGTAATGTGACCTGGGAAAAGTTATTTTTCTTCTATTTTCCTTAGTTTTTTCATCTGTAAAATGAGTAATACTAAAACAATTTCATTCTAATGTCAGTCTATGTCAGGTGATGTTAACTTGAAATCCTTTTCAGTTCTTGGATAAGTTTTAATTGGCAAGGACTCCATGTATTCTTGTTGGTTTGGGCTTTCTCACAATCCAGAAGATTTGCTCTTTTTCTCTTCTGTAACCCATATTTTTGGGATTTCTTTAAAAGTTTATAGCCTCAGGGTCTTGTATCATATTCAAGCATTACAACAAAGAGGTACCAGCTGGTTATCCTGGGATGTGGAAAATTGATTTCAGTGCTGCCAAGAAGAGTATAACTGCTCAAAAGGTCACTAAACATTGCTAGTTACTCTGTCCCACTGGAATTTGATAAACAAAAACATTAAAAAAAAAAAGCCAAAGCAATGGACAGTACAGGGATTAGCACATTGCTCTGAGTTCTGGCCTAAAAAATGTTACATGTTCATGTGGATGCATTGAGATTTTTCTGTGAGAAATTTGCTTTTAAATCTTCCAAAATATTATTTTAAAAATGAATACTTGTATAATATGTTAGATTTGCAAAATACTTCCCCCCTATTATCTCATTTGGTCCTTAGTACTGAGGACTTTGGCAGCTAGGTGGTGTAGTGGATAGAGGTCAGAGTCTGAAGTCAGGAAGATAACTTCCTTTATTCAAATCCAGAATGAGACACTTACTAGTGATGTGACCTTGGGCAAGCAACTTAATCCTATTTGCCTCAGTTTCTTCATCTATAAAAGGGGAAGGAAATAGACAACTCCAGTATCTTTGCCAAGAGAATCCTAAATGGCTCCATAAAAAAGCAGACATGACTGAACATCAAAAATATACCACTTCAATAGCCTCTTCTATCAGACCACCATGACCTACTTTATTACTCCATTTATATCTTTCAACTAGCCACTTAGGTTCTGTTGCCATAATTTTTGCATTATTCTCCCTACTCTTCCAATCTATTTCCAGTCCCAGAACCAGAATCAAATCTATACTTCCATTACTACTGTCAATCTATTCAGATTGACAAACCCTTGCCTTTCCTTTGACTCCACTCACCTGTTTTCAGTAACTTTCAAACCAAAGTATTATCTCCCCATGAGTGTTGTCTCCCCTCACAAGAATAGTTAAGTTCCTTGGAAACAATGCCTTAGCACAGAATTTGGCAATAATGTTCACTAGATGTTTTCATTTATTTGTTCATTCATCCACTCAATTAGACTACAGATAAATAAAGGAAAGCTCTATGATGGTTGCTAAGGTTATGAAATGGTATCTATTTTATAGAGTACAATTTTATTTTCCTTATGATGCACATGTTCATTTTGAGTTTTCTAGCATAAACATACATGTGGCCACACTGTGACAAATTTTTTTCTTTGACAAAATGTGCTTAGGTTATCTTAAATTTTGTATATGTGAGAGAGAATTGATTAAGAGAATGAATTAAACATAGAATGAGGAGTTCATGCAAGTAACAATTGCAGGATATAATCAACACAATTTACAAATAGTAAAATGGCAAATCCATGACTGATATGGAAAACATGTGATTTGTGGATATTTTCTAATTAAATTGTTCAAAGGGCCTGTTTAATAAGGCAGAAAAGTGGAAGAGAAAAGATTCAAGTCTTCCCATTTCCAATTAGTAGAGTTATGGCTACTCAGTTTACTATAAACTCTTTGATGACAGGAGTTAGTTTGTTTTTGTCTTTGTATTATTAATTCCCTACCCAATGACTCTCACATAGTAGGAAAAAAAGGTTTGGAGGTTAAATAAAATTATAATACATATCTCTGGGATTCAGTTTTCTCATATGGTAATAATTGTCATATAACTAAACTTTCACAATTGTCAGAATCAAATGATTTGATGGATGTGAAAGTGTTTTATAAACATAAAGGGCCAGACAAATGTGAATTACTACTTATAACTAAGGTTACTCAGTGTTATTGTCTACTGTTGCCATTTTGAAAAATCTTTAATATATAAAGAAATTAAATGATTAGAGGTAAAGGATAGTTCTAAGAAGATAGCTTAGAATGCTTCTACACATGTTCATTGAGTTATAAGTGTTTTTTTTAATTTTAGTTTTCCCATAATTACATGTAAAAATAAATTTCAACATTCATATTTTAAATTTTCTGTTTCAAATTCCCTTCTGCTTTTCCCCAGTCCCCTCATTGAGAAGGCAAGCAATTTGATACAGGTTATATATGAGCAGTCAAGCAAAACATATTTCCATATTAGTCATGTTGTAAAAGAAAACAGAGCTTAAAAATTAAAAAAAAAACAAGAAGAATAAAGTTTTAAAAAAAGCATGGTTTGATGTCTATTTAAACTCCATCAGTTCGTTCTGTGGAAATGGATAGCATTTTTCATTATAACTCTTTCAGAGCTGTCTTGGATCACTGTATTACTAAGAACAGCTAAATTTTTCACAGATGATCATCTTACATGTTATTGTTCCTGTGTATAATTTTTTTCTGGTTCTACTCATTTCACTTTGTATCAGTTCATGTAAGTCTATTCAAGTTTTTCTGAAAACATCTAGCTCATTCTTTCTTATGTATTTTAACATTCACAATTATTTTAAACATTTCCATATTAGTCATATTGTAAAGGAAAATTAGAACAAAAGAGGAAAACCACAAGAAAGGGGGAAAAAACCAAAAAAGTGAAAATAGTATATTTCAATGCACATTCAGTTTTATAGCACCAGAAAAGAGCTGCTATAAATATTTTTTGTACATATAGGTCCTTTTCCTTTTTGTTTTTTATCTCTTTTGGGATACAGATATAATATTGGTATTGGTAGGTCAAAGGATATATACAATTTTATAGGCCTTTGGGCATAATTCCCAATTTTCTACATAATGGTTGAATCAGTTTATAACTCCAACATTACATTAATATCTCAATTTCCCACATTTCCTCCAACATTTGTCATTTTCCTTTTCTATCCTATTAGCCAGTCTGATGATAGGTGTGAAGTAGTACCACAGAATTGTTTTATTTTGCATTTCTCCATTTGATGTTTAAAGCATTTTTTAAATATGGCTAGAGATGTTTTTTATTTCTTTTTCTGAAAACTTACTATTCATTGTTTTATTATTTATTAATTGAAGAATTAAAATAATTTTTTAAGATAAATTTGACTCACTTTTCTATATATTTGAGAGATGAGATCTTCATTGGGGAAACTTGCTTCAATTTTTTTGTTATGATTGCTATTTCCCTCCATCTGATTTTTTTCCTGTTCATTCTAATCTCTCTCTCTTTCATCTAGTTACTCCTCAAAAGTTTTTTGCTGCAGACTACTTCCTTCACCAATCCACCCTCTCTTCTATAAACATATTCCAAGACTGATGAAAGTCCTTGCTCCATGTTAGGCAACAAGCTCTGGTGTGCTAATTTCTCTTGTTTTTCCTGGGATTGCCACCCAGAACTGAGGCATGGAAGATAGGAGGGAGGGAAGGAAAGAAGTAATGAAGGAAGGAAGGAAGGAAGGAAGGAAGGAAGGAAGGAAGGAAGGAAGGGAGAAGGGGAAGGAGGGAGGGAGGGAGGAAAGAAAGAAAGAAAATAAAAAGGTAGAGAGAAAGAAGGGAGGAAGAAGGAAAGGGAGGAGGAAGGGAGGCAGGAACAAAGGAATGAAGGTTTGATTAGCAATTCCTTTGAAACAAGTTTCTTTATATCTTTTGTTCTTATATTACTGTCATTTCTAGATATTTGTACTATAAAGGTTTTTTTTAGCCATCCCCCAATTAACAATCATCTATTTTATTTCAGTTCTTTGCCAATTAAAAAAAAAAAAGGTATTGCTCTAAATATCTTGATAAATAGGATACTTTTCTTTTGACAAAGCAAGAAAATTTGCTGTTTCTAATTTAGGATACAAGGCAGTAAAATACCTTATTCTGAAAATTTGTTACTTGCAAAGAGAAGTGTCAGTTGCACAAATAGAAATATAACAATGAGAGACAAATGGGTTTTTGAATATGAGACACTTCCCACGGGTATTATAATACCTAGAAAACACAGTGATGTTGGCTTCTCAAGTTGTCAGCCAATGTCCTTGGGAACAGTTTTTAATGTTTCAAGGAGTGAGAAACACAGACTTCCTAATTTGGTAATCTGTCATTGATTTCAGCAGAAAAAGACAAAGCACAACCTTTGGGTTGACCTTGCCCAAGAATTAAGATAAAGAAAAGAAAAGCACTGGGGTTGTATGTGCTGAATACTGCTTACCCTGGGACTGATGAAATAGGTTTATTCTAAAATTCCATTACTTATGTCAAGAAAGAGAAAATAAAGTCTCCTTCCCTACTTTGCTACTATACTTTTTTTTTCCATTTTACCTTTTGAGGTTGACACCTACCAGTAAGATATCTGAGTCAAATGTTATGAATATTTGAAAACTTTCTCAATACAATTCCAAATTGCTTTTGAGAATGTTTGGAAGAATTCACACCTTCACAAGGCTATATTTGTGTGCCTGACTTCCCACAGCTCCTCCAACATTGACTATTTTTCTTTTGTCATTTTTGTCATTTTGTTAGATGCAAAGAAAAACCACAGGATTCTTATAATTTTGCACTTTTATTTATACTTTCATTTATGATCTTTATTTTGTGGTCAGGTTATATCTTACACCAGAATGTTCTGCATCAGTTGAATTCTAAGCATTTCATATTACTGAAAAAGCTAATTATTTTTATCTTTCCTCTTTGTTATGTAGGAACCTCAAAAAGAGGGAACTAAATTCTCCAGCTCAACTCTTCTCCTTCTCTAAATTGCCAGAAAGAACAAGTCAAGATGTTTCCCGAGCAGCAGAAATAATGGAGATTTCAATTCGATCAGTGAAAGAAAAAGTTTTTCTGCAGCACAAGAATTCTTGGTATCCAACTGGTAAATGTGACTCCTCTTTTTCATCTCTTCCCTCAGTCCCTGTCACCCCCAAACCCCATGACTTTTCAGCAATGAATAGGGTGAAGCTGCAGGGTCACCTTTCAAATAAAAGCTGAGTTGGTTTCATCTGGCAGGGTTTTTCCTTATTTGGCTCCAGGCAAAAATACAGTTCATCCCTGACTATTCAGTCAGTAGAAAATGTCACTTCTTAGAAACTACTTATAAAACAATCACTATTTGGGGGGGGGGCAGGGAGAGAACCTTCTGCAATTTCAGTTATGCTTTGAGCCAGTGCTTGACAATTTGAGTAGCCTATCTTGTTGAATCAAAAGCAATCACAAACATGAGGAACAAACAATATTGCTGGTGTGCCAACTAGCCATTAACATCTCAGTATGAAAAAAAATGTTCAGATCTCATAGATACAATTCACTTTCAGGGAATCAGAGGTTACAGAGCTGAGAGGTTTAGAGGAAGATTATGATTTCATATATGCCTCCCTACAAAGCCTCAGGTTTATAAAAAACCTAAATAGAAGCAAGTAGTTTTTCATAGTCATTTGTGAAATCAGATGAAAGCTAATTTAATTCAAAAAACCTTTAGCCTTTGAGGAACAGGTTGTTGGGAAAGAGAGAAAATCCCCCAGAAAAAAAATTAATAAAAAGTTATGGTTTAAGTTAGTCAAAGCTTAATCTAAAACTTTTTAATTATCCCCATTGAAAATATTTCTTACATGTATTTCATGAATGAATTAATGAAAAATATGCATTTATATATTTAATTATTATTTTTTATTACCAGATACTATGCTAGGCTCTGAGGATACAATTACAAAAATAAGAACTCTTCAAAGAGTTCTTCTAATGAGGAAAACCATACATATAAAAGAATAGTAAACAGATGGGACAGTACTCTGGTCAGTCATAGGGATAGTGAATGCAATAAAGCTCTTTTCATCAACAATGCTAGTAATAATTCCTTTACTATTCTCACTTAGAGAATTAGAATTCTCACAGAGTTGGAAAGTGAGAAGGAGAAAGTATTCCCTTTCATAAATGGTTCAGATGGCAAAATGTGCAATTAAACTTAGGCTTTCTGCCAGAAGATGGAATTCCCAGTTAGATATGAAGCATGATCTGGGGTCAATTAGATTCAGTTGGTTAGGTAAGTTTTCACTCACTTGCCAATCAGGGCAGATCATTCCTAAAAGGAGGCTCCAGAACTGAGTGGATCAACTAGGAAGGGAAGAAGGCAATTGTCTCTGGAGGTCAAAATATTAATCAACTTCCCTCTCTAAGTTAATTAAATTATTGAAACTTTGATTAAAGTATTGAAAATTAGGTGGCTTTAAAATAATGAGTGGCTTTAAGGAAAAGAAGCCTTTTTACTGTGCTAAAGATTTTGGGATGACCTATACTTTTACCACCTCCTTCCCATAGGAAGCCTTTCCTAATCCCTTAGAGATTTGTTGTTTTTATTCAGTCATTTTTTCAGTTGTGTCTGACTCTTCATGACCCCATTTGAGATTTTTTGGGAGGGGGGGAAGATACTGATTTGTCTTTTCTTTCTTCAGATTGAGGAACTCTCAAACAGGGGTTAAATGATTTGCCTAGGACCATGGAACTAGCAAGTGTCTGGGGCAGGATTTGAATTCCAAAAAATGAATCCTCCTGACTCCAGGTCCAGCACTCTATCCATTTCCTCACATAGCTGCCATAGTCAGAGATTAACTTCCCTTCATTTGACTTCAGCTCACACTTTATACCTACTTTGAACTTTTATATGATAGTCTATCTTATACTATAACTATTTCAAAACACTGCATATCTATTTCTGTTACATTCTTCTGTTAGATTGTAAGCTCCAAAAGGGTGAGAAATTTACTACATATCTAAGCTTTGGATACTCCTGCAGAGTCTATATGACTGTACACATCCAGCACAATTTCATAGTTATTGAGACAGACTAGCAAAGTGGGATACATGCTGTAATGTGAATGCTCCTCATACATGGTACATTTCCTGTTTTCAGGGTTAATTGTGGGATTGATCAAAGACTTTCTCTTGTACTGTAAATTTCTTTTGGGGGGACAATTTTCACTGCTTGTCTAACTTCTTGAGGACTGGTTTTTACCTTTCTTTGTACCCCCAGTGTTTAGCACAGTGCCTAGACCATAAAAAGCACTTAACAAGTATTTGTTGACTGACAGATTCTTCTTCAGGAAGTAAACAAAGATATCAGTGAAGTTTATTTCATCTGAAGTTCAAGGCTGCAAGAAATGTTACTTTATGGAATACTTGGTTATTTTACTTTACAGGCTCATGAAGAGAGTTACCAAACAAACGACCATTAAGTTAATTGTAATTTATCATTCAATTCTCTTTGCAGTGGATGAAAAAGCAGAGAAAAATTTATAACAAATATTGCAAGATCTTCCAAAATAAATCAATACACATTTTCTTTCTTTTTCTTTTTTTCTTTTTTTTTTTTTTTTTGCTTTTTTTGCTGAGGCAATTGGGGTTAAGTGACTTGGCCAGGGTCACACAGCTAGGAAGTGTCTGAGAGATCAGATTTGAACTCAGGTCTTCCTGACTTCAGGGCTGGTGCTCTAACCATTGCACCACCTAGCTGCCCCCTCAATACACATTTTCTTATCAGTTTCGATGCAAATGTTGTCATGGGGAGAGGGGGTATAGCAACAACAACAAAAAAGTGTTTAAAGATAATTTGATACTGAGGAATCAAAGAAGTCCGAGGCTCTAAGACTACTAAGAATCATCATAACTGTATGTCACAGATAGCTTCTTGAGTAAGAGAGTGGAAGGCCCTAAATTCAGTAAAGAGCAAGAGATACCACTAAAATGAACGACTTGATTTTAATACAATAGAAATGACTTCATTAACATTCCATAATCAAAATTCCTTGTGTAAATCAGATCTCAGTGATCAATTAAAACAAAGCTCAAAATCAACACAAAATCACTATGTGCAATTCTAACAGCTCATAACAAAAAATAAATAAAAATTAGTTGTTGACTCTAAAAACTAGGAAATGGGTAGAAATAAAGACTACTCCCGGGCATCACCATTTCCTAGAAAAGTTTACTTAATTTAAGCAATCTCCATGATACAGATGTCAAAGAGCTGCAAACTGTTACAACTAGTAAATGCTTGATCCCCATGCTAAATGGAAAAATAATGGAGTCAAGGGCAACACTGATTTAGAATACAAAATCATTTGCAAAATATAGCAAAGGAGGAAGAAGAAAGATAATTTTTTAATATTCATTACAGTTACTTGATATAAAATATTTCTCCACTTGAATTTTCATAGGTATAAATGGATTTCATTTTGTTACCTTGAAAATCAAATATATCAACAAATTAACTGATCAGAAGCACTTTGTTGTTGTTGTGTTCAAACAAATTGCCTGCACTAAACCAACAGTTATGAAAAATGTGGGTAATACAGGATAGTTCAGCTATAGATTAGTACTGAACCCCTGCTGTTGCTAGGTATTGAGTATGATGGCAAGCAGGGGCTATGTTATTGAGTTTATTTAAGAAAAAAGACTGGGTTATACAGGTCAATAGATTTGTTTAGGCAAACCTAATTATGTGCCCTGAAGATAATTGGTGTATTCACAAAGTGAGAATAAATCACAAATGAACTTCCAAGAATGGGGAAAAGTACCAGTATATTATTTTAATTTCCTAAGAAGTTTGGAAACAAAGGAAATAGCCATGAGCAGAGTATATGTATCTACCAGGCACTACTCCAGTATCTGATATTTTGGGACAATATTTGTTCCTATCTGTACAAAGAGGAGAGGCAATGTAATAGTATGTCTGAGAGTGTGATAAAAAGGCTTTTCAAATACAATCATAGTTGTATTTCTGATACAGCACAAAAGTTTTGAAATTCTGCCTCATCACCTAAGATTGTATATCTAGAAACTATTAAATGTTAGAAGACTACAAGGTCAGCTCAAAAGATAGGTCTGGGTAATCATCTGCACAAACGGCTACTTCGTAGAACGCCAATTGTTAGAGCTGCAATTTTATAATTGGACTACTTGGTCCTCCCCTGCCAGAAAAGATCATGATCAAATTTCCTAGATGATAAATGTGGCAGATCTTGATGGGATATTGTGAATATTTGTAAATGAAAATATTTCTGAGACACTTCAAAGTATTCACCACAAACATCAGGTATAATATGTAAAAACAATTTCTTTAACAGATGTTCTGTCAGTTGACTTATTGAACACGATTGCCAAAATTTCTGGATGCTTACCTAATATGCTGCCACCCAAATGTCCAAATACTTGTTTAGCAAACAAGTACAGACTTATTACAGGAGCCTGCAACAACAGGTAAATTATATTTATTTGCATTCTTATTTTTCTCAACCTTTGATTTTATTTTTAGAACTCGCCATGTGCAATTCAGATACTATAATATACAAAATAGGTAAGGATGCAACTTCTAAGAGCGTATAGTTCTATTCCATTAAAAGTATAAAAAAACTACTCTCCTGCTTAAAAAAAAAGAAAAAAAATTTCAATGGCTTCTTGTTATCTATAGGATAAAATATAAACTATATAGCCCAAGATTCAAGGTACTTTGTAATCTAATTTAAACCTATTTTATTTTCTATAATTAATTATACTATATGTTTCTACTTTCATGCTTTTTGCTTATATCATTCCCTCTGCCTAAATGCTTATTCCTTTCATCACTTTTTATTGGAAAACTGCCAATTCCTCAAGGGCCAGACAACATCTTCCATGAAGCTTTCTCTTATTACCATGACCAAAAGTCATAGAATACAGTAAGGAGAAGAAACCATAGAAATGATGAAATTCATTGCCCTTCTCCATTGTATAGACAGCAAACTGAGACCAAGAAAAGTAAACTGATTTTACTAATTATATGTGTATTTTTTTTAATTACAAATATGTCTATGCTATATAATTTGTTGTTTTTTAATTGCTATGCATTTTGATAGAATTACAAGTTTTAAATTATATTTTAGCAACCAAGTAAAACTCTATGTCTTGCAACTATCATTTCCTTTCAGAATGTCATTCCTGAATGCCTCATTGTGGTGTGAAGGTGATCTTTGGTTATTGAAGGCAATGCATTTTGAGTACCGCCTTTGCAGTTGAACCTAGGCTAGACAGGTTTTGAGTACAATCCTGGAAAAACACTGATTTTTTTTTTCTGAGGACTGGTCTGGCAAAGAACAATGAGACATCATTAGTAAGCTGACCACTTGCTGATCATTTTTTTTTTTTTTTGGTCCACAGTAACCTTTTAATATACTGGTTTAATTCCCCACTCACATGGCTACCATCCTAGTTTATTGTCCTAGTCATTACCGCTCACCTGGTTTGCTATAATAGCCTCTAAACCAGTCTGCTTCTAGTCTAGCTTCTTATTTAAGTCATCCTCCACACAGGTGACAAAAATTATTTTTCTAAGGCAGATGTGATATATTAGACTGTGATAGTCTTACAGGAAAAATATGTTCAGGATAGTAGAACCACTACTGGAAGTACAATGGCTGATGACTGGTATCACATTCTATCCTATATTTAATCATTGTGGTTTGCTTAGGTTCAGTTCTAGAGGAAGGAACACCACAAATTAGAAATATTAGGCTCTCATTTCTCAGAAACTTTTACTTGATATCAAAGCCCAAACCTGGTATCTCTGTTATGAGGCTAATTATACCTTGAGTTACAGCTTGTGTCTAAGTTTCCCTAAAGGGAAAAATTAAATAGCTACCCACTGTATAATATGAATCAGGTTTGGGACAGATTGTTTATTTCTCCACAGAAAGGAATAGTAAACATAGAAGAATCATAGTATATATTCAGAATGATTTTTTTTTTTAATTAAAGAAATAGTGGGCACCCACGGAGGCAAAATGGCTGACTAACCATTCAGAGAAGCACAATTGACCTCTACAAAGTCCTCCACAAAGATCAAAAATCCATGAGACCAATATCAGTGAGGAAATCGAAGGGGGAAAAAAACTGCTGTAGAGCAAAGAAAGAGGAGGCTCTAAACCCCAAGGCTATAAACTCATATAGAATGCAGGAACAAGAGCCAACTAACACTTTTGTCATGAATTTCCCAGTTACAAGACACAAATCCATGGCTAACTAAAGAGGAGACATACTTATGAAGAGAAGTAGATGAAGGTCCTGGATTTTGTATATAGCAAAGTGAAATTTTATAAGCAAACAATAGCTGTGTGGCTTTGATCTCCAGTAGCAGAATAGGATGTCATTTCCAGATTCCAACCTAGCCTGAAGTTTGGAATAATTAAGTGGAATAACTAAGGCAGCAAACCCAAAGCAAAGGAGAGCCTGCAAAAACTTACATAGCTTGTTATAGTGAACAAGTCCAATAGCAGTCTACTGGAACTAAATGGAGTAAGTACAAAATATTAATTAACTCCAAATGGAGATCAGGTATTGATAGAGCTAAGATTGAATAGACAGTGATCAGATTTGTCCTGGATCAGACAACTTGGGTATTTATGAAAGCTTAGAAGTCTTCATCTTTAGCTTCCTCTGAGATCCTGGGATGACACAATAGAAGAAGAGGGAATAAAAAGATAAATTTAGACATATTCTTCAAAAGTGCACAAATTCTGAGTCTAACATAAATTAAGAAGTCAAGAAATAGGCTGAGACAATGAGAAAGGAAATATTAAAAGAGATTATCACCTAAAGACCTTTTATATTGATATGAACACTCAAGACACAACCCCAAAAGAAGAAAATAACTCCAAGATATAAAAAAGTGAAACCGCAGAGAAAATTACAGGTTGGGCATAAGTTTAACTAGAATTCCTAATAAAGATAAAGAAAGAATTTTTTTAGAGTTAAAATAGTTTTGAAGATTAAATGACTTGAGGAAAGGATAGAATATTGAGTCAATTCAATCTCACTTTTATCTGTATTGGTTAAATGAGGGGGAAAATACACACATATTTTGGTTTAGAAATACATTTCATTGAGCAGAGTGAAGATAGTGGAGTAAAGACAGGAACTCACCTTAATTATCCCAAATTCCACTCCAAAGTACTTTAAAAGAATTGACTAAGAAAGAATGCTAGAGTGGCAAAACTAGCAAAAAAAAAACAAAAAACAAAAAAACAGATTTTAATAGAAAATTTGATATTCAACCATACAAAACCCATGTATGAAAAGGTAAACAAGAAATCATGAGGGATTATCTAAGATTAAACTCTTTATATTTTATATGAGAAGTTGATATGTGTAACTTCCTAGGAATTTTATTTAAAGGAATTTACAGAAACAGAGGGCATGCATATGAATTGATTATGTTGGAATGATTTCCAAAAGAAAATTAAGAATGTGATAAAGAAGGATACACTGGGAGAACAAAGAAGGGAGAGGTAGAATTGGGAATTTTTCTTGCAGAATAAAGGCACATAAAGAGTTTTTGCAATGGAGGAGAAAAATGGAGGTGGGGTGTGGTTAGGAATGGGCAATGCTTGAAATTCACTTTCATCAGAATTTATTCAAAGAGAATATCAATTGGGTATAGAAATATAATTTACCTGATAGGAAAATATGAGGGAAAGGGGGTAAGAGAAAGAAAAAAGAGATGCTGGATTAAGGGAGGCAGTGGTTAGAAATCAAATAGACTTAAATTTGTTTTTTATTTCAAAAAAAAGAGTAAGATAGAAAAACAGAAAAGGAAAACAAAACAAAATGAAGCAAAACAAAAGAAAACATTGCCATGTGCCCAGCAGAACAACAGGAAGAATTCAAAATATATAACAACAAATTGTCAGATCCATAAAGTGTGTGTTTGTGTGTGTGTATATATGTATTAGTAGAAGAAATTAGATTCATGAATGTCCATTTTGTTCTTTACTTCCTTGTAAATTGTTCTTTGGTTCTCTGCTGCACACCTTATTTACTTTATTCTTATCACCACCACCCCCCCTTTCATCCCTTCCACCACTTCCAAGCAAGCTGCAGTTAAGGAAAGATATATTTATATATACATATGTAGATATACACATACACACGCACACACTCACACACACACAATCCCCTCACATACACACACATCTTTCCTATCCCTACTGATTCTTTAATTAAATTCTGCTCCATAACTTGCCTTTCTATTACTTAACCTCCCCCCCCCACCCAAGGATCCCTCCCATGTCCCTTTGTTTCCCCATATCCCATCCCTGCCCCTTATTTCTTTGTAGATTTTGGAGGGTACTATCCTCTTCATGGTATATATGTAGTGTTGCCTATTGAACCCATTCCTAATGTGAGTAGGATTTCAGAACCACAAGTCCTCTTTCTCCCCTCTAATGCTCCTATGTCTGTTCTTCATCTGCACCTCATTTGTATAACGTGATTATTATTTTTACTTTAATCCTGCCAAGCTTTCTTTTGAGCTATCCTATTGTTGATGTGAATCTTAAACATATATAAATTTCCCATGTTAAAAAAACATAAACAATTTGTCCTTGTTTAAACAGTTTGTCCATGTTGAGTTTCTTAAAATTGATCTTTGAAATTAGTTTTTATATGTTAAATTTTCTGTTAAGTTCATCTTTGGTTGATAAAAAGTCTTAAAAAAAGTTCATTGATCCATTTTTTTTACTCATTCAAAATTATATAATTTTGCTGGATATGATATATTTGGCCTCCGACCTAATTCTTTTGATTGTCAGTAGATATGATTATAGGACATGCAGTCTTTTATTGTAGCTGCTAATTCTTGTACAATTCTAATTATAGCTCCAGCGTATTTGAATAGTTTTCTTTTCTTTTTTCTTGAAAAATTTCTCTGTGATCTGGGTTTTTCAAAATTTATCAATAATATTCCTAAATATTTTCCCCAAAGGATCTCTTTAGGTGGTAAGTGGTAATTTTTTTCTATTTCTACTTTCCCTTCATATTCTATTTCTCCAGGACAATTTTCTTGTATTATTTCCTGCATTATTGTGTCAAGATTTAATTTTTGGTCACACCTTTCTGGCAGTCTGATTATTCTTATACTTTCTCTTCTTGTTCTATTCTCCAGAGCTGTCTTTTTTTTCTTATAAGATGCTTCACATTTTGTTCTATTTTCTCATTCATTATAATCTGTTTTATTTTTTGGTCTCTCATAGTTTCACTAGCTTCCCCTTGCCCGATTCTAATTTTCAAAGAAATATTTTCATCTTTGAGACTCTATCTCCTTTTCTAGTTGGTTAACTTTTTTTTCATAAGCCTTTTGTTTTTCTTGGATTTTTTGTTTTGTTTTTCCCCAATGTCCCTCATTTAATTTTTAAATTCTTTTTGGATTTCTTTTTTAAATTCTCCTATAAATTCTCTCTGGGCAGGAAGCCATTTCATGTTACTCTTTTGAAAAGGGTGAATTTACCACCAATGAAGAAGAAATTAAAACAGTAATTAGGAGCTATTTTGCCCAACTGTATGCCAATAAATCTGATAATCTAAGTGAAATGGAAAAAAATACTTTGAAAAATATAGATTGCCCAGGTTAACAGAGGAGAAAATAAACTACTTAAATAATCCCATTGTTTAAGAAACTGAAGAAGCTATTAATCAGCTCCCTAAGAAAAAATGTCTAGTGCCAGATGGATTTACAAATGAATTCTACTAAACATTTAAAAAACAATTAATTCCAATACTATGCAAACTATTTGGAAAAATAAGGAAAGAAGGAATCCTACCAAATTTCTTTTATGACACAGATATGGTGCTGATACCTAAACCAAGTAGGGTCAAAACAGAGAAAGAAAAATATAGTCCAATTTTCTTGATGAATATTGATGCAAAAATCTTAAATAAAATATTAGCAAAAAGATTACAGCAACTTATCACCAGTATAATATACTATGACCAAGTAAGATTTATACTAGGAATGCATAACTGGTTGCATATTAGGAAAACTATTAGCATAATTGACTAAGATCAAAATGGATTCCAAATGTAGACATAAAGGGTGATATAAGCAAATTAGGACAACAAGGGATGGTCTACTTAGATCTATGGAGAAGTAAGGAATTTATGATCAAAGAACTAGAGTACATTATGAAATGCAAAATGGATAATTTTGATCATATAAAATCAAAAAGGTTTCATATAAACAAAAACAAAGACGAGATTAGAAGGGAAGCAGAAAAATGGGGGAGAGAATTTACATGCACAGTTTCTGATAAAGGCCTCATTTCTAATATGTATAGAGAAAGACATTTATAAAAATTCTCCAATTGATAAATAGTTATTGCATTGTGAAGAAGCAGCATGATATAATGGACAAAGAACCAGCTTTGAAGACTGGAAAATGTGGTCTTGCACCAAAGTCACTTGAACTCTCAGTGCCCTAAGCAATTCTAAGAGTACAAGTTGCAGAGGAATAGCTGATCTGCCTTGGTAGAAAACGTTTCCACACCTGGGAGTTTTCTACACCAAGTAAATCATGGGTCCAGGTCCTATTCCTATCCTTCCTTTTATATGCTAGTCACCATCACAGGCTAAAGAAGTCTTCAAGGAGTTAATATACTATCTCTCTACCACATGTTTACAGATATATACAAAATTCACATTAAACAAATATAAAATAATTGCAAGGACAGGGAAGCAATAAGATTCATAGACATTAGATAAGATATTTTATATGAAGAGATCTTTAAGGATGCTAAGGTTTTTGAAAGTTGAAGATGAGGAGAGAGATGCACATTCACATTTTTTAGCTCATTAGTGCTTTCTTTGCTATTCTATGACTCATACTGAGATTAAGGCCACAGGATTCTAAAGATTTATACTATTAAAGAAAAAAGAACTTTGATTTTGTTCCCTAGAATAAAGGGAACTTCCCCCAGAAGTCCAGATTAATTTCAAGGACTGTTGGATAGTTGTCTGTACGTGAACTTACAAACCATTGTCATCTAACATGATAAGTTAACTGTCATTTTAGTTCAGCAGGATTTGATTTCCTAAGATTGAATCTTGTGACCATAATCTCAGTGTGACACTGACTTAAGATACAATCATTTTAGGAACCTGCGCTATTCAAGGAGTTGTTTAAAACACAGGTTTCACTATTGCAAAATTCTGAGCCAAATCTGACTTTAAAATGGACTTTTCTTTCTTGTCAAATTTTTATTTATGGCTTCTCTCTTACCTGAAGGCTATATTAATGAGAATTTGGGATTTTATTGATGAAGCTATTAGAAAAATCATGATCATGATTAACTTATGGCTTTAACAATCGACATTCCATCTCTCTGCCTTTCAGTCTCTCATTTGGAAATGTTGACATTTAGTAACAGTGTCCAACATTACCACCATGTCAGGTTGGAACTAAGGAACAAAAATAGAATTTTTCAAAGAGATACTATATGTAAGTTGGTTACAAGGTCACCAAAAAAAGAAAAAAAAAAGGCCCTTTCAAACTATATAGCCTATTCTCCTACAGAGAAATAATGAGGCCCAGAGAGGGTGAGTTTACCAGATTTCTCTGCTTCCAGTCACCTAATTTTCCAAAATCCATTTCCCACACAGCTACCAAATAAATATTCTTAAAACACAGGTCTAGCTATTACATTTTGTCCTTTCTCAGAATTATCAGCAGCAACCTATTATGTCTTCAAGAAAAACAAATTGTAATTCATAGGATCTTAGGTATGTGAAAGCAGCTCAGAGGCCTCTTATTTTTTTCAGTTAAATGTGTACAATTATTCTAAACATATTTACTATTCATAGTGTGCAAAAAAGAATCAGATTAAAAGAAAAATAAAAAAAAAAACAAACAAGCAAGCAAACAACAACAAAAAGGTAAAAAAAAATCACTATGCTTTGATCCATACTCAGTCTACATAGTTTTCTTTTTGGATAAACATGGCTCTCTCCATTATAAGTCTATTGGAATTGCTTTCAATTACCTCATTGTTGAAAAGAGTCATGTCCATCACAGCTGATCATCACATAATCTTTCTGTTATTGTGTACACTGTTCTTGTGGTTCTGCTCATTTTATTTAGCATTAGTTCATTTAACTCTCTCTAGGCCTTTCTGAAATCAGCATGCTCATCATTTCTTATAGAACAATAATATTCCATTCCATTCATGTGCCATAATTTATTGTCATTCCCCAATTCCTCCATTCAATTTCAAGTTCCTTGCCACTACAAAAAGAATATTTTTGCTGAGACAGTTGGGGACTTGCCAAGGTCACACAGCTAGGAAGTGTTAAGTGTCTGAGGTCAGATTTGAACTGTCTTTTTGACTTCAGAGCTGGTACTCTATCCACTGCACCTAGTTGTCCTCACCTCTTATTTTTATAATTGAGGAAGTCCTTTTCCAGAGAGATTAATTATCCAAAAATGCAAGGAAATATGTTGCTAAATTAATTTTAACTTTAAATTCAAAGTACTTTGAATTATACCCTATTTGGCATTCATAGGCATTTACAATTCTGCTATCTCATTGAGGACATAAGCTAGATCTGACTCTTTCTTTCATTTCATCTAGTTTTTTCTGATGAATACCAAAAGAAGGGAATATTTATTTATGGTTGCAATACTTCAACATGGCTTTAAAGATCTTCATAATAATATAAAATCAATAAACAAAACATTTTATAGATGCTATGTTCCAAGATGCTATTGATACAAAGACAAAAGTGAAACAGTCCTTGTCCTTAATGAGCTTACATCCTAATGGACAGAATATGTGTTTTAAAAAATGTATGTTCAAGATGCACAAAAAGTAGATACAAAGCAATTAAAGTTACTTAGAAACACCTTTTTTGACTTCCTATTGATAAAGTATATTGAATTCATTTAACATTGATCAAGTGATAGTCCAGTAATACAGATCTTTTCTTTAAAGAGTTTACAATCTTACAGAAGTAATTAAATCAGAGATACATATAATAATAATATAGAACAGGATAAGTGCATTAGGATAAGAATAAAGTACTGGGAGGAAAATGAAGAAGAAACAGTCAGTTCTCTGCTGTAAGTAGTGGACCATAGATCATAAGAAGATAGATCATAGATCTACCCTGATTTCTTTATTTTGCAGATAAAAATAAAATGAGACAGAGAAAGGCTTTGTTGTATATCATGCCTTCACTAAATGATATTCTAATTGTTTATTAAGTTGTTTTTTAAACTTTATGTGGAGTGATACAAATTCCTTGGTGGTAAGAAATTCCCTAATGTCTTTGAGATCTTTGTAGAAGTTACTCTTATAGGACTTACTTATCACCAGAAAGGCTCCTAGCCCCCATATTTATTCCTATTCCCCTTTTTCTTTCTTTATATCCCTAATCTCAACAGGATTTGATATCTCCTTTGTCAAAACCCCTAAATCAGAGATCATGCCTACCACTTGTAATATATTGGATCTGTCAACAGAAGCATTGCTCTTTTCACTTGTATTATTTCTGGAAAAAATAAACTATTCTCTTTTAAAAATACAATCTTTAAAAAACAAAATTACAATCATATATCTCTCTAATTACTGAATAGGAAATCACATTTCATGTTCCAGCTTTTCTAAAGATATTAGCAAAAGCCATGGAATAGTCACTCATGAAATATATTCATTCTCTTTGTCAAATTTTTGTAAGTATCCACCAGATTATTGTATATCGTCAATGCCCCACTCTGATGAAAGAAATACCCTAGGATACAGCACCATCCAAACACCTGAGACTCCCTTTTATTTTGAATTGTCCGTCCCTCGATTGAACATAAGAACAATGTGTTTCTTCTGAGCTAATCCTTTTGACCAAAGTTAAATATTTTCAGTAGACCAGGAGTAGTTCAGACTATCCCAGTGAAACAACATGACCATTGAAAAGCACTTAAACAATTGTGGACAATATAATTTAATAAATAATTTGTAAAAGGGAATTGTAAAATTTCAGTGACTAGCTGAAATAGAAACTGATTGCCTTCACCTCCACAGGCATGTTATAATTAGCAGCAATGCTGAGTAAGAAAAATGTTCCATATAAGAGTGGAATTTGGCTACTCGGCACTCTAACTCTCTGTAGACTTGAATTTTTATTCTTCAGGAAGCAAAAAAGTAAAATCCATCATTCAAACCCTGGTTCCCTGAACCAACCAAATCCAGAAAATAATCTTCCTGTTACCTTAAAGTGAATTCATTCATTTTTTAATAACTCAGATGCCTCTCCTACCAAATGAAACTAAAAAGAATTATATTTTATTCAATGGGCAAGCTAAGCACAATGACTGTGATATGATAAGCACTTTATGAATGCTTGTTTATTTATCAATTGGGCAATAAGAAGTTACTGACCATTTTTGAGTTGGTGGAGAGACCCATGCTTTAAGACAGTAATTCCTTTGTCTGTGGTTCATAAAATTAGATAGTGAAGGCAGGAAGACCATTTAAGTTGGTATTCTCAGAATTCCAGTAAGAAGTAAGGAGCATATGAAGTAGTATGATGGAGAAGAGAATGGAAAGGATAATACTGAGATCCCATATGTAGAATCACTATCTTGAAAAAGTACCAAACATTCCCTTTCCATAGAGTCCATATTATGAGTTATTGCTTCTCTATAAGTGCTTGATTCAGATGAAAATATGTGGATCTAAAGGGGGTAATACTTTAAGTCACCAGAGCTTACTTTCATAATGTCCTAGATTAGTTGATCAGGTTGACTAATAGAGAAAGAAAATTACATTGGAAAATGAGAAAAACTTTTTTTTATGAGAACAAAGGAAATGTAAGTCTAGACAACTTGTTCCTATTGAGAAGTCTAAAGCTGGGGGGAAAAAACACCTAGTAGCAGACTTGGAGTTAGGATGGTATGACTAAGTTGTTGCCCCAAGGTCAGATGCTTTTTGAAGCATTGAAACAACTCAATTTAGAATATAACTAGCAAGAATATTAATCAAAAAAAGAAAATACATGAATTCACATAAAATTCTGCCTTGCCCTGATCTTTCCCTGAATTCATCTCCTGTTGAAGTAGTGGCTAAAGTGTTGATCTTGTAGTCAGAAAGACTGATCT
The DNA here is from genome assembly GCA_023553655.1 of Myrmecobius fasciatus. NCBI lineage: Eukaryota > Metazoa > Chordata > Mammalia > Dasyuromorphia > Myrmecobiidae > Myrmecobius > Myrmecobius fasciatus. The sequence continues at coordinate 478,427 of JAJPUD010000112.1, forward strand.
CACTGAGTTCAAATCTAACCTCACTTACTATATGGGTGACCCTGAGAAAGTTATTTAATGATATTTGTCTCAGTTTCCTCATCTGTAAAGTGGGCTGGAGAGGGAAATAGCAAAGTGTTTCAGTATTTTTGCAAAAAAAAAAAAAAAATCCCAAATGGAACACAAAGACTCAGACACAATTGAGCAAAGTCTTTTCAAACTGTCTAATGGACTTTGTCAAGCTATGTCATTCCATATACTTTCAACTGAGTTGCTGCAGTCATGAAAAGTTTTAGTTGCAGTTGTGACTAGATCCCCTGGAAAGAAAAAAAAAACATATAAGAAAGAAAAAGTACAATGAAGGGGTATGTTGATAAAGACACATTATTTTCTCTCCATTTTACTAATGATAGGTCCTAACTAGGCTTGTGCCTAGGTAAATATTTAACAACCAGCTTTTTTTTTGGGGGGGGACTATGTGCAAGTCATACTTTTAAGTTTAATCAGCATCATTAATATTTTTCCATTACTTTCTAAAGTTTAGATGATTTATAAAATAATAAATCAAGCCTTTATTTGGTGCAAGTGACATTTTCTGGAAAATACTCTGAAAAAAAAAAAAGCCATTGGAGAGCCAGTCCAAGCTGATGCCTAGTCTTTCCTACAAATCCCTAGTCTTATCTATAAAATTACCAATTTAAATCTGAGTCCCTTAGTTATCACTCCTCAGCTTCAACTATAAACTATTGTAAAGGTATTTTAATGTATGATTCCATTACTTTCTTTTGAGAACTGCAACAAGTCACTTGTTGAGAGATTGATTTTAGATATGAATGAATTTTTAAATATTCTTCCTTTTAATATCTTTTGCAAAGTAAAAAGTAAGTGATGGACTCTAATCAATCCCATCCCTCCTGTTTTCTTATATCTTCATTTGATGGATAGAAAGAACAAATAAAAAAACCATTTAGACCCTAACACAGACATATATCATTAGTGTATTCAGCTTTCTAATAACCAGACTTGCTAAATGGAAATCCAATATAGAAATGCAGCAGATAAAATTGAACCAACCTTGCAAATTCTAAGCAATAAATCCAAAATGATAGAATCTTTCAGGATTATCATCTCTAAAATAGTTTATCTGGGGAGAAAGTGGGAATGAATAGGTGTTTATACAGCTCATAATTTATAAAGATTTCTATATAAAAAGTAATTACAAATCCAAAACTTAAATGTAAAATAGGAGTTTAAGTGCTATCCCTGTAATTCCAGATCTAGTTGGGCTATAAAATTCAGTTTAATTCAACAAATAGTTACTAATGATCTCTTAATTGCCTGATTTAATGGTCTTTTCCCCATCCTCATTCTTCTTGATCTCTCTGCTGCTTCTCACACTGTCAATCATTCTTTTCTCCTTGATATCTCTTCTCTCTAGGTTTTTTCTGAAGTGTACTCTTGTGGTTGGCCTTTACTCATCTGTATACTACTCTGTTTCATTTATCAGATCTTCATCAGTATCATGCCTGCTAATAGGGGAGAATCAGAGGGCTCTGTCCTGGGCCCATTTCTCTTCTTACTCTATATTATTTTATTTGATAGTCTCATATATTTCCATGGATTTAATTATCATCCCTGGACTGATGAATCTCAAATATACATACATAGTTCTAACCTCTCGACTCATCTACAGATTCATATTTCCAACTGCCACTTAAACATGTCAAACTAGTTATCCAATTTCATTTTAAATTCAATATGCTCAGAACTAAACTTTATAAAACTAAATCTGTATACTCAAACCCTCCACCTTTTCTAATTTCAAAATTTTGAATTTCACTAATGCTATTGAAATGACTACCATTTTACCAGTCACCCGGTCTCTCAAATTAAATGTCATTTCCCAATTCTTTACTCTTTCATTCTTTGCATCCAATTAGTGAAGTCCTGTCATTTTTTTTATCTTTGGAAAATCTGTTCTATATGACTTCTCTCCTCTGACACTAACAGCTGGCCTTCATTACTTTATACTTGGACTATTGCACTAGCCAATTGGTTGATCTTTCTATTTGAAGTCTTTCCCTGCCTCCAATATATCCTGTACTCAGTTGTCACATTGATCTTCCTAAAATGCATATCTAAACACATCATCCCCCTCTCTTCAATCAACTCAATAGCTCTCTATTCATCAACTGCTGTTGTGGTTGCTCAGTTGTTTTTGCCTATTTGACCTTTTATAACCTCATTTAAGTTTGTTTTGACAAAGAAACTGGAATGGTTTCCATTTCCTTCTCCAGCTCATTTTACAGATGAGAAACTGAGGCAATCAAAATTAAATGACTTGCCTAGGGTCACATATCTAGCAAATTTTTGAGTCTAGATTTGAACTTGGGAAGATGAGTCTTCCTGATCCCAGGTCTGGCATTCTATCCCCTGTGCCACTTAATTGCCCCTATTCATCAAATGAGGTATTTATAAACTGCCTGCAACAGAGCTTAGCACACAGTGGATTCTTAATGATACTTGATTCCACATACCCTCCTCCCCATTATATCTATGATCAAATATAAATTTTTCTCTTTGGCTTTCTTTATAATCTGCCATTATCCAATCATCCAGTCTCTTATACCTTGTTTCCCTCTACATACTCAGCAATCTTCTAACCTTCTTGCTGTTCCTAGCTCATGTCACTTCACCTTCCAACACCAGGCATTTTCTCTGGCTGTCCCCCATGCCTAAAATGCTTTCCTTCTTCATTTCTGCCTCCTAATGTCCCTGACTTGCTTTAAGTCCCAACCATAATCCTACCTTCTACAAGAAGCCTTTCCCTGTTCTCCTTATTCTTAGTGCCTTTCTCCAACATTATCCCCAATCTATTCTATGTATCTTTTTTGTACCTGGTTATATGCAGATTTTCCTCCATTAAATTGTGAGCTCCTTTAGAACAGCAACTGTTTATTTGAATGTTGTGGATACCTTCTTTGCATCCCCATCATTATCTCAGCTCCTGGCACATAGTGAAGGTTGACTGAGTGATTGACATTATTCAATAAACATTTATGATGCCTAAGAACTGTGTTAAGTTTTCAGGATGAGAAGATAAAAATGAAAGAGTTTTAGCCTTTTGAGACCTTTCCTTCTAATGGAGGAAGAAAATATAACATGCATAAAAATAAGCATAAGACAAGGTAAGAGCAAAAGAAGGAATAGAAACAAAGCACTTTAGGAATCTTTGAGGAAGGGGGGAAATACTGCCGGCTGAACGGATCAGGAAAAGTTAAAGGAGAGCAATTGAACCTGTCAGATGAGCCTTGATAGACCAGGAATTTTTTTTTTAATTTCAATATTTTATTGGATTTTTATTTATTTTGTTAAACATTTCCTAATAGCATCTTTTTTTTTCATTCCACTTTTTTTTAATTTTTATTTTATTTGCATAACATATGTGTGGGTAATTCAACAATAACCCTTACATAGCTTTCCGTTACAAATTTTTCCCCCAACTCCCCACCCCTCCCCTAGATGGCAGGATATCCACTACATGTTAATTATGTTAAAATATTGGCAAATCGAATATATGTATACATATTTCCAAACTTATCATTGGTGTGCAAGAAAAATCTTATCTACACAAACGATATATCCGATAAAGGAAACACAATGTAAGCAAACATCAATCAAGGAGTATGAGAATGTTATGTTGTGGTCCACATTTCGCATCCCTCTCTCTGGGTGTATATGGCTTACTTCAGTGAACAATTGGAGGTGGTTTGAAACATTTCATTGTTGAAGAGAGCCATGTCCATCAGAATTGATCGTCATATAGTACTGTTGTTGCCGTGTATAATGATCTCCTGGTTCTGCTCATTTCACTCAGCATCAGTTCATGTAAGGATAGACCAGGAATTTTAAAGGAAAAAGGCAGAGGTGGAGTTAAGATGGCACAATAAAGAAGCTCTTAGCCAATCTTCCACAAATTCCCCTCCAAATGATACTAAAATTGCACCTGAATTACAATTTTAGAGGGGCAAAACCAAGGAAAAAATCAGGTGATACAAGTTTTTAGCCCAAGATAACTTTAAGGAGGTGATCAGAAAGGTCTGTCCTCAGGTGGGTGAACCTGTATTGAATCGCAAAGCCACAATGCCAGGCCCAAACCAAGCCTTGGAGGCAGTTGCATTGGCAGTAGCAATTTCAGGAGCTCTCTTTCCATAGACGGTGGGGCAGGTAGGAGGGATTGTCTAACAGCTGTTCAGAAGAAGATTATAGGGCACCCTTTGCTGCTGCTGAATTCAGGACCCTGTTGCATTACCCAAAAAAAGTTACAAGTCATAGTGCATGGGACAAAGAAGCAATAGCAATTGTGTTCCAGAGGGAAGAGATGAATGTGGTCAGGAATTTCAAGGTAGAAAGAAGTTCTTGTGGTTGCTCCTCAGGAAACAGGGTCTCTTGTATTAATTCCACACTAGTAATTACAGCAGAGAATCTGATCGTAGTCCCAGGGCCAAGAAGAGTGCTAGTGCTGGTATCTACAGAGGAACAACATTCCTTCCTGGGTAAAAATCAGAACACAGGCTAGGAGAACAATGACCACATCTCTCCCTGAATTATACCACCTTGGAAGTATCAAAAATCTACAAAACCCTAGAGCTTCAAGAAAGACATGAAGATAAGGACTGTCTCCTCTACCCTGAGAGTAGAATCCAACTTTAACATAGTTTAAAAAATAAAGAAATAAACAGGAAAAAATGAGGAAACAACAGAAAAAGAGCCCAAAGTAAGTTACTATGGTGACAAAAAAGATCAAGACACAAAACTCAGAAGGTGACAATAAAATTAAAATAGCTGCATGCAAAACCTCAAAGAAAAATGTGAATTGATCACAGGTCCAAAAAAATTCCTGGAAGATCTCAAAAAAGGATTTTAAAAAAACAAATAAGAAAGGTAGAGGAAAAATTGGGAAAATAAATAAAAGTAGACAAGGCATGACAAGCAGGTTAGTTTTAGAAAAACCTGGGCAACTTATATAATTCGATATGAAGTGAAATGAGCAGAACCAGGAAAACATTGTACACAGTAACAGCAATATTGTATAATGATCTACTATGAATAACTTAGCTACTCTCAGCAATTTCATGATTCAAGATAATTCCAAAGGCCTTATAATGAAAAATGTTATCCACCTCCAAAGAAAGAACTGATTGTGTATGCATAAATATTGAAGTATTTTTTTTAAAAACTTTGCTTATTATTCTTTTTTGGGGAAGGGGAGGAGTTCTGCATTTTTTTAATAGCATGGCTAGTATGGAAATGTTTTGCATGACTGCGGGAGAGGAGAAAGAGAAGAAAATGTAAAACTCAATTTTTTTAAAAAATGTTAATTTTTACATGTAATCTAAAAAAATAAAATCAAAATTAAATGGAAAAAATAAAACAAAGGTAGTCAAGAAAAATTTATTGACATTATATACTAAGTACAAAGAATCAAATTACAAACCAAAAAATGGATAATCGCTATCCTCAAGGAGTTTATCTTCTAATGGAAAGGAAAGAAATTGAAATTGAGCAGATAAATTGAGAAATTACAATGTAACTGGCCTGGACAATGTCCTTCAATGACTGTCCTAGAAGGAGCCATCCTATCATGGGAAGTAGTCCCAAAGAGCAGGGTGTGAATTGCACAGTTGAAAAGATTTTTTAGAATGAAATGTTTTCTGAGTTGTGATAGACAAATCTGGACTGTAGTTTGGTGAGGAAGGAAGAAATGAGGAAGAAATGCATATTGACATAGGGGATTGTTTTCATGGATACACAGAGATGGGTGATTACATGCCATGTAGGATTTGAGAAACTTAGTCATTTAGTTTATTTGAAATATAGAGTGGTTGATGGTAGGCATGGGAATATTGTGAGGGGTGGGGGAGTGAAGGTCATGTGAAGTAAAAAAAGTGTAGATTAGACAGATGATATAGGACCTTTATTAACAAACTTAGGAGTTTGTTTTCTAACCTAGAAGCAATGACAAGCTCCTGAAAGGGTTTGAGCAGATGTTTGATATAGACAGATCTTTGCCTTAAGATTATTCTGGTTAGGCATGATCCCTGCTCCTGAAGAGGCTGACATCGATAGATAACTTGAGTTTGGTAGATTACTTAAATTGAGGAGTCCTCAGTTATAGTAGAAATAAAGCCCAATCATATGTTCACACTAAATCCAGCACCAATGTCATGAGCTTCCAGTAGAGGCTTCCAATTCAGTCCAGGTCAGGAAAACTGAGCCAGTTAAAACTTCTATATAAGGATTAAATCTATAAATGGCCACTAGGCTTGTAGCCAGTCAGGATAAGATTGGGAGACTCAGATGCCAAAATGTTAAATGAACAACAAAAAGGGTTGTTTTACCAGCTATATGAAAAATGGATTGCAGTTGGGAAGGGTAAAAGCAGGAAAACAAGATATTTACCATATGGATTAAAAATTAAATCATTATATATATGTTTCCAGCTATCTAGTGTATATAGGCCAAATATTTAGTGTTAATTATGTGTAGCCTTAAATGTTAACTTGGTTTTTTTTTTTTGTTTTTTAATTTTTTACCCTTTCATTAGTGTTGACCTGCTTCAAATATCCTGCTCATTTATTTCTGTATAGACTAAGTGTAGATGACTTGTGGGCAACATTTATACATTTTAAAGTAAATGATTTTGCTATAGAAGGATTTACAGAGCCCTATAGAGGTGACTGGGTGTGAGATAAATGGTACTTGAAATCAGAAGGAAACATCAAGACATAATTCAGCAAAAATGAACTAGTATTAGAGCAGAGCATTTAAACAGTTGGTGGTATTTGTTGGCACACTGAAGTGGCCTGAAGGAAAATGACTTGGCCTCTCCTATCTATTTCTTACATAAAATATATGGATAGTCATGCCGTTCTATAAATAAGAATTTCAAAGCCTTCTAAAAATATTGTGTATTAGATAAAATGCATGTCAATATTTGATAAGATCTCTCCATTTTCAAAGAGACTCTAAAACATTCCAACATATTCATGACTATGGATAAAATAACTTATCTCAACAATCTTGTAATTCCACTTTCTAATTCTAGTGGGTATGACTGGAGACCCAATAAATAGTGAGTCCTGAATTTACACAGCAAAATCATTATGGCCAAGAGTTACTGCTTTTTTTTTTCTTTTTTTTCCTGAAGCAATTGGGGTTTAAGTGATTTGCCCAAGGTCACATAGCTAAGGAGTATTAAGTGTCTGAGATCACATTTGAACTCAGGTCCTCCTCACTTGAGGACTAATGCTCTATCCACTGTGCCACCTAGCTGCCCCAAGTTACTGTTTTCTTGAAAGCTGAATGCTTTCATATTCTTTAGGTGTTCATCAAGAAAGGTAGAATGATGTAGCGGAAATGACATTGAATTTGGAAACATAAAAGACCTGAGTTTGAATCTTATATTTGACACCTTTGACAAATTGTAGTTCTTTGACCATGAACAATTCACTTAAGCTCTGAATTTCAGTTTTTTTTTCTTCTAAAATAGTCAACTAAATGTTCTCTTGCTGCCTCAAGTCTCTTACTATTTTGATCCATATTCTACTCAGCTGGCAAAATGACTTTCTTAAAGGTCTAACCATTTCATTCCTCTGGCCAATTAAATCTATTTTTTAAAATTACCTTTTACCTTCTGAGACTATTTGGTATTTAAATCTGTTTACACCAGATCTTCCTATCTTTCCAGTCTTTTTAAGCTTTAGTATCCTCTATGCATTCTGCAATACAGCCACACTGACCTATTTGTTATTCATGTGTCCTATGTCTCAAGTTTTTTCTTACCTCCTCCTGTCTTCCTTGGCTTCCTTCAAGATTCATATCCAAGTCCACATTCTATAGAAGCCCATGCTTTCTCAATTGTCTCCTCAGCCCAGTGACTTCCCTCAGAAATTCATCTATACTTGAATATATATAGCCATTTTCATGTTTTTCTCATTAGAATGTGGATGCCCTGAGGCCAGAGACTGTGTTTGCTTTTTGTTGAATCCTTAACTCTGTGCCTGGTTAGTAAGCACTTAAAAATGTGTAAACTGAAAGTTCTTTAACTCTTAGGCATAGTGCATTTTCTGTTTGAATACATAAAAATACATACAAATAATTTTTGGATATCTATGTTTTTATATACAGAAGAAGTAACACAAAAATAAATACACAAAACATAAATATATAAACATATATACTAGATATACATATGTGTGAGTGCAGATGTATTCACAAACCTGGGTGTGCTGATTCTGCAGGGAAATAAAGTAGAAGATAAATTTATCATAGAACTTTCTAAAAGTATACTTAAAAGTCTATACTGCAATTTAAAATATTGATATAATATTTTGAAGTATGTGCTTATTTTTTTTTAGGGTTACAATTTTTTTTTCAGATCTGTTTCTTTCTTTTTTTTTATTAAAGCTTTTTATTTGTATAACATATATATGGGTAGTTCCCCAACATTGATCTTTACAAAGCTTTCCATTACAAATTTTACCCCCAGTCCCCTCCCCTCCCCTAGATGGCAGGAAGTCCACTACATGTTAGTAATGTTGAAATGTTTGAGCAGTTATGCAAGAAAAATCCTATCTACAAGAAAAAAAAAAAAAAAGAATCAGAGAAAGGCAACACAATGCAAGCAAATGTCAATAGAGATCATGAAAATGTTACGTTGTGGTCCATATTTCATTTCCCTCTCTCTGGGTGTATATGGTTTTCTTCAGTGAACAATTGGATCTGGTTTGAGACAATTCTTTGTTGCAGAGAGCCATGACCATCAGAATTGATCATCATGTAATACTGTTGTTGCTGTGTATGATGATCTCCTGGTTCTGCTCCTTTCACTCAGCATCAGTTCATGCAAGTCCCTCCAGGCCTCTCTGAAACCGTCCTGCTGGTCGTTTCTTACAGAGCAATAATATTCCATAACATTCATATACCATAATTTATTCAGCCACTCTCCAATTGATGGGCATCTCTTCGGTTTCCAGTTTCTAGCCACTACAAAAAGGGCTGCCACAAGCATTCTTGCACAGGTGGGTCCCTTTGCCTCCTCTAAGATCTCTTTGGGATATAGGCCCAGTAGAAACACTGCTGGGTCAAAGGGTATGCACAGTTTGACAACTTTTTGAGCATAGCTCCAAATTGCTCTCCAGAATGGTTGGATCCGTTCACAGTTCCACCAACAATGTATTAGTGTCCCAGTTTTCCCACATCCCCTCCAACATTCATCGTTATCTTTTCCTGTCATTTTAGCCAATCTGACAGGGGTGTAGTGGTACCTCAGAGTTGTCTTAATTTGCATTTCTCTGATCAATAGTGATTTGGAGCAACTTTTCATATGACTAGAGATGGTTTTAATTTCATCATCTGAAAATTGTCTGTTCATATCCCTTGACCACTTATCTATTGAAGAGTGGCTTGAATTCTTATATATATGAGACAATTCTCTATATATTTTAGAAATGAGGCCTTTATCAGAACCATTAAATGTAAAGATGATTTCCCAATTAGATGCTTCCCTCCTAATCTTGTCTGCATTTGTTTTGTTTGTACAGAAACTTTTTAACTTAATATAGTCAAAATTATCCATCTGGTGTTCAATTAGGAGTTCCAGGTCTTCTTTGGACATAAATTTATTCCATCTCCACAGGTCTGAGAGATAAACTATATTATGTTCCTCTAACTTGCTTACAACGTCCCTCTTTATATCTAGATCATGAACCCATTTAGATCTTCTCTTGGTATGTGGTGTTAGGTATAGGTCAAGCCCTAATTTCTTCCACACTAGTTTCCAATTTTCCCAGCAGTTTTTGCCGAATACTGAGTATTTATCCCAAAAGCTGGGGTCTTTGGGTTTATCGAATACTAGATTGTTAAGGTTATTGCCTAGATTGTCCTGATATCCTATCCTGTGCCACTGATTGACTGCTCTATTTCTTAGCCAGTACCAAACGGTTTTGATGACCGCTGCTTTATAATATAGTTTTAGATCTGGTACAGCAAGGCCACCTTCATCTGCCTTTTTTTCATTAATCCCATTGAGATCCTTGACCTTTTGTTCTTCCAAATGAACTTTGCTACTATTTTTTCTAGATCTGTAAAATAATTTCTTGGGAGTTTGATTGGTATGGCACTAAATAGATAGATTAGTTTGGGTAGTATTGTCATTTTTATTATGTTTGCTCTGCCTACCCATGAGCACTTAATATTTTTCCAATTGATTAGGTCTGATTTTATTTGTGTGGAAAGTGTTTTGTAATTTAGTTCGTATAGTTTCTGACTTTTCCTTGGCAGATAGATTCCCAAATATTTTATCCTATCATCTGCTATTTGGAATGGAATTTCTTTTTGCATCTCTTGCTGCTGAACTTTTTTGGTAATATATAAAAATGCTGATGATTTATGTGGATTAATTTTGAATCCTGCCACTTTGCTAAAGTTGTGAATTGTTTCTAGTAGTTTTTTAGTTGAGTCTCTAGGGTTCTCTAAGTATACCATCATGTCATCTGCAAAGAGTGATAATTTGGTTTCTTCATTACCTACTCTGATTCCTTTTATCTCTTTTTCTTCTCTTATTGCTAAAGCTAACATTTCTAATACAATATTGAATAGTAATGGTGACAGTGGGCAGCCTTGTTTCACTCCTGATCTTATTGGGAATGGTTTTAGTTTGTCTCCATTACATATGATGCTTGCTGATGGTTTTAAATAGATGCTACTGATCATTTTAAGGAAAAGCCCATTTATTCCTATATTCTCTAGTGTTTTTAATAGGAAAGGGTGTTGGATTTTATCAAAGGCTTTTTCTGCATCTATTGAGATAATCATATGGTTTTTGTTAGTTTGGTTATTAATATAATTAATTATGCTGATAGTTTTCCTAATATTGAACCAGCCCTGCATCCCTGATATAAATCCTACTTGGTCATAGTGTACTATCCTGGGGATGACTTTCTGTAATCTCATTGCTAATATCTTATTTAAAATTTTTGCATCAATATTCATTAGGGAAATTGGTCTATAGTTTTCTTTCTCTGTTTTCACCCTACCTGGTTTAGCTATCAGCACCATATTGGTCTCATAGAAGGATTCTGGCAGTATACCTTCTGTCCCTCTTTTCTCAAATAGTTTGTGTAGTATTGGAATTAATTGTTCTTTGAATGTTTGGTAGAATTCACATGTAAATCCATCTGACCCTGGAGATTTTTTCTTAGGGAGTTGGTTAATAGCTTGTTCTATTTCTTTTTCTGATATGGGGCTATTTAAATAATTTATATCCTCTTCTGTTAACCTGGGCAATCTATATTTTTGTAGATATTCCTCCATTTCATTTAGATTATCAAACTTACTGGCATAAAGTTGGGCCAAGTAACTCCTAATTATTGCTCTGATTTCCTCTTCTTTGGAGGAAAGTTCTCCCTTATCATTCTTGAGACTAACAATTTGATTTTCTTCTTTCCTTTTTCTTATCAAATTAACTAAAGGCTTATCTATTTTGTTGGGTTTTTCATAGAACCAACTCTTAGTTTTATTTATTAACTCAATAGTTTTCTTATTTTCAATTTTATTAATTTCTCCTTTTACTTTTAGAATTTCCAATTTGGTATTTAATTGAGGGTTTTTAATTTGTTCTTTTTCTAGTTTTTTTAATAATAAGCCCAATTCGTTGACCTTTTCTTTCTCTATTTTATGCAAGTAAGCATCTAGAGATATAAAATTGCCCCTTATAACCGCTTTAGCCATATCCCACAAATTTTGGTATGTTGTCTCCTTATTGTCATTCTCCTGGATAAAATTATTGATTGTGTCTATGATTTGCTCTTTCACCCATTCATTCTTCAGGATTAGATTATTTAATTTCCAATTAACTTTTGGTTTATTTTCTCCTGGCCTTATATTGCATGTGATTTTTATTGCATCATGATCTGAAAAGGATGCATTTACTATTTCTAGCTTTCTGCATTTGATTTTGAGGTTTTTATGCCCTAACACATGCTCAATTTGTGTATAGGTTCCATGGACTGCTGAGAAAAAAGTAAACTCCCTACTGTCTCCATTCAACTTTCTCCATAGATCTATCGTACCTAACTTTTCTAACAATTGGTTTATCTCCCTAGTTTCTTTCTTGTTTATTTTGTAGTTTGATTTATCTAATTCTGAGAGAGCAAGGTTGAGATCCCCCACTAGTATCGTTTGGCTGTCTATTTCTTCTTGCATCTCTCTTAATTTCTCCCCTAGGAATTTGTGTGCTATTGCACTTGGTGCATATATATTTAGTATAGATATTGCTACATTATCTATGGTACCCTTTAATAAAATATAGTTTCCTTCCTTATCTCTTTTGATTAGATCTATCTTGGCTTTTACTTGATCTGAGATAAGGATTGCTACCCCTGCTTTTTTTTGTTCACCTGAAGTATAATAGGTCCTGCTCCATCCTTTTACCTTCATCCTATATGTGTCACTATGTTTTAGATGTGTTTCTTGTAGACAACATATTGTGGGATTCTGGTTTTTAATCCAGTCTGATATCCGCTTCCGCTTTATGGGAGAGTTCCTCCCATTCACATTCACAGATAGACTAACTAATTCTTTATTTCCTGCCATCTTATTTACCCAAGTTATGTTTTCCCCTTTCCTTTCCCCTTTCTCCCTTCCCCCCTCCTCAGTACTTTGTTTTTGATGACCCTCTCCCCCAAACAATACTCCACCCTTTAGATCCCTTCCCCCTGTTTTTACTCCTTTCCCCTGATTCTTCTATTTTCCCTTCTATTAGTTTATCCCTTTCTTTTCCTCCTTTCCCTCCCCCTTCCCTCTAGCAACAGACAAGTTTCTATGTGAAATCAAGTGTCTGATATACACTTTTAGAGCCCAACCTGATGAGAGTAAGATTTACACAATGCACACACAACTCCCTCCCCTCTTTCTCTCAATTATATTAGGTTTTCTTTGCCTCTTCAAGAGATTTTACCTTGTTTTTACCTCCTTTTTTTTAGATCTTATTTTTACCACTTTTCCCCTCTTTTCCCCAGTATGACAACCTTTCACCCTCTAGTTCTCTTTTTCATATTATCAAAGTAATATCTAGTTAATTATACCCCCAAACTTTAAGCATCCCCCTAGTAAAAATACAGTTCTCAAGAGTCCTTTCCTTTTTACCTTTTTATGCATCTCTTGAGTTCTGTGTTTGGATGTCGAATTTCTTGTTCAGATCTGGTCTTTTCATTAGAAATAGGTGAAATTTACCTATATCATTGAATGACCCTCTTCTTCCCTGGAGGATAATGCTCATTCTAGCTGGATAGGATATTCTTGGCTATAATCCAAGTTCCTTTGCCCTTCGGAATATCTGGTTCCAGGACCTTCGATCCTTCAATGTGGAGGCTGACAGATCCTGTGTGATTCTAATTATTGATGCTCGGTATTTGAATTGTTTCTTTCTAGCTGCTAGCAGAATCTTTTCCTTGGTGCTATAGTCCTGAAATTTAGCCACGATATTCCTTGGGGTTTTAATTTTGGGGTCTCTTTCAGGAGGTGATCGGTGAATTCTTTCAATGGTGATTTTGCCCTTTGATTCTACGATCTCATGGCAGTTTTCTTTCAGGATTTCCTGGAAGATTGTGTTTAGATTCTTTTTTTCATCATGGCTTTCAGGAAATCCAATAATCCTTAGATTGTCTCTCCTAGATCTATTTTCCAAGTCAGTTGTTTTTCCTAGGAGATATTTCATATTTTCTTCTAATTTTTCATTTTTTTTTTGTTTTTGTTTGACTGATTCTTGAAGTCTTATTGAGTCATTCACTTGCATTTGTTCAATTCTTATTTTTAAGTGTTGTTTTCTTCAGTTACCTTTTTAAGCTCCATTTGTATCTGGCCAATTGAATTTTTTTGTTCATTGCACTCTTTTTCCACTTCACTAATTTTATTTTTCAATAGATTGGTGTCTTTTTCATATCTCTTTTGCAGGGCATCATATCCTTCTTGCATGATACTGTATCCTTCTTGCACTAATTTCAATTTATTTTCCCATTTATCCTCCAGTTCTTTTATTAGGTTCTTTAAGCAATCTTCCAGAAAGGCCTTTTGAAACAGGGACCAGTGACGGTCTTTGCTGATTCCCTCTGGAGTTATGTCTAAAGGAACCTCTGGATCTGGGGTCTTCTCCTCTTTCTCTTTGTAAAAACTGTCTATGGTGAGAGCTCTCTTTTGTCTCTTCATTTTTTTTTTTTTTTTAGACAGCGTGAATATCTCTTTAAGGTAGGGGAAAAAAATGGCGGCTGAAATGGCCGGCTGAGGATTTTGCCCTGAGGCGCTTCGGTGAATTAATTTAAGGTGCTGGGCCGGTGGGGGCTAGGACTAAGTCCAAATTACTCCTTAAACAAGGCAAGTTTGCCAGAACACCTGCCCCCAATCAGGGCAGAGTGTCCTGAGTGCCTCAGATAAACTCCAGGTGTTTGGAATTTGGAGTTTGGAGTTTGGAGTTTTTTGCCAGTCTGAGCTGAGCTGAGCTGAGTCCCACCCTAACTTCCGGTCTCCACCAGAGTTCTCTGACACCGGAGTCCTCTGTTTATTCCTCTGTCTGAGCTAGACAAACCTGATGTGAAGTTTTTCAGAGATATCTGCAAGCAGTATCCAAATATTTCCTGATTCGTTGACTTGAAGATCAGTTCAGAGGCTTATTTTATTGTTGATTTGAGAGAAGTTCGGAAGAGGACGCAGAGAGTCACCTTTTCACTCCACTATCTTGGCTCCGCCTCTATGTGCTTACTTCTATGAAATTATTCTTATCAACCAGGGAGATCGACAATCCTCTCCAACTGAGATGTGGAGTGAATCTGGCAATAAGAAAGAAAGGGAAGAAAAGGAAGGAAAGAAAGAACAAAGGAAGCAAAGAAAGAAGGAGAGCAAGAAGAATTGAAGCAAAGAAGGAAGGGAGGAAAAGAGGGAAGGAGAGAGGAAGGAAAGAAGGAAGGAAGGAAGACAAAAATGCTTCATAGTCAATGTCTTTGAACCTAGCTACTAGGTCAGTCCTCACATAGCAGATGGTCTATCTTTCGGCCAATACTAAAGCTTTTTTCAAAATGGCATCACTTTCCAGAGTTTGAATTCTAATGACATAACTTTTAAAAACTTAGGTTCATCTCTATGACCCAAGAAAGACATTGAGGGAGATACTATGTTATCATTCAATCAACAATGGTTGATTTATTAAGTGCTTATTGTGTGTCAGATGCTAAATAAGTAGAAAGGATATAAAGATTAACAGGAAGAAGCCCCTGCTTTCAAGGATAATGCATTCAATGGGAGAGATAATATGTATGTATGTGTGAATATAGATGTTGTCTTGATATATCTTTATGCACACATATACATATATAGGAGCATGGAATGGGTGCATATAGATACAAATATATATATGAATATACAGATATATAACATACCTACATATTGTCTTCCCTATTTGAGGGTAATAGCCTTGATAGTTTTGACTACTTTGTTTATAATATATATATATATATATATATATATATATATACATATGCATATTTTTATATATAAATTTTCACTAGCAAAATAACATTGTTCTTGGGATAGAAACATCATTTGACAATTGATATCTATTTGTGGGATAAGTGAGTATGAGAGTAAAGGAGAGCACTGAGAATTTGAATGAAATGAACAAATAGGTGATGATACTCTCAAAAATAATAAGGACATTGGAAGAGGGCTTTATTTTGGGGAAATGAGTTCAAGATGCCCATGAAACATCAAGTTCAAAATATTTAATAAGAAGTATGGGAATGAAGTTTGGGAGAGAAGCTCAGGCTAAATATGAGAATTTTAGTGTCATCTGCATAGAAATAATGGTTGAAATGATGAGGTGTCCAAATGATACAGAAGGAAAAAAGATAAACAGGACAGAACCTTAGAAGCTTCCACAATTAGAAGCTATGGTATGGGTGAAGCTTCAGCAAAAAAGAATTAGAAAGACCAATGAGACAGATAGGAGGACTGAGAGCAATGTCACAAAAATCTAAATAGGTGAGGTTATCCCCAAAGTTCACAACAATTTCAGATGCTATAGAAAACTCAAAGAGATGGTGACTAAGAAAAGGATAGTCGATTTAGCATTTAAAAGATCATTGGTAATTTTGCAGAGGTCAGTTCAGTTGATTGAGAGACTGGAATCCAGACTGATGATCCAATTAACAATAATGTTCAACTTTTTGAGTTGGTAGAAAACATTGCTTTTAAGTTTCCTTTGGTGTAGAGACTTTTCTCATCTCTCAACAAGTTCCAGTCAAATAGGAAATTTAGAATTTTCTGTCCTGATGTTTTGCTTAGAATTTAGAATATCACAGGAACCTTAGTAACTGCTGTCACATATTGCTTGGGAAAGATGGAGGAGTGTTTCTAAATAAATCATGGGTAACTAGGATCAGATACAGCACCATAGACATCTGTCTCTTCTCTAAAACACTCTTTCAAAAATATTATTTTATTTTTGTCAGCTTTATGATCACTCTTTCCTCCAATGCTGCTGTTCATCCAAATCCAGTAATAAAGATAGAAATTCATCCACTCAATCTATGAACCAATTCAGAACAGCCATGGAATCTTAATCTAACAGTGATGTTGTGTTATTGAGCCATGCCAAGAGGTAAGATAGCAGGGATTTTAATCATTCTTAGTCACCTTTTTCACACACTTTTTTGTGATTTAAGCCACTCTTCCCTTCTCCTATTACTTTGACCTTCCCCTCTGGAAGAGTAGATTTTCTTTCAAAATAGTTTCTGGGAAACAATGAGGAAGAAAATGGTAACAATCTTGCCTCATTGTTACCTTTTTCTCACAATACCTCAATAACATTATAGCTAGTTTGGCCACCACTATAGATAACTCATTGTCTCGTGGAATCCCAACATACATACCAACAAATCTCTGCTTTGGTTCTAGAGCTCCAGGCAAAGATTGAATTCTGGTAGACAACCACTCTTTCCTCCAGGGATACTCTCTATCAATCATCTTATCATTAACACATTTGAACAATGACATACATAGATCAGCAGGAGTATTTTACAATATAGCTTAAAAGACCCAGTAAACATTTAAACAAAGGAAAAGAAACACCTTTTCAAAAGATGGATGAGCATCTGTGTTGGGTTGGAGAAAGATTTGTGCTTCAAAGGTGTACACTTGTCTTCTTGGAAAAGCAAGAGGAAAAGGGTGATGGTAAAAAATGAAAATCAATGGGCAGGATCTGTAGCCCAAAGAGGACTTCCAACAGCAAAATATCTGAACTGACATTCCTATGAGTTGGTCTACTCTAGCTATTATGCATCTTCTATCTGTCACTGCCACTCCTCTTGCCCCAAACTTCTAGCTTCTCTCCCCACAATCTCTTAGGACTAGAGAATAGATTTGTGAATCTCATTCTCTTCCAGTCTCTAAGATGAAACATTCTCCTTCCTGGGTGTCAGGAAGGGGAATGTTTGTAGATTTCTGCTCAATTCATAGTAGATATTTTTATCCAGTATCTCTTTATTAAGACTTGAGTGGTTTTGTGAAAGGTAGCATTGCTTTCCTATTGGGGAAAGAATGTAAAAAGAGTAATGCACATGGAGGAAAGGATCTTAGCAATACTGAAATATCTGGGACATTTGGCAAATCACTTTACCTCTCTTGATCAGAACTTCCTCTTTTATGAAATTTAGGTAACCTCTGGAATCCCTCTCAGTTCAGGGAATTTCATGAAATCTCTCTTCAAGATGTACCTCAAATTTTGGCTTATATACCAAGCCTTTCCTGATCCTCCCTCCCTGAAATGTCACTGTCTACTTCCCTAATTTCATTACACTTAGCTAGTTTTTGCTTATTTTGTATTTATTCTACTTACATATGTATATGTGGTATCCTCCAACAGAATGCAAGTTCTTTGAGAAGAGAATGCCATTCTTTGCATGGCATACCTAATTTAATAATGGAGACATAGCAGGCACATAGAAAGATATTTGTGAACTAAGTGATCCTACATTGTAGAGCTAAAAGAGGCTCAGAATTTCAGAGCAGAAAGAAATAGAGTAGTCAATCAGTGGAATAGGATAGGATCACAGGGCAAACAAGGCAATAACTATAGCAATCTAGTGTTTGATAAACCCAAAGACACCAGTTTCTGGGATAAGTACTCACTATTCAACAAAAACTGCTGGGAAAATTGGAAACTAGTATGGAAGAAATTAGAGCTTGACCCACACCTAACACCACAGACCAAGATAAGATCTAAATGGGTTCGTGATTTAGACATAAAGAATGATATTATAACATAGGATAGTTTACCTCTCAGATCTGTGGAGAAGGAAGGAATTTGTGTCCAAAAAAGAACTGGAACTCTTAATTGAACACCAGACAGATAATTTTGACTATATTAAGTTAAAAAGATTTTGTACAAACAAAACTAATGCAGACAAGATTAGGAGGGAAGCAACAAATTGGGAAATCATCTTTACATTTAAGGGTTCTGATAAATGCTTCATTTCTAAAATATATAATTTATAAGAATTCAAGCTACTCTCCAAGCAATAAATGGTCAAAGCATATAAACAGACAGTTTTTAGATGAAGAAATTAAAACTATTTCTAGTTATATGAAAAGGTGCTCAAAATCACTATTGATCAGAGAAATGCAAATTAAGATAACTCTGAGATACCATTATAAATTTGTCAGATTGGCTAAAATGACAGGAAAAGATAATAATGAATGTTGGAGGGGATGTGGGAAAACTTGGACATTGATACATTGTTGGTGAAACTGTGAATGGATCCAACCATTCTGGAGAACAATTTGGAGCTATGCTCAAAAAGTTATCAAACTGTGCATACCCTTTGACCCAGCAGTGTTTCTACTGGGCCTATACCCCAAAGAGATCTTAGAGGAAGGAAAGGGACCCACATGTGCAAAAATGTTTGTGGCAGCCCTTTTTGTAGTGGCTAGAAACTGGAAACTAAATGGATGATCATCAATTGGAGAATGGCTGAATTAATTATGAATGTCATAGAATATTATTGAACTGTAAGAAAGGACCAGCAGGATGATTTCAGAGAGGCCTGGAGAGACTTGCATGAACTGATATTGAGTTAAATGAGCAGATCCAGGAGATCATTATACACGGCAACAAGAAGACTATATATATGATGATCAATTCTGAAGGATGTGGCTCTCTTCAGCAATGAAATGTTTCAAACCAGTTCCAATTGTTCAGTGATGAAGGAAGCCATATACACCCAGAAAGAAGGATATGAATATGGACCACAACATAACATTTTCATGCTCTCTATTGATGTTTGCTTGCATTATGTTTTCCTTCTCAGATTTTTTTTCTTGTAGATCCAATTTTTCTTACACAGCAAGATAACTGTAAAAATATGTATATACATATTCAATTTGTCAAATATTTTAACATAATTAATATGTAGTAGACTTCCTGCCATCTAGGGGAGGCATGGGGACTAGGGGGGGAAATTTTTAACAGAAAGCTTTGCAAGGGTCAATGTTGAAAAATTATCCATACATATGTTTGGCAAATAAAAAGCTTTAATTTTAAAAAAAAAGAAGAATTTCAGAAATTGACTTAAAATTACAGAAATGATAGAATTGGAAGAAGAATTGGCCCAGAGACCATCTAATAAAATTCCCTCCATTGAGAAATGAAGAAATAATTTGGGTAAGATCACAGAAAAAGTGACAATTGGAATTTCAAAGCAAGTGTTCTTGCCAATGTAGTAAGTAGGCTAATGGCTTCGCCTCCAAAGTTACCTTCCATCTATTCTGTGAATCTCCCTTATTAGAATTTAAGAGTGTAGGGGCTATTTTAGGTTTAGTTTTTAGTTTTTTGTTTTTGTTTTTGTTTTTGTTTTTAATATCACCAACCGATAGGCAACAGACAATGTATTTACAGGGAAAGGAGTAAGCATTTACAATAATATCTACCAGTCACTGTGCTGGGAACTTCAAAAGCATTATCTGATTAGATCTTCATAACAACTGTATAAGATAGAATTTGTAATTATCTCCATTTTGCAGTTAAGGAAGGGGAAGCTAGGTGGTCCAGTGGATAGAGTGCCCAGTTTGAAGTCAGGAAGACTGATCTTTCTGAGTTCAAATCTAGCTTTAGACACTTACTACCCATGTGCCCCTGGAAAAGTCACAATCCTGCTTGCCTCAGTTTCCTCATTTGTAAAATGAGCTGGAGAAAGAAATGGCAAATCACTCCAGTATCTTTGCTAAGGACACCCTAAATAGGTTCACAAAGAATTGGACATGACTGAAAAATGACTAAACAACAAGGAAGGAAATGAAGGGAAATGACCCTAAAAGTGAATAAGGGAGTTGCCTACTCTGAGGTCACATTTCAACTCTGGTCTTCCTGATTTCAAATCCAATACTATCTTGACTTCACCACCTATCTCTTACATATAGTGAAATAAATACTTCTTGATTCTTTTTTCTAGTCTATACTATGTTGTGACACCAACGGTTCAAATACATTTTAACTAAGGGGATCTACATGTCAATTTATAGTTCATATTTCAAAAAGTAGCAAGAAAAATAAAAGAACTGGATATGAATGAAAATCAACTTCCCAAATTAAAATAACACAATGTATTCAATAATTAGAGTATATTTATCTGATTCTTTCATAATGAAAGATGTTAAATGCAGAATAAACTTGAGGAGGGATTGGTCTGACTCAGTTGGTTCCCACAACAGGAGAAATAGGAGGAGAGGTGGCAAAATGTGAAGCAAAATAGTGTGACAAAGGAGACAAACAAGAGTGCTAATTTATTAACTCCTGCATTCATCTTTATCTAATTTATTTAAGATGGAGGCATTGAAATGTGCCCTGAGTCTGCTTACCCTACTTGAGTGCATTTGTAATAGGCTTTAGGTCCCTTTGTCACTAAGACACTATAAGCACCAACATTTGGAAATTACTCAAGTAAGTCTATAGTTTTGGAAGTGCTGACAAACTCTTGGATAAATCCCATGTGATATATATAGCATGTACTAGATTAGGATAAAGGAGATACAGTCACAGATTGACACAAGGTCTCATTGTGCCCTGTGATTTAATTGATTTAAGGAACTGCCCTGAGGAAACTTTCTCTACAAATGCAAATCAACAATTGTTGTTCATTTTATAATATCAGATAATTGGTTGGGGTATTGGGAAGTCAAGCCTATGTTTGTAGACTTAACTATGTCCCACATACTGCTAATCTAGCCCCATCCAAGTTTTCCTGATTTCTTATATCTTACTTGCATGGCACATATTTCTCTATGCAGTGACATTGTCTTCCTTACTATCCACAAAAACAAGTTCATGTTCATTGCTTCCATGACAATCTATCCATCTCATCCTCTTCCATTCCCTTTTCTTTTTGCCTTAACTCTTTCCTAATATTGACTTTTCCAGTGAGTCTCATCTTCTCATTTTGTGGGCAAAGGATTTAAGTTTCAGCTTTAGTATTTGACCTTCCAGTGAATATCCCGAATTATTTTCTGTAAACATTGACTGATTTGTTTTCCTCACTGTCCAAGAAGAACATAATTATATAGCTAGACAAATCAATCTGGGTTACTTTTGGATTACAAAGGAAGGTATTTATTCATGGAAAACATAATCTAAGGTGAGTTTAATATTAATAACAGACCACATTTTATAGTGTCTTTAGGTTTTTGAAGGACTTTATATACATCATACTACTTGAAAGATCTGAGTCAGTCAGGTGGTGAAGCAGACAGGGTTCTGGACTAGAAGTCAGGAAGATTAAATTGTGTGATCCTGGTCAAATCACTTAATCTCTGCTGACTAAATTTCCTCATTTGTAAAATGGGGATAATAATGGCACCTATATCCCAGGATTATTGTGAAGAAAAAAATGAATTATTATTTGTGTTTTATTAGCCTTAAAAACTACATAAATATTATCTAATATCATCAATCATCCTCACAATAATATTGGAAAATAAGTAATACAGTATTATTATTCCTATTTTATAGATGAACAAACTGAGTTTCACAGAGTTTAAGTAACTTCTCGTGATCTTATAGTTAGTATTAGGCAAAATTTGAACCCTTGTCTCTTGACTTCATCTGTTTCTCTATCCACTATTCCATGAAGCTTAATTTGCCAATAGATTTATTATGAAAATTAGGTACAACAAAGAATATTTGTTTACATTCAAAGAGTGCTTTTTATAGTTGAAAATAGTACTTTTTATATTTTTTATAATATTATGGTTAATATAGCATATATTGCCTTATCTGATTCTTACAACTATTCTGGGAAATTGGCAAAATTACTATCCCCATCTCACAGATGAAAAAGCTAGAATTGAAGGATTAAGATATCATACAAGGAGAAAGTGTCAGAGGCAGACCATGCTCAGAAACCTGAGGCCACTAGATGGCACAGCACTGGAACTCTAGAGTTATGAAGTCCTGAGTTCAAATCCAATCTCAGATATTTACTAGTAGTATGAACCTGATTAGGTCACTTAACTTGGTGTCTGTCCATTTCCCGTGAATAAAATAGGATAATAGCAGCTACTTCCAGGAGTGTTGTGAGATAATATTTGTAAAGAATTGTGCAAAACACACACACACACACATATACTAGTAATTATCAATTATAACTTGATATCCTATGTTATTCTCCCATACTTCTTCTAGAGTTTTCAGGCTCTTAGTGAATTGCTAAAATATAAAAACCAACCAGAAGGGATTAAAAAAAATTGACTAAGCACTCAAATTAACATTTCATTATTTTTAATTGAGTGAAATAGTGCCTTTCCCATGAGCAGTATTTTATGCAATTCCAATAAAGACAAATCAACTGTAACAGCTTTAAATGCTTTATTAAGATGGCTCCAACCTTCAAGCATGGATCTAGTGCTGTTAATTAACTACATTACTGTCCCATCTAGTTTTGCAAATTGAGCCACTGTGGTGCACTGGAGATCAATGAAGTAGTAATAATATAATTATTCCCAGCTTTGTGTCCCCCTAGATACATGCCATTTTGGACATAAAGCATTATCATTTTCCAACACTGAAATTATTCAAGTACGGTAGACATGAAGATATGAGTGCTGAGATGAACTGAGATTCTCTCTCTGGGAGTTAAAGTAGATAGTGAGATCATCAATAAATTTGGGAATGAAAGAAATCCACACTTATTCCAGCCTCAGAAGGGTTTCAAATGAATTTTTCTTATAATTGTCCTGTTTGGATGCTATTCCTCCTTCCATGAAGATTTTCCTTATTCCTGTCAGTTTATAACAAACATGTCTTTTAAATCTCTCATAGCACATTATTTTAATGGAATTATGGAATATGAGGTTTTGAAAAGACTTCAGAAAATACCTATTACAACCAAAATGTGGGAAGGATGTTGGATTCCTATCTCATGCAATATTTAAGACAAGTAGAAATTCAGACTCTGTTTGAAGTTTTCCATTGAAGGAGTCAGTCAATCAATAAACATTCATTAGATGTCTACTATGTACCAAGCTCATACTAAGAAACGGGATGCAAAGAAAAGTAAAAGACAGTTACTGCTATTAAGGAGCTCACTACCTAATGTTATTTACCTTCCCCAGAACCAGAACCAGAAGTCATCTCATCTTTCCATTTAATTTTTACCATCATTGTAAATTTACAATTGAGCTTGAAATTATCTAGAAATATTGAGTATACTACAAATTGATGTTACATGATCTTAATGGGATTGTAACTAAGGCAATATAATATTTTTACATTTACCTAGCCAATTCACTACCCATTCACCATGACAACTTGTCCAAAACTTTTCATTTCTCTTCAAATTTCCCATGCATCCCCCCACACATTATATCAGCTGAGAACCTTGATTTCTGTGTAAATATATATATATGTACATATATATAGATAGATAGATAGATAGATAGATCACTCACTGAGAGCTTACTCTTCTTCCTTCCTCTTATTTCAAATCCCTCAATTACCTTCTGTGAGTATTTTTCTTTTACCCGTCTCCTTGTCAAGGCAAAGCCTTCTATATGTCCAAGTGATCTTATTCTAGTTCATCTTCTCCAACAGATTAACATTCTATTATCCCACCCCCAATGTCTTCAATCCTTCCTTATTTACTGGTAGCTTGCCTAATTCCTACAAACATACTCATGCCTCCATATTCTCAAAAAAATCCTCATCTGATATCCCCACTAAATATTGTTCCACCTCTCTTGCCTTTGTGTGCATGTGTGTGTTTGTGTATGCTAAATTCCTTGATAAAACCATCTATAATTGATGCTTCCACTTTCTTTCCTTTAACCATCTTGTCAACACTGCATTCTTGGTTTCTGATCTCATTCTTCAAGCAAAATTTTTCTCTTCAAATTTACCAATTATCTTTCTTAACTGATAGTCAAAGAATATGAATAATAGCTTTTGGAGGAAGAATTCCAAGATATCAATAGTTGTATGAGAAAATATTCTAAACACTAACAGAGAACAACCCTAAGCTAATATCTCATAACCATTAGATTGGCCAAGTTGGCAAAAAAATTACAAAACCTGGAGGAGTTATGGAAAAAAACAGTTACTTTCACGCATTGTTAGTGGATCTCCCAATTCCTCCAATCATTCTGGAAAAGATTATAGTGGAACTATATCCCAAAAACTATTAAACTGCATACTCTTTGCCCCAAAACTGCTTATAGTTCTATACCTCCAGATCAAAGAAAAAGGAAAAGGATCATCTGTACAAAAATGTTTATAACAGTTTTTTAAATGTTATTTTTGGGAACTAAGAGGATGCCTACAAGATAAAGAGTTTTCCAAAAAAAGTTATGATATATGAATGTAATGAGAGGCTATTTTGTTTTAAGAAATTATGAAGAAAATGGTATCAGAAAAACCTAGTAAGAATTTTATAAAGTGATGCAAAGTAAATTGAGCAGAATGATGAGAAAAATTTATCCATTAACATTTTAAAGATAATAAACTTAAAAGAATATCTTGGATCAACCCAGTGACCAACCACAATTCCAAAGAACTCATAGTGAAATATGCTATCCATTTCCTGATGAAGGAATGATAGACTTGATGTACAAACTTCTTTCTATCTTTCTTTATTCCTTCTTTTCCTCATTTTCCTCTCTATCTCTGTCTCCATGTCTCTCTCAATTCAGGAATTTGTTTTATATAACTATACATATTTATAATGGGTTTTGCTTTGCTTACCTTCTCAATAGGTGAGGGAGAGGAAGAATTGAGGGAGACAATTAGAAACTGAAAATGCAATAAAATTTAATGTTAAAAAAATCCCAAAGCTACCAATATTCATAACCAGCAAACCTAGCAGTCTTTTCTCAGTCCTCATCCTTGTTGACTTCTCTGCAGCATTTGTCACTTTCGATCTTTCTTCTTGATACTCTTCTCTCTAGATACTGTTATCTCCTGCTTATCCTCCTACCTGAATGAGTACTTATTCTCTTTTACTGGATCTTTATCCAAGTTATGCAAGTGGGTGGTCCCAAGGCTCTATCCTGGTCTGCTTCTTTTTTGCTTTTATGATCTATTATTTGACGATTTCCTCAGTTCTCGTTATGTTAGCTATCATCTCTATGCAAATGATTTTCAGATTTATTAATCCAGTCTTAACCTCTTTCCTGATCTCCAGTTTTGCTTTTTGAATTACTTATTGGACATTTCAAACTGGATGTCAAGTATGTCTACAACAACTCATTATTTTTTCCTCAAAATTTTCCCCACTTCCTAACTTCACTATAACTAATGAAGTTATCCTCACCCTACCAGTCACTCAAGGGTCACCTACAGTGTCATCCTATGACTCATTACTCTTTCACCCTTTCCCATATTCAATAAATTGGCAACCTCTATCATTTCTACTTTTATAACATCTCTCAAATATGCTCCTTTCTCTCCTCTAACACTGTCATTTCACTTGTCCATGTCTTCATCAAATCACACTTGTATTATTCCTATAGCCTACTGGTTGATCTCCCTATACAAATTTCTTTACAAGTCATGCACAATAGTCCTTATTATAACCTGTTTGACAAGAGGCCATTCAGTTTCTGCATAAAAACCTTTAAAGAAGAGGAACATCCTTGACAAGAAGCCAACATCCAGAGGGCTTTTATAATATTAGAATGGAAAACAGATGGATGTTTGTATTTCATATATTAATGTTTGAATTGCTAGGAGCTACCTCTTGAGTTGTCATAGGCACACCCTGTAGCAATGGATCTGAATTACTACACCAAAGGAATAGTTCTGTACATAGCATTGTTTAATCTTCTCTTGTATTTTGCTTTCACTTCTCAAAAACTTTCAAGTGTTCTTTTTTCTTTTCCACAGAGACAATCCCAGATGGGGAGCTGCTAACACAGCCCTGGCTCGATGGCTCTCACCAGTCTATGAGGATGGAATTAGCCAGCCAAGAGGCTGGAATCCCAACTTCCTTTACAATGAATTTCCACTGCCATTGGTTTGTACATCACAATGCCATGAAAATCAAGCTGGCATATATTTTTCCATAGCACTTATAGAGTTGTAGTGTCCTTCAAAAGCAGAGCAGTGTCATAAACTTTCTTGATGCTTAGTGGAAATGACAAAATACAAGCATGGGCATTCATGCAGTCATTTGGGCCACAGATGAATAAACTGCCAGGACAGAAAAGGACATCTAGGGAGCATCTGGCCTACCATCCTCATTTCACAAGGAATAAATGAACTCAAGACAGATAGAAGGGACCTGCCCAAAGTCACATACTGAATCATCTGAAGAGTCATGATTAATTCTTGGGTCTTTGGACTCCTCCTTGAATGATATTTCCCAAATCTCAAAACAATGATGTTTCATATTTAAACCAAACTGAACACTTTGTACAATTGAAGGCAAGGACGAGAAGAAGGACTTACAATGAAAAGAAAAAGTGCTTATTTGCTGGGGGATAAACATTAAACAGTTGACAGGATTAATTTGATCAAACAGCTGATCAATTTCCTTTTATGATTATGGATTTTTCCTTGAGGTAACAGGCTACCTAAAGAAACCAAGGAGTTATTTTTTTTAATTCGTTAAAAAAAGGGCAGCTAGGTGACACAGTGGATAGAGCACCAGCCCTGAAGTCAGGAGGACCTGACTTCAAATCTGGTCTCAGACACTTAACTTTCCCTAGTTGTGTGACTCTGAGCAAGTCACTTAACCTCAATTGCCTCAGCAAAAAAAAAAAAAAAAAATCATTAAAAATATTACACTGAAATCAATACAAACAACTAAAATTACTTGGTAACTACTTATTTTTAATGTCATTCCATGAAGTATCATAACATATTTTCAGTCACTTTAATTTCCCATCCATCAGAATTTTTTACCCAGTCAAATTAACTCTTACTCATTTCCTGGGGAAAATATATGTATGTGTGTGTAAACATAGGTGTATATATATACACATATATACGAATACATATACTCACGCACATTTATATATACATCTATTATACACATGTGTATATATGTTTGTGTGGGCATAGATAGATTTATATCAACTAAATATCTAACAATTTAAGCAATTAAATGAAATACTAATGTTTAGAGGGACAAGGGACCATAGAGGATGAAAAAAAATTAGGGCTTGGAAATTGTTTGTTTGCAATAGTTGCAAGGAAGGAAGGAAGGGAGGGAAGGAGGGAGAGAGGGAAGGAGGAAAAAAGAAAGAGAAAGAAAGAAAGAAAAAGAAAGAGTGAAAGAAAGAAAGAAGGAAGGAAAGAAAGAAGGAAAGAGAGAGAAAGAAAGAAGGAAGAAAAAGAAAAATGTTATACTAGATGAAATGAGAAATCAAACTGAATTTAAATGGAAATCAAAACATTGTTGCTTCTCTCCAAGGAAGTTTCAATTTAATTGTAAACTGTTTGAAGAAGGGATTATGTCATTTTCTGTCTTTAAATCCCCACACCTAGCACCATTTCTTCTACATTATACTGCATTTCATATTTGTTAAATTAAATTCAAATGCACAATACTCAGTTCACTTGCAGAGGCATGCATTAATGTTCATCAAATGTTTGATTTTAGCCTTAAGATTGAAATTCACAATGCCCGAAGCAATATGTAACTTTTCTTTTTGTCAAACTCTGCTGGTACACACATGCCTGAATGTAAGAGAATGTAAAGTAATATTAATAATAAAATACCTGTTTTGTATGATTGAAGGATATTGACCAATAACTTCTTGAGGTTCTCCCAGCTTTAAAGTTAATGCTTCTGTACATGTAGAATGTAAAGTACTTGAGTGAAAAGCCTATTTTCACTTTTTGCCTTTTGATACCCCAAGGCCTAACACAATCCCTGGTACAAAGTAGACCTTTGATAAATACTTATTTAATTGAATTCCACAAATTCAGATATATTTTGAATCATAAGCCTAGACAAGAAAATCATAGCTCACGTATTTTTGAATGTGTTATAATCCTTGTACTTAGTGTTAAATGATTACCAAAATATCTTCTATAATGTCCAAAAGAAAGAAGTACACTCCATCACCTATACAGAAATTGGTGAGGCACAAGCAGAGAGAGAAACATCCCCAGGGAAAGAATCCCTAATCTAGCACCATTATATAGCATCATTATAGCCACATACACCACATCAAGAATCTTGTCCAAAAATGATAATCTTTTTCTGTCTGCTCTCTCTCCTTAACAACTGAGCATTTTGTGAAAAGCTAAGCAGAGTTGATATTCCTAGCAAACTAACTTTTCCCTCAGGTTCGTGAAGTAACAAGAAAAATCATCCATGCATCAAATGAGGCTGTGACAGAGGATGACCAGTATACTGATCTTCTGATGGTCTGGGGGCAATATATTGATCATGACATTGCATTCACACCCCAGAGCTCTAGCAGAGCTACCTTCTGGGGAGGAACCGACTGTCAGAGGACATGTGAAAGCCAAAATCCCTGCTACCCCATACAGGTAATTTTTTGCCAAGTAGTTCTGAAAGTTCCTCTTCGAACAAATGCAGAGCTAGTCATAAAGCAAAACTTCTGACTAACAGCCTTGAAAATAAAATACCTTTATGCTTTATGGACTGTCAAAATATGTTCATATATACACATATATGTATATATGAACTAAGCCAGAAATTTGAAGAACTGTTTCTATTAACTGATGTTAGGTGTCTGGCACCACCTCACCACTTGTTAATATTTTGGCCACACAGTGTACTAGAAGAAAACTCTTTTTAAAAATCATTAAGTACATTTGAGAGCGGAAACAAGATACAGCGAGGTAAAAAGTATTGAATTAGAATTGAGATCTATATTTAAACTTTCTTTCTGTCTTATCTCAGGAAAATCATTGACATCTAGAAACTTCTAGATCCATCACTCACATCTAGTAATTTCTAGATCCAGACACCCACACCTAGGAACCTTTCCACTTCTAGAGCCTTCTGGAGTGAGAACCCCCTCCAGTTCTAGACTCTTCTACAATGGGACCCCCCACTTCTGGAGCATTCTGGAGTTGGCCCTCATTTCTAAAGTCTTCCGTATCAGAGTTCTCATTTCTAAAAACTTCTAGGGAAAATTCTGAGAAAATGGGGCAGTAGGTAAGAAAATTTCAAGCTCTCCACAGCAATCTGGGAAGACTTGAAGAAACCAGGACTGGATTTAATGGTTATGAAGTGTAAACATATCCAGGCAGCAAATAGGGAGTTCTGGGAGTATTTGGGTTTGGAAGTAGTCTCAATCATAAGAGTGGGAACTTTCACCTTCAGAACAGCAAAGAGCTGCCAGGTCCAGCTGTGTAGCAGAAACACTGCCCTAGGCAAGAAGGGCACAGCACACCAGTGAGTATAGAAGCAGTGGGGTAGGGAAATTGCTAACTTGCAGGAAGGTGGGACTTTTGGTTTGTGGGGGCTGAAGTGAAGCTAAAGCTGAAGTGAAACTAGGGCTGAAGTCAAGGTAAAGCACCATGCCCATCCCAACCAGAATTAAAGGTGCTTGCACTAATAGTTCTCTTTCTCTTTTTTTTTAAATGAAGATAATCACAGAAGCTTACTATGAGAATAAGGATGTTTAGGGCTCATCTTCAGAGGAGGAGAGTACATTTTTTAAAAAGCCTCATAACTGAAAGAGTAACATTAATTGGTTACCTACCCAGAAAGAAATTATGGAAGTACTCAAAAAAGGCTTCAAAAATCCAATGAGAGAAATTGAGAAAAAAACTTAAAAAAAAATCAAAAAAAAAAAAGAATGGGATGGGGGGAGTTAACCAACTAGAAAAGGAGATCTTAAAGAAGGAAACAATTCTGTAAAAATTAGAATTGGGCAAGGGGAAGCCAGTGAAGCTATAAGAAAAAGAAATACAAACCAAAATATAAAGAATGAAAAGATAGAAGAGAATGTGAAATATAAGAAAAAAACAGACTTGAAAAACAGATCAAGAAGAGAAAACAAAAGAATAATTGGACCACCCAAAAGTTGTGACAAAAAAAAAGAACCTTGAGAAAATAATGCAGGAAAAATGAAAAAAAATATTGTTCTGGAATGATAGAACATTAAGGGAAAGTAAAAATAGAAAGTAGAAATAAATTTCAAAGAAATCCTACATGGAAGACATATAGGAATATTATTGCCAAATTTCTTAGTGCCTAGATTAAAGAGAAAATTTTACAAGAAACAAACACACAAGCAAGCAAATAAAACCAATTCAAATGTTCTGGAACTACAACTGCAAAAGACTGCAGGTCCTGGAAGAATACACACACACACACACACACACACACACACACACACACACACACATAAACAATCAAGTGAAGTAGTCCTGTGGCCAAAAAAATAGCATATTCAGCAAAACTAACCATAACATTGAATGAAAAAATCTATAAGGAATTAAGGAGGGAGAGAGGATAAGATGGAGTATAAAAGGTGTATAAATTTATGGCAATGGGGCAAGGTGTGTAGATTAATAAGAAAAGAGCAAGGAAAAAGCTGAGGAGAGAAGATAAGGGAGTGATCCTTGGATGGGGGGAAGTTAAGTAATAGTAAGAGAAATCAATGAGTAGAATTAAAAAAGTAGAGTTGCAGGGATAGGAAATAAAGAGATATACACAAACACTATAACAAGGATCAGGAATAGAATTCATTAGAAAAAATGATGTAATCATTGACTTCAGATGAAGTCAAACTTAAAGATTCAATCAAAAGAGAAATCTACATTGTGTAAGCCATATTAATACTGTTTTAGATGCATGTTTTTGTGTGAATGCATAAGTATATATGTGTGTATATGTGTCTACGTATACATATATATCTGTATATATATATAGATGTATGTCTATGGGTGTGTA
The DNA here is from genome assembly GCA_023553655.1 of Myrmecobius fasciatus. Classification (NCBI taxonomy): domain Eukaryota; kingdom Metazoa; phylum Chordata; class Mammalia; order Dasyuromorphia; family Myrmecobiidae; genus Myrmecobius; species Myrmecobius fasciatus. Next base: position 509,881 of record JAJPUD010000112.1, read on the forward strand.
TGCATGTGTTTGTGTGTCTGTGTCTGTGTGTGCCCATTCTTAACTGTAGCCAGCTTGAGGGGGAGGAGGAGATGAATGAAAGAAAAAATAATATTGGCTGGGCAGGCAATTTGAAGATAGGACAAAGGAAAAGGAAGGAAGCCATGTCATTATTCATAACCTGTGTCAAACATATTCATCCTTTTACTTTGTTTCTCTACCATCAGTATCTGCCTAATCTCCAGTTTTGATGCTTTTTTTTTTCCCAGCAAAAAGCCCTTCAATCTCCCCAAAAGAATGTAGCCTGGTAATATCATCTTTTGCCTAGCATGCTTTGTGAATTTATTCCAGCTCCATAAATTCTTAAGTAATTATACTGTTCATTACCAATATTGGAAAGTATTTGGCAATATGGTAACAAAGAAGACTGCTAGAATTAGAAGACCTGTGGTTAGAATACTGCTTTCCCTTTAAGTGGTCATGTGTTTATGGACAAATATGTGACTCCACTGAACCTAAATGCCTACAACAGTTTATTTTAAAAGAAGGGAAGTACTTTGTAAACTAATGATGTTTGTGGAATTTTGAAGTAAAAGGAGAAAGAGTATGAAAAATGCCAATAGTATTCAAGAAAGTGAAATAGTAATAGCAATCCTCTTGACAATCTGGAAGGTTTCTTGCCCATGCGCTTTCCAAAGGAGAGTTCAATGACCCTACTGCCATATACTTTGAAAATGCAGTCACAACTGGAAAAAAAAAGGTGAACTAACAACTTCTGATTTCATGATAGGAAAACAACGACTTTTGTCTATGGGCTGATAGTGAAATTTTTTTAATGTGAGGATGAAGCCCCATTATTCATCTGTTGCTTGCCTTTTATTGTTTTTGTTAGGAGTTTAGAGTTGGTTGTTGGGAGTTTTATCCCACTTTTAAATTTTGAATCCCAGTGAAGGACAACTTACAAAACAACCCATAAATAATTTAATTTCCAAACTATCACTCAGGGCAAGGTTTCCTGTTCTCTGAGCCAACAAAGATTTTTTCCCCATCAGTTAAGTGAAGCTTTAAAACCAAAGTGTTTGATTGGTTCTTTCCCATTTCTGAGAAAACTGCGTTTTGCAATGCTGATATCTGCAGTCAAAGATACTTTGTTGGAAGAAAGGGAATAAAGGTCCTGGGGAAGTAAGATAATACTGATACTAACATTAAATATCATTTTAAGATTTGCAAAGCATTTTAAGCATATTATCTCATTTGATTATCACACCAACTTTATAAGGTAAGGGCTATTATTGTATTTTATTTATTTTACACAGGAGAAAACTGAGACTCAGACACTTTCAAAGATCACACAGGGAGTAAAGGAAAGGAGAGGAAAATAACAAGTATTTAGTAAGCTCCTATTATGTTCCAGGCACTATTCTGAGTGCTTTACAAACATCTTATTTGATTCTTACAACCACCTAGAAAGGGAGATGCTTTTGGATTTGATGGGTTTGAACTCAAGTCTTCCTTCCTCTAGGATAAGTACATTATTGTGTCACCTATCTGCTTCTGAGGAAATCTTTGAATGCAATCCTGCCTGATTCAAAGTCCAACATTGTATTACCCTACACTTCCCTTCCAGAGGAAGATCCCCAATCAGAATTGCATTTTAACATTGGGTTCTATGGACCATTCTTCCTTTTGGGGATGAAAGTAGGCTTTAAAAGGATGGGTTTTTCAAATTTGTTCAACTGCCTAAAACCTACCTAATGTTTTTGTGGTAAACATTTAATTATTGATAGGAAAAGAGCTCAGAAAATTAATTAAGGATAAGATCTTATTTCTGAATTTCTGAATTCTCAGCATTTACTAGTCATCCTTGGTCACTTTTCTTCATGTAACTTGCCAGTTACAGTGCCAAAAGTTCTTTTCTAGTCAACTCACATATAAGATGCCTTAAAGACATCTTAAACATAGGATTTTTTGCTTTGCTTTTTAATTACTATAACTAGCACTTTTTTTTTTTTTTTTGCTTTTTGCTGAGGCAATTGGGGGTTAAGTGACTTGCCCAGGGTCACACAGCTAGGAAGTGTCTGAGACCAGATTTGAACTCAGGTCCTCCTGACTTCAGGGCTGGTGCTCTAACCACTGCGCCACCTAGCTGCCCCCCACTGCGCCACCTAGCTGCCCCTATAACTAGCACTTTTCAAGAGATGGTACAAGTTGAAGTTTAAATTTAAAATTCTAAACACAATTCAATCATGCGTTCAGGAAACAGTCCTCTTTTATGTTCCCTCAGATAGAATATGAGGGTTAAGAATTTTCCAGGTTCCGAAGACAGATACATTCTGAATCCTATACATTCTTTATGATAGCCTCAAATACCATGTCCACCATGAAGTATTTCCTATTTACCCCTGGTAGAAGAAAAATACTATGATTAGTGGAGAGTAACAACCAATGAGAGCTAAAGCTTATTCTGATATACTTAGGAAGATGCGAAAGGAATAGCATGATGTAAAGGAACAAAGCACTAAAGAGATCTGAATTCAAGTCCTTATTATATAATTTACTAGCTGTGTAGCCATGAGCAAATCACTTAATTTTTCTGTGCCTCAGTTTATTCATCCATAAAATGAAGAGGCTAATACCACTTTTACTACTCATTTCACTGGGCTTTGGGTAGAGAAGGATTTTTTATATGACATCATTAAGGCACAACAATCTTAACCTCTCATTATGCAAATCTCTCCAACAATTTAAGTTTCTCATATTGGGGGGCAGCAAGTGACTCAATTTTCTGTGACTCAGTTTCCTCAATTATAAAATGAGGAGGTTGTGTCTCTTCCCATTTTAGATTTATGATTTTACCCTGAAGAAACAAAACACCGTACCTCACACTTAATACAGGAAATCTCTGCTGAGTTTTTAACATTTATATTTTTATCTTTGTTCCTTCTCTGGTTAAAAAAAAAGCAACACTATTTTTTCCCAGCTCTCTCCTAATAAAATGGAGATACTGAAAACTAACTTTGCTGAGTTATATGTGGCCTAAAATGTGTTGTCATTATAGGACTGCTATTCACCCACTTAACACAAGATCAATGGGTTAAATCATCCTTTCCCAGACATTGAAAATGATCCCTTGGAAATCAAAGCCATTTCCCTCCTTATGTTCTTGCCAGCAAAATCTCTCTGAAGCACATAGCTTTGGTATATCACTGAGGTGACTCACCATGCCTCGTTACATGGGTACATGGTGATACATTGCAGGAGCTCAGAAATAATGGAGTTTCAGAAAACTGCTGCTGACATGCAGCTCCCCATTAAATGAGGCCCATTGGTGTTAGAAGCAGAGAACATCAGGGCTGAAAATAAATTTTTTTGTTGTATTATGAGTAATAGGAGAAATTGGCATTACCTTTTTAAGAAAATTTCAGCTTCATTTAGAGCAACCTCGTAGTGCTCATTAGCAAAGCATACACTGTGGCCAATCTTCCTAAATAAATCTTAAATTAATACACATCATTTCAATAAATAATTGTTGTCAGTGAATTCAACAAATATTTGTATAATATAATAAGTATACAATGCAATGTAAAATGTGATGCACATATTTTATAACTAGAGAAGGAAATGGCAAATCCCTCTAGTGTCTTTCCCAAGAAAACCCCAAATGAAGGCACAAAATGTTAGACTGAAATTACTGAACAACAACAAAATCATATATATACATAAACACAATACCTTTAGATGAATAATAAATAATATATGACACAATAAGCATGATAAATATTTCTTAAGGCTCATCATACAGATTTAGAATTGGAAGAGACCTTAGAGTCACAGAGGTCACTCCCCCCATTTATGGATAAAGAAACAAACCCAGAGAAATTAAGTAATTTCACAAATCACTTTGTCCATTGATGGGCCAACAAGGATAAAAATTGACAGTCTCTGATCTCAAGAACTTGGTGTGTTAGGAGGAGGGAGATGAGACATGTAAATCAATAAGTGAAGGCACAGTACTTGTAGTCAGAAAGACCTGCATTCAAATACTGCCTCAAATTATCTGTGTAATCTTAGGATCTGTAAAGGGAGATCCTATTGTTTCTAAGGTAAATCTCTCATCTCATAGTTCTAGGAGCAAAAGAGAAAGACCCAGATAAGTGTCCCAAAAGGGAAAGTTCACTTTTTAGCTGGTGAGTGGGGAATCAGGAAAGGCTTTACCTGAGAAGGATCTTGAAGGAAAAGATGAATTTCAACAGAAGATGAAAAGATGATAGCCAGTGGAAGGGATAGCCTACAGAGAGGGGGAAAATAAGAACAAGGAAGGAAATTGGGGAAAATTTTAATAATCTGGTGGAATATGTGAGGAAAGATTGTGATGAAATAAGGCTGGGAAGAATAATAATGATGATGGCAATACTAGGATAAATGCAAGTCAAGGAAATGAATGAGGGCAGACACCAACAATGAAAATAGGTAATAGAAAGGAAAAGATGGTGAAAATATTGCAGGATACGATCTACAAGGGATGTAAGAGATTCTCTAGACCAATTCTAATTTTCTGAACAAAGAAACCAAGTTCCACTTGTGTGTGGCTTGCCCAAAGTCTCACAGAATAAATAGGACCCCTTAACTCCAGATACTGAATTCTTTCTTTCCTCTACACTACACTGCCTTTTATCTTCCTTCAAATCAGATGCACTCAGGAAATATAAATACAATTGTATATCCATTCTTTTATGCAGCTTCCTGCCAATGAAACATCATTAATGGGAATGGAATGCCTGCCTTTCTATCGTTCATCTCCAGCCTGTGGCAGTGGGGTTCAAGGAAGTCTTTTTGGAAATCTATCCAAATCAAACCCAAGGCAACAAATGAATAGCTTAACATCCTTCCTTGATGCTTCCACAGTTTATAGCAGCACTCCTGCTATGGAAAAGAAGTTGCGGAATTTGACCAGCAAGGAAGGGCTGCTTCAAGTCAATACACTCTATGAAGATGGGGGCAGAGAGTATTTGCCTTTTGTGACCCAAGTTCCTTCACCCTGTGCACAAGCTCCAAACACAGAAGAATCTGAAAGAATTGAGTGCTTTTTGGCTGGGGATAGCAGGGCCAGTGAGGTCATCTCCCTGGCTGCCATGCATACACTTTGGCTGAGAGAACACAATCGCCTTGCCAAAAATCTAAAGATGTTGAATGCTCACTGGAGTTCTGAAACCATTTACCAAGAGGCCCGAAAGATTGTGGGGGCCCTCCATCAGGTATGTCCCTCATCCTACTGAGTTTATAATTCTATCTGTGCCTTTTTTCTTTTTTATTGGAGTAAGCTTATTTATTTTAATATAGATTGCTTTATGAATCATGAAAGAGAAAAATCAGAGCAAAAGGGAAAAACCATGGGAGAGATAAAAAAAACACAGAAAAAAGAAGTGAACATAGCATGTGTTGATTTACAGTTAGTCTCCTTAGTTCTTTTTCTGGAAACATGGCATTTCCCATCCAAAATTTATTGGGATTGCTTTGGATCACTGAATTATTGAAAAGAACCAAGCTTTTCATAGTTGATCATCTTACATTCTTGATATTTTTGTGCACAATGTATTCCTGGTTCTGCTTGTTTTGCTCAGCATCAATTCAATATAAATCTCTCCAGGCCTTTCTAGAATCAGCTTGTTCAATATTTTTTATATAAGAATAATGTTCTATTACCTTCATGTACAACTTGTTCAACCATTCCCCAATTAATGGACATACACTCCTTTTTTCAATTCTTTGCTACTACAAAAAGAGCTGTTATAAACATTTTTGCATATATGGGTCCTTTTCCCACCTTTTTGATTTCTTTGGGATACATACCCAATAAATACACTGCTGTTTCAACGGGTATACACAATTTGATAGATAGTGCTAGATTGTTCTCCAGAATGGTTTGGATCACTTCACAACTCCACCAACAATGCATTAGTATTACAATTGTCCCACATTTCCTCCAACATTTATCATTATCTTAGCCAATCTGAGAGTATGAGGTAGTATCTCAGAATTGTTTTAATGTGCATTTCTCTAATCAATAGCGATATAAAGCATTTTTTCACATAACTAAAAATAACTTTAATTTAGTCATCTGAAATTTGTTCATATCCTTTAACAATTTATCAATTGGGGAATGATTTGTATTCTTATAAATTTAATATAGTTCTTTATATATTTTAGAAATGAGACCTTTATCAGAAAAACTGGCTGTAAATTTTTTTCCCTAACTTTGTACTTACCTTTTAATCTTGTTTCTGTTGGTTTTATTAGTGCAAAAACTTTTTAATTTAATGTAATCAGTCGTACATTTTGCCTTTCATAATGTTCTCTAGTTATTCTTTGGTCATAAATTCCTCCCTTTTCCAAAGATCTGATAAGCAAAATATCTCTTGTTCTCCTTTTTTACTCCTTCTTTACCTATTTTTCCAAAGAGTTTACCTAATATTTAAATTAATTGTTCTTTAAATGTTTGGTAGAATTCAACTGTGAATCCATCTGGCCATGAACAATTTTTTTCTTAGGGAGTTCATTAATGATTTCTTCAATTTCTTTTTCTAAAATGGCATTATTTAAGTATTTTATTTCCTCTTCTGTTAACCTGTGCAATTTATATTTTTTTATAAATATTCATCATTTCAATTAGATTGTCAGACTTGCTGCCACAGAATTGGGCAAAATAGCTCCTAATATTGCTTTAATTTACTTTTCATTGGTGGTAATTTCGTCCCCTTCTTTTTCAATGCTACTGATTTGGGGTTTTTCTTTCCTTTTTCTGATAAAATTAACCAAAGGTTTATCTACTTTGTTAATTTTTTTTTTCATAAAACCAACTCTTGGTTTTGTTTATTAACAAAACTAAGTTTTTAAAATTTTTTTTATTTTATTAATCTCTCCTCTGAGTTTTAAATTTTCTAATTTGGTATTTAATTGGGGGGTTTAAATTTGTTCTTTTTCATGCTTTTTTTTTAGTTGCATGTCTAATTCATTGATTTCTTATTCCTCTATTTTATTTATGTAGCTATTTAGAGATATAAAATTTCCCCTAAGAACTGCTTTGACTGCATCCCATAGGTTTTGGTATGTGGTCTCATTATTGTCATTTTCTTGGATGAAATTATGGATTGTTTCTGTGATTTGTTGTTTGACCCATTCATTCTTTAGAATTATATTACTGGGACTTCCGGGGGTGGAGCCAAAATGGTGGAGATCAGACAGGAGTCTCTGTAACTTCCTCTAACCTTCCCTCAAACCAACAACAAATGAAGCCTCTAGACTGATTTTGAAGTAAAAAAATCCACAATATCCGGAGGACAACACATTTCTAGAAGATACACTGGAAGAACTTCAAAACAGGTCTGTTTTAATTGGGCAGGGGAGTGGTCTGCTGAACCCAGACTGCAGTACAGGGAGAGCGGGGCAGGGAGCTGGGGCAGGGAGCTGGAACAGGAGTCAGAGCAGGAGTCAGAACGTTGTGCTTTTCACATACCTGGGAGTCTTCTATGGGCCTCTTGGGCCAATCCGTCCTAATTGTAAGCAGGTGGTTTGGAAAATCTGCCTTTTGTGGGGGGTAGATTGTGAACCACTGAACACCTGAAGAGCGCCAGACCTAGCTGCCATTACACAGCACCCTAAAGCAATCAATCAATCAGCAAAACTGCTCAGCACCTAAAATAACTCAATCAGTAGAACTGCCCAGCACTTGAAATAACTCAATCAGCAGAACTGCTCATCACCTGAAATAACTCAATCAGCAGAACTGCCCCAGGGCAGATTAAAGCAGCTGTCCCTCCTTTGCCTTGAACAGATCTCACAGCTTTAAAAAAATGAATAAAAAAACCAAAAAGAGCTCTCACCATAGACAGCTTTTATGGAGAGAGGGAAAAACAGACTTCAAATCCTGAGGTCCCTAAAGGTAAAGCAACTCCAGAAAAAGCCCTAAAGAGAGACATAAACTGGACGCCATGTCACAAGGCTTTCTTTGAAGATTGCATAAAGGATCTTAAAAGAGAGTTAGAAAAAACACGGGGAAACAAAATGAGATCATTGCAAAATAAAATAGAAAAAATGGAAAAAGAATGCGATCCACAAAAAAATGTAATTGATTAATTGCAAAAGGAACTAAAAACAGTAACTGAAGAAAATAAGACATTAAAAAATAGAATTAAACAAATGGAAGTGAATGACTCAATAAGACTTTAAGAATCAGTCAAACAAAAAAAAATGAAAAGATAGAAGAAAACATGAAATATCTCTTAGGAAAAACAATTGACCTGGAAAATAGATTTAGGAGAGACAATCTAAAGATTATAGGGCTTCCTGAAAGCCATGATGAAAAAAGAACCAAGACACTATCTTCCAGGAAATCATAAAAGAAAACTGCCCTGATATTTTAGAATCAGAAGGCAAAATAACTATTGAAACAATCCACCAATCACCTCCTGAAAGAAACCCAAAAATTAATCCCCCAGGAATATAATGGCTAAATTTCAGAACTATCATACCAAGGAAAAGATATTGCAAGAAGCCAAAAAGAAACAATTTAAATACCGAGGAGCCACAATTAGGATCACCCAGGACCTAGCAGCTTCCACTTTAAAGGATCTAAGGGCCTGGAACCTGATATTCTGGAAAGCAAAGGAACTGGGATTACAGCCAAGAACAAACTATCCAGGAAAATGAGCATTATATTTCAGGAAAGAAAATGGACATTCAATGATATAAGTGAATTTCACCTATTTCTAATGAAAAGACCAGAACTGAACAAAAAATTTCATCTACAAACACAGAACTCAAGAGAAACATAAAAAGGTAACAAGAAAAAAACTCTTGAGAACTATGTTTATGTTATGAATATTTATAGAATGAGGGTTGATTTTATGATTTTATGATTATATTATATTATGATTATTGCCATTTTATGATTATTATTCTATTATGATTATGATATGATAATTTAAAAAATAAATTAGAGGTAGAAAAGGGATAACACTGGAAAAAGAGAAAAAGGAAGTAAAATAAGGAAAATTATATCACATGTAGAGGCAAAGAAAACCTTTAATGATTGAGGGAAAAACGGGAGGGCAATAAGAATTGTGTTAATCTTCATCTCATCAGATTTGGCTCTGAGAGAATAATAGACATATTGGGTATCACAAAGAAACTTGTCCTACCTTATAAGGAAACAGGAGGGAAAGGGGGAAAAGAAAGGGAATAGACTAATAGGAGGGAAAACAGAAGATTTAAGGGAAAGGTGGAAAAAGGGGGTGGGGCTCTAAAGGGGAAGGATTGTTTGAGGGAAGTGGTTATCAAAAGCAAAATACTAGGAAGGAGGGAAAGGGGATAGGAAAGAGAAAAGCATAACCTAGGATAAATAAGATGACAGGAAATACAGAATTAGTTATTTTAACTGTGAATGTGAATGGAATGAGCTCTCCCATAAAGCAGAAGCAGATAGCAGACTGGATTAAAAATCAGAATCCAACAGTAAGCTGTTTACAAGAAACACACCTAAAGCATAGAGACACATACAGGGTGAAGGTAAAAGGCTGGAGCAAAATCTATTATGCTTTAGGTGAACAAAAAAAAGCAGGGGTAGCAATCCTGTTCTCAGATCAAGTAGAATTATATTATTTAATTTCCAATTGGTTTTTAATCTATCTTTCCCTGGCCCTTTATTGAATATAATTTTTATTGCATTGTAGTATGAAAAGGAAGCATTTATTATTTTTGCCTTTTTTGCATTTCACTGTGAGATATTTATGCCCTAATACATGGTCAATTTTTGTATAGGTGCCATGTACTGCTGAGAAAATTGTGTATTCCATTCTTTCCCTCTTCAATTTTCTTTTTTTTTTTAAACTTTTTATTTGCAAAACATCTATTGGACTTCCTGCCATCTTGGGGAGGGGGTGGGGGAAAGGGGGAAAAATTTGTAACAGAAAGCTTTGCAAGGGTCAATGTTGAAAAATTACCAATGCATATGTTTTGCAAATAAAAAGCTTTAAAAAAAAAAAGAATTGATCATCATATAGTCTTCTTGTTGCCATGTATAATGATCTCCTGATTCTGTTCATTTCACTTAGCATCAGTTCACGCAAGTCTCTTCAGGCCTCTCTAAAATCATCCTGCTGGTCCTTTCTTACAAAACAATAATATTCCATAACACTCATATGCCATAGTTTATTCCGCCATTCTCCAATTGATGGGCATCCATTCAGTTTCCAGTTTCTAGCCACTACAAAAAGGGCTGCCATAAACATTTTTGCATATGTGGATCCCTTTCCTTCCTTTAAGATCTCTTTGGGATATAGGCCCAATAGAAACACTGCTAGGTCAAAGGGTATGCACAGTTTGATGACTTTTTGAGCATAGGTCCAAATTGTTCTCCAGAATAGTTGTATCCATTCACAGTTCCACCAACAATGTATCAGTGTTCCAGTTTTCCAACATTCATCATTATCTTTTCCTGTCATCTTAGCCAATCTGACAAGTGTGTAGTGGTATCTGAAATTTGTCTTAATTTGCATTTCTTTGATCAATAGTGATTTAGAGCACCTTTTCATATGACTAGAAATAATTTTAATTTCTTCATCTGAAAATTGTCTGTTCATATTCTTTGACCATTTATCGCTTGGAGAGTGGCTTGAATTCTTATAAATATGAGTCAATTCTCTATATATTTTAGAAATCAGGCCTTTATCAGAACGCTTGAATGTAAAAATGATTTCCCAATTTATTGCTTCCATCCTAATCTTGTCTGCATTAGTTTTGTTTGTACAACAACTTTTTAACTTAATATAATCAAAATTATCTGTCTGGTGTTCAATTAAGAGTTCCAGTTCTTCTTTGGACACAAATTCCTTCCTTCTCCACAGATCTGAGATGTAAACTAAATTGCTTATAATATCACTATGTCTAAATTATGAACCCATTTAGATCTTATCTTGGTCTGTGGTGTTAGGTGTGGGTCAAGCCCTAATTTCTTCCATACTAGTTTCCAATTTTCCCAGCAGTTTTTGTCAAATAGTTCTTATCCCAAAAGCTGGGGTCTTTGGGTTTGTCAAACACTAGATTGCTATAATTATTGCCTATTTTGTCCTGTGATCCTATCCTATGCCACTGATGGACTGCTCTATTTCTTAGCCAGTATCAAATGGTTTTGATGACCACTGCTTTATAATATAGTTTTAGATCTGGCACAGCTAGGCTACCTTCATCAGCAATTTTTTTTCATTAATTCCCTTGAAATTCTTGACCTTTTGTTCTTCCAGATGAACTTTGCTACTATTTTTTTCTAGATCTGTAAAGTAATTTCTTGCGAGTTTGATTGGTATAGCACTAAATAAAGTAGATTAATTTAGGTAGTATTGTCATTTTTATTATATTTGCTCGGCCTACCCATGAGCACGTGATATTTTTCCAACTGATTAGGTCTGAGTTTATTTGTGTGGAAACTGTTTTGTAGTTGTGTTCATATAGTTCCTGACTTTCCCTTTGCAGATAGATTCCCAAATATTTTGTACTGTCAACAGTTATTTTGAATGGAATTTCTTTTTGTATCTCTTGCTGCTGAACTTTGTTGGTAATATATAAAAATGCTGATGATTTATGTGGATTTATTTTGTACCCTGAAACTTTGCTAAAGTTGGGAAGTTTCTAGTAGTTTTTTAGTTGATTCTCTAGGGTTCTCTAAGTATACCATCATATCATTTGCAAAGAGTGATAATTTGGTTTCTTTATTATTTACTCTGATTCCTTTGATCTCTTTTTCTTCTCTTACTGCCAAAACTAAAATTTCTAATACAATATTAAATAGTAATGGTGACAGTGGGCAGCCTTGTTTCATTCCTGATCTTAGTGGGAATAATTCTAGTTTGTCCCCATTACATATGATGCTTGCTGATGGTTTTAAATAGATGCTACTGATCATTTTAAGGAAAAGCCCATTTATTCCTCTACTCTCTAGTGTTTTTAATAGGAATGAATGTTGGATTTTATCAAAGACTTTTTCTGCATCTATTGAGATAATCATATGGTTTTTGCTAATTTGGTTATTAATATAATTGATTATGTGAATAGTTTTCCTAATATTGAACCAGCCCTGCATTCCTGGTATAAATCTTACTTGGTCATGGTGTATTATCCTGGGGATGACTTTCTGTAATCTCGTGGCTAATAGTTTATTTAAGATTTTTGCATCAATAGTCATTAGGGAAATTGGTCTATAGTTTTCTTTCTCTGTTTTCACCCTACCTGGTTTAGCTATCAGCACCATATCTTTATCATAAAACGAATTTGGTAGAACACCTTATTTTCCTATTTTTTCAAATAGGTTATATAGTATTAGAATTAAATGTTCTTTGAATATTTGGTAGAATTCACATGTAAATCCATCTGACCCTGGGGTTTTTTCTTAAGGAGTTGATTAATAGCTTGTTCTATTTCTTTTTCTAAAATGGGGCTATTTAAATAATTTATTTCCTCTTCTGTTAACCTGGGAAATCTATATTTTTGTAGATATTACTCCATTTCATTTAGATTATCAAATTTATTGGCATAAAGTTGGGCAAAATAACTCCTAATCATTGCTTTAATTTCCTCTTCATTGGTGGAAAGTTCTCCCTTTTCATTTTTAAGACTAACAATTTGATTTTCTTCTTTCCTTTCTCTAATTAAATTAACTAAAGGCTTATCTATTTTGTTGGTTTTTTCATAAAACCAACTCTTAGTTTTATTTATTAATTCAATAATTTTCTTCTTTTCAGTTTTATTAATCTCCCCTTTTATTTTCAGAATTTCCAATTTGGTATTTAATTGAAGGTTTTTAATTTGGTTTTTTCTAGGTTTTTTTAATTATAAACCCAATTCATTGATCTTCTCTTTCTCTGTTTTATACAAGTAAGCATCTAGAGATATAAAATTACCCCTTATAACCACTTTGGCTGTATCCCACAAATTTTGGCATGTTGTCTCATTTTTGTCATTGTCCTGGATGAAATTATTGATTGTGTTTATGATTTGCTGTTTCACCCAAAGGAATGAATGAATATTCTTTAAGATTAAATTATTTAATTTCCATTAACTTTTGGTCTATGTTCTCCTAGCCTTATATTGCATATGATTTTTATTGCATCATGATCTGAAAAAAAAACTGCATATATTATTTCTGCCTTTTTGCATTTGATTTTGAGGTTTTTATGCCCTAACACATGGTCAATTTTTGTATAAGTTCCATGAACTGCTGAGAAAAAAGTAAACTCCTTTCTATCTCCATTCAAATTACTCCAAAGATCTATCATACCTAATTTTTCTAACATTTTGTTTACATCCTTAACTTCTTTCTTATTTATTTTGTGATTTTATTCATCTAGTTCTGAGAGAGCAAGTTGAAATCTTCCACTAGTATAGCTTTGCTGTCTATTTCTTCTTGCATCTCTCTTAACTTCTCCTCTAGAAATTTGGATGCTATGCCACTTGGTGGATATATGTTTAGCATTGATATTATTTTCTATGATCCTATTAACTTCCCTAGTTTTTTGTTTATTTTGTGGTTAGATTTGTTTGATTTTGAGAGGGGAAGGTTGAGATCTCCCACTAGAATAGTTTTGCTGTATATTTATTCCTGTAACTGGCTTAAAATCTTCTCTAGGAATTTGCTCTTCCTCTTAGTGCAAACACATTGTGTCATTACTACTTCATTATTTATGGTACCCTTTATCAAAATGTATTTATCTCTTTTAATGAGATCAATTTTTACTTTTGCTTTAGCTGAGATCAGAATTCCCACCCCTGCTTCTTTTTTTTTTTACTTCAGCTGAAGCCTTATAAATTCTGCTTCAGCTTTTTGCCTTTGCTCTGTATGCGTCTCTCTGTGTCAAATGTGTTCCCTGTAAACAACATATTGTAGTATTCTGTTTTTTAATCCACTCTGGTATTCACTTCAATTTTATGGGAGAATTTATCCCATTCACATTAACAGTGATGATTACCAGCTCTATATTTCCCTCCATCCTCTTTTCTCCCCTATATAAACTTTTGTTTTCTTTTTCCACCCTGTCCTTAGTTCTGTTTTTTTAACCCATACCATCCCACTACCTTATCTCCTATTACTCCCTACTCCTTCAAAAATACCCTAGTACTTTTTAACCAACTCCACCCATCACTTTATCTTCTATCAATTCTTCCCTCCCATCTCTTACCTTTTTTCATAGTGTTTCTGCTCTCTCTATCTATGTTTTTATTTTGTCACCTTTTTGAAGTTACTGTCTTCATTTTAATAAGCTTTGGGTTCATTGTGGAAGGGGAAAAGGGAGATGAGGTATAGCATTTAATATCTGTTTCTGTCACTAAATAATGTCAAGTGGTGAGACCTTGAACAAGAAATCAGTATGTAGCTCTGGGATAAATTACTTTCATAAATGAAAGGAATGGACTGAATGATTTCTAAGATCTCTTATATATCTAAATCCCATGATATTGTGTCATTTACATTCTTTGAGAGCCAGTTCTCTCATCCATAAAATGAGGAGACATCAAAAGTCCCAAAGTTCTAATACTAGTGTTCTATGATTCAAGCTGCCTCATTTTTTAAAAGACATTTCATGTGATAGGTGTCAACACCAAATTGAAGTCATAACAATAAATGAGGGGCTATTATGTCCTGAAAATAACAATTCTTTAATTATTCTGTGCATATCTATCACCTACCACTCTTCCTCATTTCTCCTATTTGAACTCCACAACTGCCATTTGGGTCACTAAAGACAGTTTTTTATTACACTTTTTGTCAATATATTTATCTTTTCTTTGGTAGGTCCTCTTATATGCTAATTAATTCCAACCTTTCCCCTTCTAAGTGTCAATTTGAAAGGCTGTTTATACTTTCCTTTTCATTCTTAATAAAAAGATTAAAATAATGAGCTTTTGACACCAAGTTTTCTAAAGCTGACCAGATGTTATCTCGTTTAGTGATCTGAGATACCTAATAATAGACTTTCTGTCTACCTTTACCCTCAGTGTAATAGACTAAAGGTTAATTGTTCCAGAAGAAGCAGCATATTTCCTCAGTTAGCTCTAAGACGTATAATGTATTCATCTAGACATTTAAATACACTGGCATTATATCTTTTGAAATAATAAATCATTCACTCAATATAGGTGATGACCTTTTGGAAAGAGGCTCACTGAATTTTTTTTTTGTAAAAAGGATTATATTATATATTAAGAAATGAGTCTTCTGCTGACACATAGGGTAATTGGGTTGAAATAGTCAGCGATACACTATTTTACTGGGGAAAAAAACCTTGGCTTTGAAGCCATCCTTGGGATTCCTAGATTTACCACATGAGCAATTAACCTCTATTTCTTTCCTTTTAAAAATATTCCTCACCTATAAAATCAAGATAATATTAGTTATACTATTTATTTCAAAGAGATATTATGAGAATCCAACAAGTATTATATGTGGAAGTCTCTACTAAACCTAAAATCTAGAATTAATTTTATGTCTGACTTGTTGCATAATAACATTGCCTGGAGTAACTAAATTAGTAAATCCAGAACACTAGTCTTTTTGGAAATAGAAGGGATATTCAAGGTCATTTCGTTCAACTGTCACATTTTTAAAATGAGAAAACTGAATCTTAGAGAAGTTTAGTAATTTTGTCAGTCACATCTAACTAATGGTAGAACCTCAGATATGAAAACACTAAAGAAATTTGAAAAGGAGTAATATATGTTTTAAATATTTAAACATGATATACAAATTTAGGTTTGGGATTGTTATTTTCAAAATTAGATGATCCCTAAGGTCCCTTATAGAACAAGCATTTTATTGACCCTGTTATAAACACATGCAAATAGTAGAACAGTATTTCACATTTACAAATGTGAAAAAAAAAGTTTTTTATGGCTTCCCTCCCACATATAAAAGCTTGCTGTAATCAATAATTGAGGCCTTTTCTTCCTTTAACTATTTTTGTACATATTCTGTTTATATTCTATACCTC
Organism: Myrmecobius fasciatus; assembly: GCA_023553655.1. Taxonomy (NCBI): domain Eukaryota; kingdom Metazoa; phylum Chordata; class Mammalia; order Dasyuromorphia; family Myrmecobiidae; genus Myrmecobius; species Myrmecobius fasciatus. The sequence goes on from JAJPUD010000112.1 coordinate 525,894, forward strand.
TTAATTTATCATTTCAGAATCACATTTCCTCTTGGCAAATTTTGTAGTTAATTGTAACTGTAATGTAGCAAAGTAGCAAATTCTAATACTTTACCATTGTGTTTGAATCTTTTAGTATAAAGTGATGTTAAATTTACCTGGACCCATTATCTTTCAATCTAAACCTCTCCTCTTTCTAACCTCCCTATTTCTGACAGGACAACTCCATTCTTTTGGTCATTCAAATTTATAGCATTATTCTCAAATCCTCATTCCCCTCATCATTCCACATATCTAATCAATTATTATATCTTACTGTATATATTTTCATACTATCTCTAATATATGATAGCCTTCCCTCTACTCACACACCATCCCTCTAAATACAAGTCCCTATCACCTCTTGTATTATTGCAGGTCTCTTAATTGCTCTCCCTTCCTTAGGTCTTTCCTTACTTTAGTCCATCCTATGTGCATGGGATGGACACCTTATCTCAGCCTCATGGAGTCTCTCTCTTTCCTTAAAGCGTCAGGTATTGTCTTCAAGAACAAAGCCTTTCCTGAGTCCCCCAGTAACATTTGTTAATCACCTACTATGTGCTAGGCATAGTGCTAAGCACTGGGGATACAAAGATCAAAAGATAGTTTCTATTCTAAAGGAGTTTACAATCCAATGTGAGATTCAATATGAAATCAAATATGTATATACAAAATATATAAAAACTAGATTGCTAAATATCATTACAGCAAAGATTGGAAAAGCCTTTTTGAAGAAGGTGGGATTATAACTGGGACTTAAAAGAGAATAAAGAAGCCAAAAGACAAACAACAGCCAGTGAAAAGTGCCTGGAGTCTGGAGTTGAAATGTCTTGTGGGAGGAACAGAAAAGAAGCCTATGTTACTAAATCACAGAATATGGAGTTTGGGATGTAGAGTAAGGTAGAAAGATTGTAGAGGTAGGAGAGGAACAAGTTATAAAAGGCATTTCATATATATATATGTATATATATATATATATATATATACACATATATACACACACACACAT